>JALAZF010000928.1:0-600000 GCA_022829125.1 Lathyrus tuberosus
CGACCATTCGAGTATTCGCCATCCAACAAAACACAAACCAACAAACTATAGTACCCCCGAACCACGAATGCTCTGATTTCCTTATTGCACTATGAGGATACGTAGGCACGAGATTGTGATGTCTTGGCGAGCACCCTAACAAAAATCCTCTATTTCCCCCTTAGTAAGTAACCCTTAGATCTGACACCCATTCACGCTTAGACAACCTAGACGGTTCCCGTTGAGTTCAACGGATGTGAGGGGTACTAATACCTTCCCTTTGCATAATTGACTTCCGATTCCGGTTTTGGTTGCGATAATCATATACCATATCCCTTCCTATCCTTTTTGCTTGTGGATTTTATCGATATTTCTCCTTTCCCTCTTTTGGAAATAAATAAAGTTCGGTGACGACTCTGTTAAGTCCATTCCGCGGGCGTGCGACTGCGCATCGCGAGGTCGTCTCTCTTATTTTTCGAGGTACGACAGTTACAACAAAAACATACATGCAATACAAAGTGTAACAAATTTCGCTTTCTCATATAATAAATAAATTTTTTCATTTTTAGATACTTACATCTCTTCATACTATTAGAAAGTTTATACTACGTTAATTCCCTGATTAACTTCAGTGAGAGTTATATGTTTCATATAATTATTAGAAGCAAAAAAATATCCGTTATGGCTTTGTTGATTCTGATTATGCTGGTGACCTAGATAGGCGGCAGTCTACTACTAGTTATGTATTTAAAATATATGGTGCTCCAAATAGTTGGAGATCGATGTTATAAGCTACAGTGGCATAATCCACTACAGAGGCTGAGTACATGGTTGTAACAGAAGGAGTGAAGGAAACATTGTGGTTGTAGGGTCTTCTACATAATTTGGGGATTAAGCAAAAATATGTGGATCTGAGTTGTGATAGTCAAAGTGCAATTCATTTAGCTAAGAATCAGGTTCATCATGCTCGCACCAAGCATATCGATGTAAGGTGTCATTTTGTACAGGATGTCGTAGAGGAAGGTCATATTTCTCTTATGAAGGTACACACTGATGAGAATCTTGCAGACATGTTAACCAAAGTTGTATCGGGTAGCAAATTTCAACATTACTTGACCTTGCTAAGCATTATTTCCTATTCGTCCAAAATTTGATTATTTCAAATTATGAACAAGGCGGAGAATTGTGGAAATATTTAGCAAAACGAAAAAGATAAATATGAAAAAGCAAATTACTCCAATGAGTAATATAGGAAAGAAACAAATTTGAAGACTTATAATTACATTGGAATTTTTTCCTCTGAATTTATAGCATGTAGGGTAGTATTTAAACTAAGCATGAGTTTGTTAGTTACAACAAAAAAAATACAAGAAATACAAAGTGTAACAAAGTTAGCTTTCACATACAATAAATTAAGTTTTTCATCTTTAGATACTTACATCTCTTCATACTATTAGAAAGCTTATACTACATTAATTATTTGATTAACTTCAATGAGAATTATACGTTTTATATCATTATTAGAAGAAAAACAATATTCGTTGTGGCTCTAACACAAAGCCATTATAATCAAACTCTCTTCATTTTCGGTTCTTTCAGAGAGTTATATCATTTATATTAACTTCAATGAGAAGAGAAAGGAAAGAAAAAAGAGAAAAAAAGAAACAAGGTAGAAAAAATGAAACAAGGGAGAAAAAATGAGGGCAATGGGTGTTGTGAAGGAGTGAAAAGTACACAAGAAGGTGTCGCTCCCAGGATTTTCATCCAGGTACAAACGCGAGAGTGGCGCGGAAAACAGAGTCGCCAGCCGTGTAAATTTATCCAAAGAGAGGGAAAGGGAACACCGCATAAACCTGAAGAAGAGGGAAAGGAATGGTCATCACAACCATAACCTGGGTTCGGGAGTCGGTTACGCGAGGGGAAGGTACTAGCACCCCACGCGTCTATCGTACTCGATGGGATCCACGTTTGTTGTCTATTCTAAGGGTGAGTTATCTTATCATCTAGGGTTGTACTAAGACGGGAGAGGGGAAAAACAAAGACAGACTCGGTAGGACGTCGACGTCCTAGGCCTACGTACCCCTTTTGTGCAATGGGGAATTCAGAGTCAACGTAGTTCGGACCAAGTTCTTTTTGTGTTTTTATGAGCGACGTTAAGTTCGCGTCCGGCAGTTAGGGTCGATGCCTGTTTACGACTCAGACGGAAGGTAACGTGCCCTTTTTGAAAATAGCCTTTAGTTTGACGATCCCGAAGGACAAAAAGGTTTGAAGTTTGTTCGTATTTTTTAGGACAGAAGTGGCTTAAGTTAGTTCATAAATTGCATTGCACCAAAGTCTAGGGCACAGGGGCGAATACTTAACGCATCGTCCCAAGACAGGACGCTCGCTAAGCACTCTAGAAAGATGAGAGGAAGCCCCTCATTTCTCATTCCCCACGCTTAAGGCTCGTGCGCAATACAATTTATACTTATTACGTGTTTTCAAGAAGTTTGAGATGAGAAGAGAAGACACAAGGGTAACTCTAAAGGGAACTAAGAGTCCTAAAGTTGTCATGCATGGGTGACCTACGGTTAGTGAGGTTTGACGACAACCTAAACCTAAAAGAAAAAGATGAGAGAAGGAAAGAGTAAGGATGACCATGGATACTTATCCATACCCTGCATAAAAGGTTAGTACCAAACGGACATAAATAATATCAAAGCAGATGAAAACCAAACAATGGCACATAATAGTATTTCTTCCAACTTCTTCTTTCTTCCAACTCTCTCTCTCTCTCTCTCTCTCTCTCTCTCTCTCTCTTTTTCTGCTTCATCCCTCTCTTTATTGTCTAATACCAACCTCTTGGATTTTGGATTTGAAGGTTAATGCAAGGAAAATCAAAGGAGAAGAAGAACAACCTTCTTGGGCTCCATTACAACCTTCTTGACCTTTAAATGGAGGTAATATATTTTTCATATCTGTTGTTACTCATAACCTTCCTTCTTCCACTCATTCATCTTCATCAAAATTTTATTCATCTTTCTCATCGTTAATATGTGATGCTTCTGAGTTTTATGTTATGGTTTAATGAGGTTAACAGAAAAAGTTATCATTTTTATGGTTATTGTTTCCTAAAAAGTTATCATTTTTATGTTTATTGTTTTGGAAAAAGTTATCATTTTTATCATCGTTAGTCTCTGTGTTGATTTTTTTATTATGTTTCGTCTTTGTGTTAATATTTGTTAATTTTTTACTGCGGTGCACAGTTTTACGGCGTGGATATGTCGTGGTGGCAATACGTTTCCAGTGGCGAGTGTGGTTGTGGTCGGATTTGAAATGGTTGCTATGTTTTATTGACTTAAATGTGTATCATCTACACTTTTATGATTTCTTTATCGTTTTTTTCAGCTTGCAAATCTCCTAATACGGAATTGGTAACTTGCAGATCAACAAACCAACGTAAATTTTTCCTACCTCTTTATTTAGTATTTTTATTTTTCATTTGATATTAAGAAATATTTTTCCCATTAAATTTTTCTATAGCTCCCAATATCAAAAACATAAATTAAGTATCTAATTTTTTATATTTTTAATTGTATATGTTTTGTTTATCAAAGAACACATATATTTTATAATCATGGAATTTTAGTGAATATCGTTGAGTTTAGTTGGTATTCACTTAGGAATATATCAATCTACCATGTCATATCATTAACTTAAAACTTACAGTTTGATGTGGCGGGATACATGAGGGTAATTGGTTGACGGTGTAAAATTATTTTATACTGTCAGTGCATATCAATTAAATTCAATATCGTTTATACATTGAACTTTTCTGTATTTTACTACTTTTTCTATAAAAAATTTGTTAAATATTAATATTTGGTTATATTTAAAAAAAATTCAAAATAAAGGGAAATTTTTAATCCTAAATATAGTATCTCATATAATTTGGAATTTAAGTCATATACATATCCACGAGATACTTGTGATTAAGGAGATATATAAAATGTTTAATTTATTTTTTAATTTTATTAGATATAATATTTATTTCGATTTGTCATCAATTAACTAATTGAAAAAAATCATTCTAATTATGCAGATCAAAGGATGATGAAGAAAGTTCTTCTGAGAAGAAGAAAATCCAGGAGAATCAATATCATTATGCAGACTTATCAATACTCACATGCGGCTGGTTTTACAAAATTCTACAAATTTTTTATCAGTGTCAAATTTATTTGATGTTTTAAAAATAGAATTTCACTATTTTCTTCATTAATGTTATATCAGTATCCCTCTGTAACTTAAATTAAGAAGACAAGTGACATTAATATTATTTAACATCTCCAATTCTATTTCCTGTAAGACTAGGTAACAATTTATTATTTTAAGCTCTTTAATTACATTGAATTTTTGATACACAATATGATATGTTTTATGTTTATCTCTTTTGGAATTTGTTTTTAAAATAATTGTTATTTTCACAGCTTAATAAACTTTTCTCTGACTTTACAGCAGGGTAAAGTCACCTCACTCATCTCATGAAACTCAATGCTACAACTGAAAATGTCATACGACACTAGTACCCCGGGCTAACACAATTTTGGTAAAACAATTTTGTTTTTCTTATTTACATTTTTATTACATTTTAAACACTGGTGCGTGCATACGACACTAGTACCCCGGGCTAACACACGGGTAATGATATGGGTATCCCACCAAATAGATATTTATAATAATAATTACATAAAATGTATTTATTTATGTTACTAATATTTATTTGTACAATTAAAATAATATTTACAAATATTATGTTATTAATTGATATTTATAAAACTAAACCATTGCATAAATATTTTTATAAAAAATACCAACCGATATCCGCGGGTATTGATTTTATGTTTTTTTTTTAAATATAAATTATATTTTTTATATTTACTAATTTTTATTAATCCTATTTTTTTTTTCAAATTTTAAATATAAACAAATGCGCGTCACAGACCAGTACCCGTGTGAAGGCACGAGTATCACACTAGTTTATACATGTTAAAATTCATTAATTGGAGTTTTTCAATAAATACTTTTACATATTTATACATGTTAAAATATAGTTTTAAAAAGTTTTTTTGATAATTAATTTTAAAAGAAATACAGAATAAAAAACTTTTAGAATAAATCTTGATTATTAAATGTTATTGATAAAGTAGTATATACTATATCCTTAAATCCGTATTAACAAGTAGAAGATGGAAGAGAATACGTTGGTGTCGTCCCGAAAGCAAGCAATGATTTGAATGTTTCACAAAAATAGGTATGGGGACCGATGAATTTAGATTTCTGGATTTTCTTTAAAACATGAGATAATACGTTAGATTGAAATCATTTTGGAAATCCAAGCCATGTTAACCTAATTGCCAAACATTAGACTGCTACATTCCTCTATAAATACCAACACATCCCTACCCTTAACCTCATTCATTCTTCATCAATCCACGATAAAATCTTTTACTATTTTCCTCGTACTTATTTTGGTGTCTTCAACCACCAGCACTGTCGTTGTTCCAAACTGTGTGAAAAACTGTCCCTGCATCCATCCACCATGTGGTGGTGGTGCCCCTTCTGCCCCTGCTGCCACCGACATCCCATTTGCCGCCGTCACCGCCCCCAGCTGCACCTGCTGCTTTCGTTGAAAATGATGTAATAAAATAAATTCTATGTAATAATGAGTTCTTTAATGAAAATTATTAGTTCTCAATGATAGATTTTGAATTTAATAGGATAAACACAAAGTATAGCATATTATTATATTATAGAATAATCAATATTATTAAGAATTGTGTACCTTACAAGATTGAAGAGACTGTCGTCGGAGAGTGTGAGTATGAGAGAATTACTATCCTCATTGCCGTTTAGGGTTTTCGGAGTGTGTTAATTTTCTAATGGGGCGACACTAAAATAACTAAATGGCTGAGGGCAGTGACCTCTCATTGGGCTTAACTGAATGGTCTAACCCATCACGATCCATTCAGATATAAAACTCAATCAAATAATTCATCAATAATTAATGTTTAATAACAATTGACCACACTATAATTAATTAATGATTGATTATGTAAATCCATTTGATTAATTAAATAATTAATCTAACAATCTCCCATTTGACTGACAATAGTTAATTATTAAAATATTAATCTTAATATTAGATTACTAACTATGGTCAAAACACTAATCAATTAAAAGAGAAATAAGTTTCAACGTTGCAGAAGTTGTATCTGATAGGCAAAACAAATCATACATGTTAAAACTCACAACTTTATATAAAGAATGGAACCGTGGCTATAGTTTAAAGTCATACAGAAGAAAATGGCATTGATTTTTTAGATGATCAATTAGAAAGTACCAATTGTCTATTTATAAGTTCAAGTCATCAATCTCTCAATAGTGACGAATGTTTCTAAATGATTTTAATTCTTTTTAGATGTTTTAGGATAAATTAGTGTTATAATAGTTCTAGATTCTTCTAATATTTTAATACATATTATATCTAAGAAAATATTAGAAATTTGTTGCAATTTCAAAGATGAGAAAGGTTGATGGGTTGATGGTTAAGAGCAAAGGAACGTGTTCATGAAAGCTAGATGAAAAGTTAGGTGGTTAAGCTTATGGCTAAATGAGTTTGTAGTCCCTACTAAATTCATTAGTTTCAACAAAGTTTATGCTTATTTCTAGCTTTTATTTTCTCTTATGAGGATGACTACAACTACTAATTTATGTCAAAATTAATATAAATATGGTCTAAAATTGAATTGAATTTATGTATTAACTAAATTTTATATATTCAACTGGACCTTTATGATCTTAGAAAAGGCATTAAAGGATGAATAAAGGATTAGATATCATAGGGACTATCTCTCAAACCTATCTGTGGCTATAAGTTATTAATGTAAAATTTCAAAAGTGTTGAGTTCATGTAACTGTAGAATCATTGCATCGATAACATGAACTTAATGCTGAGAAGAAGACGATTGCAATGTGAAGGGTTACTTTACATGATCCTTGCTTAATATAATTAGGAATTGAAGTTAGGATATACATTACGCTTTGGACTCTACTGTGCAATTGTTAAAAAATGTGTTTAGATTAGAAATTGAAAAATTTAGTGATATTTGAATTGTTGTCGTACATGTCAAATAGCAAGTGTATATAGCACACATATTTTTAAGAAAAAGTTTAGATAAATGTTTAATATTATTTTATGGTAATAAAAATTAAATTAAAATATAAAAATAAATATATTTTTTAGTGCTGAGAATCTTGGTCCAAAAGTAATTTTAGAATATCAAACTTATACCAAAATGTAAACAAATTAAAAAAAAAATACTAGCATTTAACACACCAATAGTGTTTCAAAGACAATGAGAATACATAGTACCATTTGAAAAATATACATCTAACACTTGATAATCTTCCGGCAAAAAATTTTGTTGGACATAACCAACTTTTGTACTTATTATATACCCAAGTAATAAAATATCAACATTTCAAAATGAAAATTTATAACAATGCAGGATATAAGGGTTTATTTAAAACCAAACCTGTCAAACTTCAGTCGGGCAATAATGTGTTTGCTCGTGTGACATAGAAAGAAAGACTCTATCAACTTAAATGCAATTTTTTTTATTATACATGTAAAATAACATCAAGTAGAGATACTTACTCATTCAATCAATCTGTTTCTCTCTTTCTATTACCATACGATAAAATCGATTTTCTAAAAATGTTTTAATTTATGTCATGCTGCTTCTCACGATGTTCAACCTCATTTAAACTGAGGGAGAGGGAGCACTTTTCTTTTGGTCTTTTCCATCTTGAATAAGATTTAACATTGTGAGAAGAGCATCACATAGCTCAGAACTTTTTGGAAAACTGATTTCATGATGGTATGGTGGTAGAAAGAGAGAGATAGATCGGTTGAATGGGAAAGGATGTGTGAGGTGGGTGAAGTGAGGGGATAGGTATTTATAGTGTTAGTTGATGGAATGATGAATGGAACGGAAGGTGGAGAAGGCGAATGAAGGTTAGGTGTTAGTTAATGGATTGATGGATAATTTTGCATGTGAACATCTAAAAAGTTTGGTGACTAGAGTTGTGTGGCTAAATAGCGGGACCACCCAAATAAGCCATAAAGAGAACAATTTTTCTTAAGAATCAATTAATTTATTGTGTTGGTGGTATTAAGAAATTGGAATTATACAAATCTAGACCCACATCAATGGGGTTGGAACAATGCTCTTCTTTGTCAACAACAATATTTTGGGTAATTTGTCACACACGTGAACACACAAGTGTATGTATGGTTTGATTTACTCAGTACAAATGCACAATTATTTAAAATATAATGTGCATCATTACTTCACTTTTTTTAAATCACATTCAATAAATAAAATATTAAACATATTTCTAAAGTTTAGTTTGCATTGAATTAATCAAGGTGGCAACTTAATTTAAAAAAAAAAAAAAAAAGTCAAGATATAATTCGAATAAATAGAAGAAAAGTTTTTTTTTTACCTATAACTTGTATTATTAATGTTTAGATTATTTAATTGTATTTGTTTATACTTTTGAAATATATTAAACATTTTTTTATAAAGTATTACGAATTCTTGATTTTGTGGATTTTATATATATATATATATATATATATATATATATATTAAAAATCAATTAGGTATACGGCGATCGCTCGGATCCAACCCAACTACAAAAGACAAACACGACAAAACCAACCTAACTACATCAAATACTTTGCTATATGATCCTTATATTTAGGCTTTTGTCACCCTCTATTCACAATATTGTCTATGATGGTTCTAGTAATATTTGTACTATGTTTATTATTCTCAAATATCATAGCATTACGATGGAGCCACACACCATACACAATTTCAGCAGTGGCCATCTTAAAAATACCAGCTTTCCAACCCTTCCCTTTTGTTTGTTTAATCAGGATTTTGTGGCTTTTAATCCTGCATAAATCTTAACAATTAGTTTTTTTTTTCTTCTTAATCGCGAACTGTTTAAAATTTCAAAAAAATATTCATTAGTAATAACTATTCATTATATTCACACGTCGGTACTATTTATATGGGGTAACTATTCATATCTCAATACTTTTCATTTGGGCTCATTGTTCACGCCTAGGTACTTCTCATTTATAAGGATGTTTCATGTGTCATCACCATTTATGTTAGAATCTGGAACTATAAGATTGGTGAATAATGAAGAAATTAAGTGTAGAAAGGGAGAGAGAGAGAGATTGAAATAGAGAAATTAATTGAGAGTGAGAATATTTTTGTTATAATAGATGAGGATACCCTCAAGACATTTATACAAATATTACAAGTTGATTGGGACACAAGTTACATAAGCCAAATAACAAAAAAGAAAATTTCTCGGACCTGTAATCGGTTACACAAAATCTGTAACCGGTTACAGCTGAAATGAAACAAAAATTAACTGTGGTAACTGGTTACTGTGAATGCGTAACAGGTAACACCAACGCTAGAATTGGTTTTCTACAGCTTATTTGACTTACTTTGATACTTGTAATTAGTTACACACTCGTGTTAACCGGTTGTTGTACCCCAAATTTTACCCTCAGATCCTCCGATCATTTATCATAGCATTTTTAATCAGTTTTTTTGCGTTTTTTAGTTAAATATTTCATTGATCATTAATCATGCATTTTTTAGTCATTTTATCATTCCATTTTAGAATTTGTCTTTTTTTAAGATTTTATTTAGAATTGTTTGAGTTTAATGTTTTCATTTTAATTTTAATATAATTAGTTAGGTTTATATTTTTTATCTAAATTTATATTTTAGTTAAGTTTATATTTTATTTAAGTTAAGTTTATATTTTAATTTAATTCAATTTAATCCAATTAGTTTAACTTTTATTTATCCATATTAATTTTGATTTCCTTTTAATCCAGTTTAATCTTAATTCTATTTTATTATTTTAATCTAGTTTTTTTTTAATATTATTTAGTAATTAGGATTAGTTTAAATTAAGTAACTTAATTTAATTTATTTTAATTTATTTATTTGTTTTGTGCTGAAACACACCAAGTCACGTTACACTTTCCAACCTCACTATCACAACAATACCCAACAAGTCAGCCTGTTACCAAAGCCTTTCTCCACTTTTTCCTGCTTCCAACAGCGACAATACGACCTACCAGCCAACACTCTCTGCTACACCAAACCGTACCGCTTGATAACAACTTCACACTATTACATCACCTGCAAACACGCCACCCTCTTCATGTACGAACACACAAGGTTTTCTCCAAAACAGCAACAAGTCAATGTTACCTAGAAACTCACTTCATACCAAAATTCGCTCCAGCCTGTACAAAAAGGAACGCACATCAGTGCATCTCAAAAGACTTGCCATCAAAGCCACATAACATGCACAACTCAGAAAACTAACAAATAACACCGCGCCTCAACTTCAATCTCTGTTTCCAAAACCATTCCATAACTTCAATCTTCAAATCCAAAATCTCCAGCAACAACTACATAACTCCCACGAACCCAACCTCTCATTAACACCCTTCATTACCAAATCAAAACCATAACCTCAGAACATTATTCTTTTCAATCTCCTTCTACGATTTCTGGGACCACCTTCACCAAACCTGTTAGTAAAATCCAAACGGCAAAACAACCCAAAACCTCCAAATAATTTCAATCAGAAACCCAAATCGCTCCTTCTCTCCACACATCAATAAATCCGCCTTCATCCCTTCACATCAACCCTTCAAAATACTTCTCCAAAATTTCAAGAACACCAACAGAAAACCTCTTCGTCCTCTTTCACAAACTCCATCCAACCAAACATCCATACCCAATATCTTCATTTAATCTTCACCTGCGAATCTTCCAAAAACTAACACAACAATCCTCCTCACACACAAAACAGAACCAAGAAAGAGGGGTAGAAGAGAAAGTGGTATTCAACCACAAACCAAAACTCCCTCGCCGAAACCCATCTCAAACAACAACAACCTTCCACTCTTCAAATCCTTAAATTTTCACTCACCACTTCAAACATTCTCCTAAACCCCCTCATTTCTGAACCGTCTCCTTTCTGTTTCCCTCATCAACGCCCTCATCCTCGAATCGTAAACAACCTCAACCAAATTCATCGGCTCACCAAAACCTCAGAACAAATCAAAAGGAGGAGAGGAGAGAAATTAAAACAAAACAAAAACACCCACAAACCTGGGATTGATTCAAAAACCGAAATAGTGAGGAAGGCGAGTTCGAGAGAGGTTTGTAGGTTCTCCTCTTTCGTTTCATGATTTGTTCGTGTTCTCGGTTCCTGTTGACCACTGAATCATCTTTCCGTCGTGTTCTTCATTATTTTTGTTCGCCGTTTCAAAAAGGAAAGAAGTGAGGATGATGCGCTGATGTTATTACGTTTGGAGTCCTTTTTAGCTTTGACTTTTCAATTGTCCAAGACACTTTATTTAAAAAAAAAGGGATTATGTGATATAGATGTTGGACCAGGTTTTAGGGCTTGCATCCCGTTTTGTTTTTATGTTATTGTGTCACGGCTGTTTCCTCTTTGGAGAGGTGATGGGCTTCAAGCCCATATGATCCTCTCCTTCATTTTGTTTTCTTTTTAACCCCTCCTTAGTGTTTTAGAAAAATGATAATACTTTATTTTTAAAAAGTTTATAATCTTTTTATTTCTCTTTCGGTTCCTCACTATTCTATTTTGATTCTTATCTTCAATATAGTTCCATTTCCATTTTGGCATTCAATAGGATTTTCAATTCCTTTTATTTTGGGCCAATGACATAAAAAACTCTTAACTTTGTTGGTTACTTCAAATCAATAAGTTTTGATTAGTATGAGGCCATATTTTTCTTTTGGTTGGTCAATGAAAGTTAAATATCGAGATTTATCGATTTACCGATTTAAATCTTGATTAAGACGAGACCACCTTTATTTTCATTTCATTCTCTTTATTTTTGGGCCAATGATATGTAAAAATCATGACTTGGTGGCTTATTTCAAATCACTAAATATCTTGATTTATATGAGGCCATGTTATTTTTATTTTGTTGGTCAATGAAAGTTAAATATCGAGATTATCGATTTACCGATATAAATCTTGATTAAATACGAGACCGACTTTAATTTCATTTTGATTCCATTTCCTATTTTTATTTTAGGCCGATGACATTACACAAATCTTGACTTTGATTATTTCAAATCAATGAAGTCTTGATAAATATGAGGCCGCTTTTATTTTGTTGGTCAATGAAAGTTAAATATCGAGATTATCAATTTATCGATTCAAACCTCGATTAAAACGAGACCAACTTTATTTCTCATCTACTTTTATCTTCATTTGCATTTTTTATCAATGAAGTCTTTCTATTCACGAATGTTGTTTATCGAAGCGATCAACCTTCATTATTTCAAATCTGTAGTGAGTAATCTCGAGATTACTTTCTATACTTTGGGATCGTGATAGGTTACCTTCGATAAATTAACGAGAGTTTGTGATTTAAGACGAGGTCTTTACCTTTTCTTTTCGTGTGGCACGATTGTATCGGAGAATGATCATCAATATCATTTCTCCATCGTGTCTTAACACAAAGATTGAATTGTGCCTCCTCCTATAGTGTGGTCTTCCTCATAAACCGTGCTACGACGGTTTAGCACTACATTGGACCAATTCACCGATCCAATAAGTTAATCATCAATCACTGACTTTACTTTCTATCTTGATTTTATTTTCCGTCAAATATTATCCTGATTATTATTCTTGTTCACATTATCCTTGTCATATTCATATTTGTTCATACATTCTTTAAAACACACTAACAAATATCGAAACCCTAAAAAACTCAACTGACCGGACTGTGGTTACTCTTCTGAGTTTTGGACTGAGGACTTAGATTTAGGACTCTTTACCCTATGCTTTTGGAGTGGAGGTTTTGATCTTGGTTTGTCAGTGGCTCACCAGCATGCACTCTATTTTGGGTTAGATCTTTCTATCTCTTGCTCATTTACATTGATGCATTTTTATCTCTTGATGTCTGCTTGTATATATGTTTGCCTGACATTGTTTTAGCATTTTAGCATGTTAAGCATGATACTATGTATTTACTGTCATTCTTTGATTTATTATCACTTGACTTTGATATCTTGATTATTACCATGTTCATACCTCGTTCATTTTATCTTGATTATTATACTTGTTCATATTCATATTGTTCACTGTATATTCATACTTGACTCATTTGACCCTCCTTCCAAAGGAAAGTTTTTTCACTTTGACTCCTAAGTCACAATCCATTCCCATTTCACCTTGGCCTCCTAGATCCATTTTCCTTATAGTTTAGTAATAGGATAGAGTTAGCGCGAACTCTATGTGATTCTCACCATCATGAGAACTCACTTTCCCTTTACTTAGACTTATAGAGTTATCGTGAACTCTATGTGATTCTCACTATCATGAGAACTCACTTTCTCCACCCATGACGTAGACTTAGAGAGTTATCGTGAACTCTAAAATGAGCTCAGACTCATTTCCCTTTGGAACGTTGGCCATATTCAATGTTTCTTTCCTTTCACCCCTTAGTTAGGTGAACTACGGTTGCTCTGATTCTTTAATCAGATACGTAGGCACAAGATGCGACGTCTTGGCGAGCAAACTTAGTGTACATACTTTTAGATCTTTACCTTAGCGTAGATATTTCTTAGCAAGGAAACATAACATAACATAAACTAAAACAAGAGGTTCCTATAGAGTACTACAGATGTTAAGGGTGCTAATACCTTCCCTTAACATAACCAACCCCGAACCTTAGATCTCCCCCTTTAGGTTTTTTTTACGATCTTGAACCTTTCCTTTGGATAAATCAAAGTCGGTTGTAAAAGAAAATGATGCAAGTTAATTAATAGCTTGTTATCCGATTTTCACCACAACGCCGGTTACAACACTTGAATTACTAAGAAACTCTTAACACACCAAGTGTTCCAAGTCTTCCATGCTCATGTTCATCTTCAACCTCTTGAACATTTCAATTGTGACTCCCTTGGTCAACAAATCAATAACTTGTTCTTCACTTCGACAATATCCTAATCTTAATCTTCTTTCACTAACAAGTTCCTTCAAGTAGTGAAACCTCATCTCAATGTGCTTGCTCCTTCCATGTGCATTTGAGTTCTTAGCAAGATTAATCACGGAAACATTATCAACCAGGAATGTAACAACATCACCCTCATTACAACTCAATTCCTTTAATAGATTCATTAGCCACACGGCTTCGCATGTACATAACAAAGCGACAATGTACTCGGCCTCACAAGATGAGTGTACAACTACCGGTTCCTTCTTCGAACACCATGAGATTAGTGTTCCGCCGATCATAAAGGTGTATCCAGCTATAGACTTTCAATCATCTTTATCTCCGCACCAATTAGAATCGGTAAAATCGAGAAAATTGCATTTTATGCCCGTGTTCACTGCGGGAAAGAGAATTTTGCAGCCAGTCAATCCTTTGATGTATCCTAGGATCCTCTTGACAGCTGCTAAGTGAGACACCTTCGGCCTCTCCATGAATCTACTCACAATATTGACACTAAACACCAAGTTCGGTCGCATATTGCACAAGTAACGCAAGGATCACATCACTCTCCTATACTAAGTAGGATCAACATCTTGCTCATCCTCACTCTTCGACAACTGTAGCCTTGGTACAACCGCAATAATAACAGCATTACAATTCTCCATTTCAAACTTCTTCAATATCTCAAGCGCATAACTTATTTGGCACATGAGCAGTCCCCTTTTGGACTTATGGAACTCAATGCCAAGGAAGTATGTAATGAGGCCAAGGTTAGTCATCTCAATTCTTTCATAAGTTTAATCTTGAACTCGGAAATTCACTTTCCATTGCTGCCCGTTATCAATAAGTCGTCTACATATAGATAAAGGATAATCACTCCTTCATTTGTATTTGTCTTCACATACACGCCATGCTCGGATACACATTTTAGGAAATCAACCTCCTTTACTAAACCATATATATTGTTGTTCCAAACTCTTGGAGCTTGCTTCAAACCGTACAATGATTTCTTTAACTTTTAGAAAACTTTAGCTCTTGGTTTCTCACAACAAAACTAGGGGTTGTTCTACATACACCTCTTCTTCAAGCGGTCTGTTCAAAAACGCAAATTTGATGTCCATTCGATAGATGGGACGATTGTTATTATTTGCAATACCAAAAACTAGCCTTATGGTTTCAATCCTAGCAATCGGTATGAATACCTCTTCAAAGTCTATGCTTTCTTCTTGCAATATTGTCTTTGCAACTAATCGATTCTTATGCTTGATTATTTCACCCTTGGAATTTTCCTTTACTTTGAACACCCATCTCACACCAATTGGCATCTTCCCGTTTGATAGACCAACCAAATCCAAAGTATTATTCTTCTCAATAGATTTCAGGTACTCCTTCATAGCACAAATCAATTTGGGATAACTTAAAGCATATTCCATTTTAACAGTGTCGTACCTCAAAAAATGAGAACGATCTTGCGAAGCACAATCGTACGCTCGCAGGATGGACTTAACAGAGTCGCCACCGATCTTTATTTATTTCCATGGAGGGAAAGAGAAAATATCGAATAAAACCCCTAAAAGAAAGATAAGGATATGGTCATCGCAACCAATATCTAATTTCGGGAGTCGGTTACACAAGGGGAATGTATTAGCACCCCTCACGTCCGTTGTACTCAACGGGAACTATTTAGTTAGTTACCGAAAGAATCTTTGCTTATGTTAGTTTCTAATCTTCTACTTATTTGGGATAGAAAAAAAGAGAGAAGTGTTTTTTAGATTTGTATTAAAGAGAAATGGTACCTAATGGTTTTTATTACTAGGGGGCTTGACAAGACTTCACAATCTCATGCCTACGTATCTTCATAGTGCAATGAAGAAATCAGAGCATTCGTAGTTCGGGCACTATAGTGAAAAAAGAAAAAGGTTGAAAAAAGAAAAGGTAACTCGCCAAGGATTGGGGCCCTTGTGCCTATGTATTCTCATTGTGAAATGAGAAATCAGAGCATCCATAGTTCTGGGTAAAAAGAGTCGTTGGTTGGTCGATTTTAGCGAAAGATATTTAGTCGCGTTCGACAGAAAACATTGTTTTACCCAAAACAGGCGAGGAGCGAACGTTTGCATCACAACAGAATGGATTTACAAATCAACATTCGCGGGAAATGCCTCTTATCTCAACTCAAATAGTTTATGGACGAAACAATGTTTTGCGTTGTCTCAAGACACAATATCTCACGTTTATGAAAAAGTTTTAAAGATTAATCGCACAGCGGTGAGAAAAGAAGTTTTATTGGTTGGATGTATTTTAGGTGAATGATGAACATTTGATGAGAATCAATTGTTCAAAGAGTTACGCTAGAATGCTAGATCCCAACGACCCTTTTTCATTCAAGATTAATATAAGAAAATTGTTTGATGGACAACAAACGCTTGATAATAATTAATTGTTCAAAGAGTTATGTCAAGATGCTAGATCTTAACGGCCCTTATTTGTCCAAGTTAATATTAAATGTTTTAAGAAACGGAAGAATGAATGAACGATTATCCCAAAGTGCAAGACTTGAGACCGATCATTCAAGGGTTCTGCTAGAATGCTAGATTCCAACAGTCCTCTTCTTTCATGTTTATTAAGAAAAGAGTTTTAAAGTTGCAAAGACCTAAGTCAAGGTTTTATTATAAAGGCTGAAGCACCAAACTAGGTTTACAACAACTCATATACAAGGCAAGCATCAAGGCTATGCACTAACACATGTCAAAGATTTATAATCAAGCAAGGACTCAAGTCATTAGTGTTTTAAACCATATGAACATCCATTTTTAATCAAAACCTAAGATCAACCTAATCATATCAAGAAGTCTAATCATCAAGAGAAGCACATGAACAATGAGGTCAAGTATCAAGCAACAAGATCATATTCACCAAGACATTCAATCTTAAAGCATAGCAACAAGTTAACCACACATCAACTCATAAGTAATGCAAGCATAAATGGTTCAAGAATTCACTCACAAAATGATCAAAACATGACATCAAATAAAACACAGCATCAACTCAACAAGAAGTAGCAAGAATGTTAACATAGCCAAAAACAAGTGATCATAAAATAAATAAATAAATAAAACTAATAAGAATAAAACATTTTTTAGTTTTTTTAAATATAAAAATAAAAATAATAAAAATAATAATCAAAGGAAATAAATAAAAAAAGTATGTTTTGAGTTTTTAATATGAAAATAAAAATGACAACATAAATAATCAAATGAATATTTTTGGTGTTTTTAATGTGAAAATATAAAAATAATAAGAATAAATAGGTAAATATAATAAATATATCTTGGCTTTTAATATGAAGATATAAATAAATAATCAAGAGAGAAAAATATATTTTGTTTTTTAGAACTTAATAAATAAATCCAAGAAAAAAGAAAAGAAAATGCATGGAAAAAGTAAAAAGAATGAGGAAAAGAAAGGAAAAGAGGAGAAAAAAGAGAGAAAAAAAAAAAGAAACAAGGGAGAAAAAATGAGGGCAATGGGTGTTGTGAAGGAGTGAAAAGTACACAAGAAGGGAAAGGTTGAATTATGTTTCGCATTTTCTTTAATTTAACTTCTGATCAAAGTTTCAGAATCAGAACTGGTGTTCAGATTCTGTTTTAATTCATTGGCAGCAGATATAAGAGAAGTAAACAAATAACAACAGAAGACACAAAAGATTTATCATGGTTCCTCTATTAACTGAGAGTACTCCAGTCCCCTTGCCTCACAAGAGATTTTCATTATAACCACTTCATTATTACAACCGCTTATGCTTCTGCATAAGTCTTTTACACTTGCTCAGACCAACTGTCTGAGACTTTCTTGCTTAAAGCACATGTCTAAGACTTTTCTTTCTCACACCTTATGACTGAGCCAACTGCTCCAAAGGTCCTCTGGTTGAGACTTACCCTTGTTTAAAGCACATGTCTAAGACTTCTTGCTCACGTCCTCTAATCGAGTCACCTTCTCTTATGGACATCCAGACAGAGACTTCCTTGCTCAAGCAGTACTTGAGACTTCCTGCTCACGCCCCTCAGGCGGAGACTTTCCCTTGCTCAATCAGACTAGCTGAATAAGACTTTCACATATCAAGCACTTAAGAAATGAGACTTACGTGGCTTAAACATCTTGGCTCAAGACTTGTTGCTTGAATCCCAATGAGACAAGACTGTTGCTCAAGCACATAGCAAGAGACTTAGATATAAACTACTGAAGGCTCAGCAGAATAGAGAACAAGGTGTACATGATACAAGCATCAGAGGTACGGAAAATCACCATAACAAAAACCTAAAGCTCTTAAGATTTCTAATATATTCAATGGTAAGAAATTTTAAGGCATTTACAATTACAACCTACAACAGAAAATCTGCATATTACATTAGAGTTGATAATTGCTTGATCTTGCTACTCCTTCATCTGAAGAATCCTTGTTAAGATTCAAACTTGACTCTTCAGCCATATTTATAGCCTTTGCATAAACTAGCCGTTGAGGAAGTAACTTGATCAAGTGTCTTTGCCTTTACTCCATAGTACAAGAGCCGTTGAAGATGGATACACAGCAGATTCTGAATCCAGTGTGTAACGTGTTTAACCTTTGAGTCTTCAAGAGGTTCTGTATTAATAGAGTCGTTGAGAGCAGATATCCGTAGAGCATGTAAACCTTTCTTGAGCCTTGCAATCTTGTATACTCTAGCTGACAAGCTGGTAAGATAATACATCTTGCTTTCTGCAGTACGGACAACCACAGCTTTATCATGAACTCTGAATGGTACTAGATGCTGATATACAATTACCAAGTGTAGTAAATCGTCTGAATGCTGAGGCTTTCAGCTCAGAGTCTGCACCAAGCCACACTAGCAATTGTTCTTCAGACTCTGCCACCAGAAGCTAGCAATGAAGCAACTCCCAAGTGTGTCTAAGTAAAACAGATTCTGATTTATTATAATTATTCGTGATTTTTTGGAGAATTTTGAAGAAATATTATGACGCATGGTGTATTTGTATGGTGTGTTATGGGATATTGATGAGCTAAGGAAATAATTAGAGTATTTAGAACATAAGTGATGAATTGGAGTTATTTTAGTGTAAATAATAAAAGAATAATGTGAAATAATATTATTTAGATTATTATTAATTAAAATAAAAGGTGTTGGAACACTAAGGACAAGGTGGGCTTTTGTAAGGGGATAAATGAGGGTAAGACGGGAAAACCATAATAAGGGTCCAAGAGGTAAGAGTGACAAAAGGAAAAGACGGAGCGGAGAAGTTCATTTTTTGGTACGATCGTGAAAAGTTGGAGAGAACTGTGAATGGAGAGCTAGGGCACAGAGGATCAAGAAGATCATTCGTAAAACACAGAGAAAGAAGTCAATTTCTAAGAATTTGAGGTACGGGGGGTGATCCGGGTTATTATATGTGATATGGGGTTTAAGGTAGACGTATTTTTTGTGTGTTATGTGTTGCTTGATGATATATGACAAAGTTGTATGATTAATTTGATGTTGTGATTCTATGAATTGGGTGTGGATAATTGCTTGGGATTGTACATATAATTGGTACTGAACCTCTAAAAATATGTTGTGTAATTCTGGATGAAATTTGGGTCTTTGGAAAAATGTTGGAATGGGTTTTCGTACACAGAAAACACATCAGCAGGATTGTTGTTTCCACAGAAATTGAAGGGCGAAGGATCTGTTTTGTCGGGCAAACCAAGAAGCGAGAGAAGGGTGAAAAATAGGTGCTACTGGAGTTTATATGGGGAATTAATTTCGCCCCAGCCTCGCCAAGCGAGAGTAGAGGCGAAATGAGGGTGAAAAAGGGGTACTACTGGAGTTTGTATGGGGAAGGGATTTCGCCCCTGCTTCGCCGGGTGAAACCCAAGCGAGCGAACTGCTTCGCCGGGAGAGCACCAGCCGAGCAGGAGCAGATGTTTTATTTATTTATTTTCTTCTGCGTGTTGTCTTGTTCTTTGTTGACCTTGTGTCGTGGGGTAGTTGATGTGTTGTGTATTAATGATTATAACATGATGAGTTGTGAAGTATTATGATGGACTGCGATGTATGTGATTGATGTTATACTATGATGGTTTAACGAATTCTCATGAATGGTGATGCAATTTTGACAATCCTATGATGGTGATATTATGACATTTTGCATCATGCATTCATAGCATAATTTAGGACTTCGGTCCAGTGACGATGTTAGGACTTCGGTCTAGTGTTGGCTTCAATCCCATTGTGTGGATTGAAGTGTTTATGATGTGCTCTGGTTCCGAAGGGGGAATCGATCCTATGGTGGGGATCTTTTGAGGGTGATGGCCCAGTGTCCATCAAATGAATTGGTACCACATGCATGAGTCTATGTTGTTGCATTTCATACTATGTGGCATTGCATAATTGTGATAAATGATGTTATTACTGATGTGATTTTAAGTGACGTATGACGATGATGACTTATTAATGCTTATTTTGTTGATTTTGTTGTACCTGTTTATCTTTTTCTTTATATCTCGTATAATGATTTGTGATTACTCGCCCTGCCTATTTGAATGTTGCCTCCACGTGGGTAACGTGCAGGTGATCAGGATTAGCTCTATTGGTGCGTGAAGGTTTAGCATTTGGTGTGTTTAGTTTTATTTTCCATTGAACTTAGAAGGTGTCTTGCTCTGATATGTAACATCGGGTCGTGACGTCCCCAAGTGGAACTTTTATGTTCTAGTTTTATAGACATGATGTCACTATGTTTTTACTATTTTGTCGTTTTGGATTTTAATTACTTTAGATTATGATTTCCGCTGCCTTGTAGTTTTGATTGCATTTGTTGGTGAAAGAACCCGTGTTACGGAGCAGGATGTTGATTGATGTTTTATGACGACATGTGGCACCCTTATGGGGATTTACTCTGATCTATTTATCTTTAATTAGTTATTTTATTCGTGAGTATTCTGTGGGGTAGAAGGGTGTTACATTAGTGGTATCAGAGCAGGTTGGTCCGTCTGGCCAGGTTTTTATATGATGTCAGTCCCTATTGGTCGACGAATGTGTGTATATTGTTGATGAATTGGTTCTTCTAACATTGTTGATGGTGTGCAGAATGGCTGGGAGGAACGATTGTGCTATTGCTGATGCGTTGGAGTCGCTTGCTCAAGCAATGGCCCAGAATGCGCAGAACAATCAGAATGGAGGGCTCCTGATAAATTTCGTGCTTTGGGGAAGTTCCAGAGGAACAATCCTCCAACTTTCGTGGGCACTCATGATCCAGAGGGTGCACAGAAGTGGCTCAAAGTGATTGAGAAGATCTTCCGAGTGATGGCATGCACTGATGCATAGCAGGTACAATTTGGAACTCATATGTTATCAGAAGAAGCTGAAGATTTGTGGGATAACACCCGTCAGAGATTGGAAAATGTTGGAACTGAAATAACTTGGGCTATATTCAAGAAAGAGTTCCTGGAGAAGTATTTCCCTGATGATATTCGTGGTAAGAAGGAGATAGAGTTCCTTGAATTGAAGCAAGGAAACATGACTGTGGCGGAGTATACTGCAAAATTTTAGGCGCTGGTGAAGTTTTGTCCGCATTATAACCTTGCTGATGCTGATATTTCTAAATGCCTTAAGTTTGAGAATTGGCTGAGACCGGAGATCAAACAGGGTATTGGATACCAACCGATTTTGTAGGTATGCTGAGTTGGTGGACAAGAGTAGAATCTATGATGAGGATAATAAAGCTCGATTGGCTCACTACAAACATCTTAGTGAGAAGAAAGAGAAGGGACTGTTTCGAGGAAAATCTTATGTGACTTCAGCTGACTAAGGGAAGCAGAAGGCTTTAGATGGGAAGAAGACAAGTGGAGGAGTAGCTCCCGCTTTTGTTAAGTGTTACATGTGTGGTGAGCAAGGCCACCGTGCTGAGGATTGCAACAATAATATACTGAGATGTTAATGATGCGGTAAGAGGGGTCACCGAGTTACTGAAAACAAGAATGAAGGTTCAAATTATTTCAATTATAGTGAACAGGGTCACATCAGTACCCAATGCCAGAAGCTGAAGAAGACTACTACTGCTACTCAGACTAATGGCAGAGTATTTGCTTTAAGTGGTGCAGAAGTCCCCAAGAAGGATAACTTGATTCGAGGTACTTGTTTTATTAACAATACGGAGTTGGTTGTCATTATTGATACTAGTGCTACTCATTCGTTTATTTCGCTTGAATGTGCTAATAGGTTGGGTTTGAAATTGTCTGATACAAATGGTAGTATGGTAATAGAAACTATGGCTAATGGTTCTGTTATTATTACTTTTGTGTGTTTGAGGTGTCCTTTGATGATATTTGGGAAGAGTTTCATGATGGATTTGGTGTGTTTACCCTTACACCAAATTGATGTAATCCTTGGAATGAACTGGTTGGAGTTCAACTATGTTAATATCAACTGTTATAATAAGACCGTGGAGTTTCCTGAGTTTGGTGATAATGAGGAGTTGATGTTCTTATCTGCTAAGCAAGTAGATGAACTTATAGAAGACGAAGCCTCGATGTTTGCACTATTTGCATCATTACAGGTTGATCGTGAAGTTGTGAGTGACGAATTACCTGTTGTCCGTGAATTTCCTGATGTGTTTCCGGATGACATAAGTGATTTTCCTCTAGAGCGTGAAGTAGAGTTTGCAGTGGACTTGATACTAGGTACGAGTCCGGTGTCAATGGCTCCTTATCGGATGCCAGCTTCCGAGTTAGGAGAATTGAAGAAACAATTGGAAGAATTACTTGAAAAAAAGTTTGTTCGACCGAGTGTTTCTCCATGGGATGCTCTTGTGTTGTTAGTTAAGAAGAAAGACGGTAGTATGAGGTTGTGTGTTGATTACAGGCAATTGAATAAAGTGTCTATTAAGAATAAGTATCCACTTTCGAGAATCGATGATTTGATGGATCAACTAGTGGGCGCTTGTGTGTTTAACAAGATTGATTTGAGGTCTGGTTACCATCAGATTCGTGTTAAGCCTGATGATATTCCGAAGACAGCTTTCATTACGAGGTATGGTCACTATGAATACACGGTGAAGCGGTTTGGTGTATCCAATGCACCTGGTGTGTTCATGGAGTATATGAATAGGATTTTTCATGAATATTTGGATAAGTTTGTTGTGGTTTTCATTGATGATATTTTGATATACTTGAAATCTGAAGAAGAGTATGCTGAACATTTATGTATGGTGTTGCAAGTATTGAGAGAGAAGAAGTTATATGCAAAAATGTCTAAATGTGAGTTCAGGTTGATAGAAGTGAGTTTCCTTGGCCATGTGATACGGAAATACGAAGTTTTCTTGGGCTGGCAGGATATTGTTGCAAGTTTATCGTAGGTTTTTCCAAGATAGCACTACCTTTCACTCATTTGACTAGAAAGGGTCAAGCTTATGTGTGGGATGCTACATGTGAAAAGAGTTTTGTGGAATTGAAGAAGAAGTTGACGACCGCCCCGGTATTGATCTTACCTAATCTGAGTGAGTCTTGTGTGGTATATTGTGATGCGTCGAAGATGGGTCTTGGTGGAGTGTTGATACAAAATGGTCAAGTTGTTGCTTATACTTCGAGACAATTGAGGGTTCATGTAAGGAATTATCCTACGCATGACTTAGAGTTGGCAGCGGTGGTGTTCGTGTTGAAAATTTGGAGACATTATCTCTTTGGTTCTAGATTCATGAAGTTCAGTGATCATAAGAGTTTGAAGTACTTATTTGATCAGAAGGAGTTGAATATGAGGCAGAGAAGGTGGTTGGAATTATTGAAAGATTATGATTTTGATTTGAGTTACCATCCTGGTAAAGCAAATGTGGTGGCTGATGCATTGAGTAGGAAGTCATTACATATGTCGATGCTTATGGTGAGAGAATTGAATTAATTAAGCAATTCCAAGATTTGAGTTTGATATGTGAGAGAACTCTTGACAGTGTGAAGTTAGGAATGTTGAAATTGACGAGTGGCATTCTCGAAGAAATCAGGGAAGGTCAGAAATCTGATTTGAGATTGGTTGATCAATTGGCCTTGATTAACCAAGGTAACAGAGGTGAATTTCGGATTGATGAGTATGACGTGATGAGGTTCAGATATAGGGTATGTGTTCCGGATGTTCCAGAAATTAAGAAGAGTATTCTTGAGGAAGGACATCGAAGTAGGATGAGTATTCATCCCGGTGCTACGAAGATGTATCAGGATTTACAGAAGTTGTTTTGGTGGCCAGGTATGAAGAGGGATATTGCTGAATTTGTTTATGCCTGTTTGACTTGTCAGAAGTCGAAGATTGAACATCAGAAGCCTTTGGGTATGATGCAACCGTTGAATATATCGGAATGGAAATGGGATAGTATTTCCATGGATTTTGTGTCGGGGTTGCCGAAGACTGCAAAGGGGAACGATTCAATTTGGGTGATTGTGGATAGATTAACTAAATCAGCTCATTTCTTACCGATGAAGATTAATCATTCTATGCAAAAGTTGATTGAGTTGTACATTGAGGAAATCGTGAAGTTGCATGGGATTTCATTAAGTATTGTATCGGATATAGACCCGAGATTTACGTCGAGATTCTGGAAAAGTTTGCAAGATGCTTTGGGTACTAAGTTGAGGATGACTTATGCATATCATCCGCAGACAGATGGTCAGACAGAGAGGACTATCCACTCCTTGGAAGATTTGCTAAGGGCTTGTGTGTTGGACCAAGGAGGATCTTGGGATAGCCACTTGTCATTGATTGAGTTCACATACAACAACGGTTTCCATGCTAGTATTGGGATGGCACTCTATGAGGCATTGTATGGTAGGAGGTGTAGGACACTATTGTGTTGGTATGAGTTGGGCGAGAGTGCTTTATTCGGACCTGAGATTGTGCAGGATACGACCAAGAAGATTAAGATGATCGAAGAGAGGATGGGAGCTTCACATAGTCGTCAGAAGGGCTATCATGATAAGAGGAGGAAAGCACTTGAATTCCAAGAGGGGGATCATGTGTTTTTTAGAGTTACGTCGGTAACTGGTGTGGGTCGAGCTTTGAAGTCTAGGAAGCTCACTCTGTGTTTTGTTGGCCTGTATCAGATTATGCAGAGGATATGAGAAGTGGCCTATCGAGTTGCTTTACCACTGATCGGTCACCATTTCTACAATGTTTTCGTCACTTATTCGACATTAATCCATGAATCGGTAATACTTTTTTCTTCTTTTCATTGTTTTTCGAGATAATTTTACTTTTGGAATTTTATTCTCGCATTTTATTATTTTTAGTTTTATTTCAATTATGTTGCATTTTTTGCGTTAGTTTGTTAGTTTTGATGGTTTCAGGTTTAAGCGAAAAAGCCCAAAGGACTCGTGCGAAAAAAATGGAAATTCCAGGAATTCATAAGAGTTTCTGGAAGGAAGACAGTGGCCTGACACGGCCACCCGTTTCACCTGACACGGGCCGTGTCAGGAAGAAACCAAGAGAAAGCAAAGATGAGGAGAGACAGTGGGCTGACACAGATGCCGGAGTCAGCTGACACGGCCCGTGTCAGCAAGCCTTGAGCAGGATTGGATCTTTAGCTGAGGACCAGGGAGCCTACACGGCCGCCCGTGTCAGCTGACACGGACCGTGTTGGCTTAGGCGCTTCACCTTCTACTTTTCTTGGATTTTTCACTTAGGGGACCTGTGAGGGTGTTTTCGGTATTTTCCCACTGCTGTATTGGACTTGTGACTATTTTAGATGAGTTTGGAAAGAAAAAAGGGACTTTTTTACTAGAGGGAAAATTTCACGATCAAGATAGGAGCGATCAAGAGAAGTCGGGAACGGAAAATTTTCATGAGTCTTAGCAATTGAAGATCAAAGTTACCACATATCTTGTAATTTTTAATCTGATTATTATTGTTTCTTCTCTGAATATTATGAGTACCTAAACACCCCAATGCTAGGGGGTGTCCCTGAATTGCTTTTGTAATGATCTTGATTTCCTTTGTTCAATGACATAAGTGTTTTTTCATATCATTTTTATTGTACAATGTGCTTAATGCTTTTTCTATCGGACAAATAGAATTTGATTTACGGTTAACTTTTAGGTCGGGCAAACCATTGTTAACGCTTTTTTGTGCAATAATGCATCAGTAGATATTACCTAGGACTAGAAATACCATGTTGCACTTGGAACACTGTTGACATTATAATGCTTGCTTTCAAACGTAATTACCTATGGACATAGTAATTAGGTTATGAAATCAAAGGTTTTCTCACTAAGGACTTTGGAGTAAACAACTTACGGTCAAGAAATTGATTATTTTAAGTCATATCTCTGAAATAAGGATTTAGGTTGTTACAAGGCAATTCATACACTGTACCCTATCATGCTTCTCATATTTGTTAAAAACTCAATTTTATTATTCTACTTTATTTTCTCACTGCGAAATTATAATTATCAAAACAATTCCCAAACCGCCAAATACTTTTTGTTTAATTGAATTATTAATAGAACTTGTATTCCTACGCAGTCCTCGTGATTGATTTTGGGGATAAACCCCTATTTTAACTACAATCAGCAAAAATAGTACACTTGCTATTTTTCCGATCAAGTTTTTGGCGCCATTGCCGGGGAATGCCAAAATATAGAGTTCTAATTTTAGTTCGATTGAAATTTTGTTGCTCGTCAACTAAAATTTTATTTTTCAGTTTTATTGTTGTTATTTTTGGTCAGTTACTACTAATCTGTATCTGACATTTTTATGCGAGGAGAATCCTCAACTAATTTTCCTTTTGACGCAGAAATCGAAATAACTTTACATGCAAGGCATAGACAAGCAAGACTGGTAGCTTCAGAAGCAGAACCTTCAATTCAAGCACCAGAAGAAGAAAGAGTTTCTGTTCATTCAGAGCATTCAGATTCAGGTTCAGAAACAGGTTCAAACACAGATACAGAGACACTTCCAGAGATTGTTGTTATGGCTGATGATCCACCAGCAAAGAGACTTCTGGATGACTATGGAGGAGCAAATGCTCCAAATGGGCGGTTGACCATAGTGAATCAACCGGTCAACGTAGCACACTTTCAGTTGCACCCGACCATGATCCGACAGCTCGAAAAGAGACCGTTCACAGGAAAAATAAATGAAGATGCAAACAAACATTTGCAATGGTTTCTTACAATGAGCATCACTTTGAAGATCGAGGGGCACTCTGAAGAGGCAAAGAAGCTAAGGATGTTTCCATTAACCTTAGCGGAAGATGCAGAAGAGTGTTTTTACTCCCTACCTGCGGGAAGTATAATTACTTGGGAAAAGATGGAGAAGACATTCTTGAATGAGTATTTTCCTTCTTCTGTGTACATTCGCAAACGATATGACATTGTGAACTTTAAACAGAAGGAAGGAGAATCTCTTGGTGATGCTTACAAGAGGTTTAAGAGGTTATTGGTAGCGTGTCCCACTCACAATATGGATCAAACTGAATAGATGCAGATGTTTGTGAATGGTTTGAGGATGAAGACCAAACAACTTATAGATATAGCTACCGGTGGCTCATCAAACTTTACAACAGCCACTGGAATTAAAAAGATTATAAAAGCCATAGCAGCAAACGAGCATTTGGAATTATATGATCGTAGTGTGAGTAAACCAGAATGGATAATTGATCTAAAGGTGGCTAACCAAGTGGTGAAGATTGAAGATCAAATTACTGCTGAGGTAGAAAGAAGGCTGAAAGTGATGAATATAAGTACTCAACAAGTAGCCCAAGTTCAACCTGTCCAAGCAGTTAATTGTGAGATTCGTAGTGGACCACACTTTACTGCACATTGCGTTGTGACTGCGCAATAAATTGAAGAGATTAAGTTTCTGAAGCAAAATAATCCCTATTCTCAGACTTATAATCAAGGGTGGAAGAATCATCCTAACTTCTCCTAGAAAGATCATAATCAACCTCAATACAAACAACAGACTCCTCAGAAAGCAGAGTGGGAGATAGCTATTGAGAAGATGGCAGCTCACAACATTAAATTCCAAGAAGAGACCCGAGATAATCAAAGGAACACCACAGCTTCTATAAAAAATCTTGAGGTTCAGATGGGACAAATAGCACAACAACTCTCCATGCAAACTCAAGGAACCTTCCCGAGCACGACAGTACCAAATCCAAAAAATATGAGAATGTGAATGTTGTCACAACAAGAAGTCGGCAAGTTGTGGAAGAAAAGGAAGAAAGGGAAACAAATGATTATAATTGTATTGAGGTGGATCTAGAAGTGAGAGAAAATAAGAAAGAACAAGAAAGAGCTATACCACCCGTAAAGCCAACTGAAGAGAAAAAGAAAGAGAAGGCTAAACCAAAGATCAAGTTGCCTTATCCTCCGAGAGTGACAAAGAAGGATACAAAAGAGAAGGACTTTGAGAAATTCAGCACAATGTTCAAAAAGTTAGAGATTAATATGCCTTTCTTTGAAGAGACCTAGTGGAGAAGAGATGAAAAGTGTAATTGAGCAGTGCAGTGAAGCGTCACAAGGTAGGAGAATCCCCATCAAGCAGAAAGATCCTGGATCTGTAGCAATCCCATGCACTATAAAAGACAGAACTTTCAAGAAGGTCCTTATTGATTCGGGTGCTAGTGTGATTCTCTTTCCTTTATCTTTTTTCAAAAAGCTGGGTATTGGAAAAGTGAGGGATATATAACAAATTTGATGTTTGTCGACCACTTGACTAAGCGGTCATATGGGCTAGCAGAAGATGTACTGGTGACGATTGATAACTTTACCTTTCCAGTTGATTTTGAGATCATGGATATGCCGGAAGATGAAGAGACTCCTATCTTACTTGGTCGACCATTCTGGCTTAATAGTCGGTGCAATGTTGATATTGAAACGGGTACCCTAACCTCGAAATATTTTGATGAGGAAATCATTTTAAAGGTGTTGGACATCAAGAAGCGAGGTAAAGAGGAAGACAATCACTCCTCAGTTGGAATGATCCAAATAGTGGAAAAAAACAAAAGTTCAAAACCACTTCCATAAAAAGTCTCTGGCATAATCTATCAGGTTGCAGTATCTTAGTCATCTATGGCACATAGCAAGACTCCAAAGTTCATTCGAGAAGTCAAGAAGATAAAGAAGAAGGAACATCGAAGGAAGAATATGGAAGTTGGATGTGATTTGAGACACAAATTAGCTTTTATCTCTGAACCTAACCGGACCTCTGTTGCAGAAAGGTCAAGCAACAAAGTGTGGAAGCTGAAGTACCCCTCATAACATTGGGGAGTGAACCGTCGAGCCATGCGACGTTAAACGAAGCGCTACGTGGGAGGCAACCCACACTTTTTATTTCTAATTATTTCAGTTGTTTTTGTTTGTTTGTAGGTTTTGTTTAGGTATGCACAGAGTCCTTCACACGAGAGCGGAGGCATCACAAAGAATGAGATATTTGAGCATGCATCAGCAGAATATAGTTTACCAGTGAAAAATGGAGAAAAGCCAGAAATTTGGCAAAATTGTGGAAAACATGGGCCTGACACGGCCGCCCGTGTCATCGGACACAGCCCGTTTCAGGGTGATGTGCTAAAAATAAAAAAAAATAAGGTTAACCAGTAGGCTGACACGGCCGCCCGTGTCAACTGACACGGCCCGTGTCAGCTCTACTGGGACGAAATGGAAAAAAAGGGGATTTTAGAGATGAGGGAAAGAAGCCTGACACGGTCGATCGTGTCAGCTGACACGGCCCGTGTCAGGCATGCGAAGATTCAAAATTTTTTGAATTTCTCTTCCCCTTGTGTGGACCCTACCTGACTTTAACCCCACTTATCATTCATCAAATCTCATTTAACCCTTTAAAAATCTTATTTCTATCTTCTCTCTCTCACTTTTCAATGTACAACTTCATATTCCCCATCTTTTTCTCAAAAACTCCATATCCACCACCATACAAAGCTTCAAACTTCAACCTCTCAACCAACCCAAACCGTCATCTATCTTCACAAAACCTTCCTTATTTTCTACCCTCTGTCATATTCCAGAACCTTTTTCTCTTAACCCCATATTTTGTTTTCTCTCCATTATTTGCAGGTACACAAAATGCTTCCAAAAAGAATTGTAAAAGGCAAACAACCCGCTGCTGAGACCTCCAGGACAAAAAAAGGAGTAGTCGTACCCCAAATGCACGCGACATCATTTTCGCCACTCCGGAACAAGAGCGGAGATACTCATTCCATGTTAAGGGTAAGATAACGCCCACGAGGTACATGTGCAATGAAACTCTCACTGAACTCGGTTTGATTGTTGAAATTCGTCCCATGTTTCATGTTGTGGGTATGTTAGAATTTTTGCAATTTGAAGCGCCGACCTTTGAGCGCATAACTCTTGAATTTCTTAGCACTATAGAGTACCAACTAAAAAAGCGGTGGACGGGTACTACAAGGTACTACTATGGTACTTTACAATTTTTCTTATTTAACACTGATCATGAGCTGTCTGTAGAGGAGTTAGGAGGTATCCTTTGAATCCCATTGTATGGTCCTGGAGCTGTTCCGGATAATTTCGATGCTGGCATTTTGGACTGCTATCACTGGCAGAACAGAGTATGTCGCGAAAGCGACAAAGGCTTCGGGGATCTAAAACCCCTGTTTCAGATACGCCCAAAAGGACTTGGCTTATACTCTCTTTGGTAGGGGAGACGGTACCGGGGTGGATACCCAAAGGGAATTGTTTTTTCTTTATGCTATGGTGAATATGGTGTATGTGAATGTTGTCACATTTGCGGCTGACTATTTGGGTAGAGTGGGTCGAGCTACCCATGGTGGCATTTCTGTAGGGGGTATGATTACTCAGATTGCTAAGCACTTCAGATATGGTCCAGTTTTGGAAAGTGAGACCCCGGTAACAGATAAAAATAAGATTGACACGAGTGCTCTGATTCAGTAGGGTATGATCATTATTGCTACAAACTACTATTCTGTTGTGAACCATAATAGGTTTGTTATTGCTCTTCCCAATCCTGACAAAATTAGTATCTCTGAATGTGCTAATTGGTTATACAAGAGTACCGTCCCTGATATAGAAGACGAGTATGATGTTGAGGATGTTTTGCAGGTAATGAGGAAGATGCTCAGGAGCAGGAGAAGTTTGTTCCTCCTCCCTCGATGTCTAACCCACCAAGTACAAACTCATCATCCATGACTCAAGATCAATGGACGTGGGTACAGACCGAATTAGGAGACCTTCGTACGGAGCAAGCCAGACAGGGGGAGGAGAAAGCTCTCCAAGGGGCTGTGCTTGGTGAGATGCACCTGATGATGCAACAGTTGATGTTGCACTTTCCGCCTCCACCTCCGCATTAGAGCTCTGTGAGTCCCCTCTCTAACTTGTACTTAAACATTGAGGTCAATGTTTGGTTCAAGTTTGGGGGGGTTTATTGTTTTTTATTAGTATTATTGATTTTTACTTCGGTTATTTCCCTTCCTTTCCGTTTAACTTTTACTTTGTTTTTGGTGTGTTTTGTGTTTATTGTATTACAGATTTTGGAGTTTTGTGTCTGATGAGTGATGAGACTTGTACTAGTGGATAAAAAGATTCAACGCTTACTTGCTCTCCAGGAATCCCCCAGAAGTTGATACTGCTGGAGATGATGATTGGACGCGACTTTATGACACTGGACAGATATTAGAGTACTATGCACCCGAGCCGGATAGGAAGCTGCACCACACTAAAAGTACTTTGGAACCTGTCAAGCAATACCAAACATGGTGAGTCATAAAAAGCCAAACACAGAGTCATCATGAGAGTTTGTTCAGGTATGTCTCTATCACTCTAAGGTTGCGTATATTCTGTTGGAATTTCAGTGCACACTTATACACACTGAGGCACTTGTTTTCTTTTAACCCCGAGCCTTTTTAGCCACCCTTTTATGTTATCCTTGGTTAACCCCACTCGAGCCATTTACCGTTTGTTTGTTTTATCACCCCATCATTTAAACCATAAGCTTAGACACTTTCCTACCCTGCTCAGATAGGTGTTGTTAGTATTTGATCTGTGAAAAAATCTAAGTTTGGGGTTGGGACACCTATAATAACTAGGTAAGTGCAATTGAAAAAGAAAAAAAAGAGAAAAAAAAAGAGATTTGTAAAAAAAAAAAGGAAAAAAATATGAGAAGAAAAAATAACGCACTTACCTAATGGAGAGACTTAGTTTGAAAATTAAGATGACACGCTCAAGAGAAATACTTGAGTAAAAACTAAAGAATCCAGCTGAAAAAGGTGTCTGATACCCCTGTTATGCAAAGTGAAAATAACACAGTGACAAGAATGGCAACACTCATTCTGAGCCCAAAACCACTTGTTTTCCCCTTCTTTGTCTATCCCGCCTTAACCCTAAGCCCTGTTACAACCTGAAAAGACCTCAAAAAAGTGTGTGTGGTATGTATGTGGGATGAAAATAGATGGTATTCAGGCTTATGAGTAGATTTTGCATGCTCTTATTGTTGAGTGTAAACACTTTAACCCGGAGAAATTTTGCTGAGAGTGTGAAAAAGATGACAGGTAAAGAGGTGCTTTGATGTGGAAGTTTAGCGGAATGTTCAGATCGGGGAAGCAGGAAACTTTGCTGGTAAAGTGAAAAGAGAGTTGCGAAAGATATCAGCGGTATTGTGGTAAGTCGATTGTTTGTAATTTGGGGGTGACCTTTCTGCTGTCTCGAGCATTGCTTGAGGACAAGCAATGATCTAAGTTTGGGGTTGTGGTCGGTCACCATTTCTACGATGTTTTTGTCCCTTATTCGGCATTAATCCATGAATCGGTAAAACTTTGTTTCGTCTTTTCATTATTTTTCGAGTTAATTTTACTTTTCGTATTTTATTCTCGCATTTTATGATGTTTAGTTTTATTTCAATTATGTTGCATTTTAGGCGTTGGTTTATTAGTTTTGATGGTTTCAGGTTTAAGCGAAAAAGCCCAAAGGACTCGTGCGAAAAAAATGGAAATTCCAGGAATTCATAAGAGTTTTTGGAAGGAAGATAGTGGCCTGACACGGCCACCCGTTTCACCTGACACGGACCGTGTTAGGAAGAAACCAAGAGAAAGCAAAGATGAGGAGAGACAGTGGGCTGACACGGATGCCGGTGTCAGCTGACAAGGGCCTTGAGCAGGATTAGATCTTTAGCTGAGGACCAGGGAGCCAACACGGCCGCCCGTGTCAGCTGACACGGACCGTGTTGGCTTAGGTGCTTCACCTTCTAATTTTCTTAGATTTTTCACTTAGGGGACCTGTGAGGGTGTTTTCGGTATTTTCCCACTGCTGTATTGGACTTGTGACTATTTTAGATGAGTTTGGAAAGAAAAAAGGGACTTTTTTACCAGAGGGAAAATTTCACGATCAAGATAGGAGCGATCAAGAGAAGTCGGGAACGGAAGATTTTCATGAGTCTTAGCAATTGAAGATCAAAGTAACCACATATCTTGCAATTTTTAATCTGATTATTATTGTTTCTTCTCTGAATATTATGAGCAGCTAAACACCCCAATGCTAGGGGGTGTCTTGAATTGCTTTTTTAATGATCTTGATTTCCTTTGTTCAATGACATAAGTGTTTTTTCATATCATTTTTATTGTACAATGTGCTTAATGCTTTTTCTATCGGACAAATAGAATTTGATTTACGGTTAACTTTTAGGTCAGACAAACCATTGTTAACGCTTTTTTGTGCAATAATGCATCAGTAGATATTACCTAGGACTAGGAATACCATGTTGCACTTGGAACACTGTTGACATTATAATGCTTGCTTTCAAACGTAATTACCTATGGACATAGTAATTAGGTTATGAAATCAAAGGTTTTCTCACTAAGGACTTTGGAGTAAACAACTTACGGTCAAGAAATTGATTATTTTAAGTCATATCTCTGAAATAAGGATTTAGGTTGTTACAAGGCAATTCATACACTGTACCCTAGCATGCTTCTCATATTTGTTAAAAACTCAATTTTATTATTCTACTTTATTTTCTCACTGCGAAATTATAATTATCAAAACAATTCCCAAACCCCCAAATACTTTTTGTTTAATTGAATTATTAATAGAACTTGTATTCCTACGCAGTCCTCGTGATTGATTTTGGGGATAAACCCCTATTTTAACTACAATCAGCAAAAATAGTACACTTGCTATTTTTCCGATCAAGTTTTTGGCGCCATTGCCGAGGAATGCCAAAATATAGAGTTCTAATTTTAGTTCGATTGAAATTTTGTTGCTCGTCAACTAAAATTTTATTTTTCAGTTTTATTGTTGTTATTTTTGGTCAGTTACTACTAATCTGCATCTGACATTTTTATGCGAGGAGAATCCTCAACTAATTTTCCTTTTGACGCAGAAATCGAAATAACTTTACATGCAAGGCATAGACAAGCAAGACTGGTAGCTTCAGAAGCAGAACCTTCAATTCAAGCACCAGAAGAAGAAAGAGTTTATGTTCATTCAGAGTATTCAGATTCAGGTTCAGAAACAGGTTCAAACACAGATACAGAGACACATCCAGAGATTGTTGTTATGGCTGATGATCCACCAGCAAAGAGACTTCTGGATGACTATGGAGGAGCAAATGCTCCAAATGGGCGGTTGACCATAGTGAATCAACCGGTCAACGTAGCACACTTTCAGTTGCACCCGACCATGATCCGACAGCTCGAAAAGAGACCGTTCACAGGAAAAATAAATGAAGATGCAAACAAACATTTGCAATGGTTTCTTACAATGAGCATCACTTTGAAGATCGAGGGGCACTCTGAAGAGGCAAAGAAGCTAAGGATGTTTCCATTAACCTTAGCGGAAGATGCAGAAGAGTGTTTTTACTCCCTACCTGCGGGAAGTATAATTACTTGGGAAAAGATGGAGAAGACATTCTTGAATGAGTATTTTCCTTCTTCTGTGTACATTCACAAACGATATGACATTGTGAACTTTAAACAGAAGGAAGGAGAATCTCTTGGTGATGCTTACAAGAGGTTTAAGAGGTTATTGGTAGCGTGTCCCACTCACAATATGGATCAAACTGAACAGATGCAGATGTTTGTGAATGGTTTGAGGATGAAGACTAAACAACTTATAGATATAGCTGTCGGTGGCTCATCAAACTTTACAACAGCCACTGGAATTAAAAAGATTATAAAAGCCATAGCAGCAAACGAGCATTTGGAATTATATGATCGTAGTGTGAGTAAACCAGAATGGATAATTGAACTAAAGGTGGCTAACCAAGTGGTGAAGATTGAAGATCAAATTACTGCTGAGGTAGAAAGAAGGCTGAAAGTGATGAATGTAAGTACTCAACAAGTAGCCCAAGTTCAACCTGTCCAAGCAGTTAATTGTGAGATTTGTAGTGGACCACACTTTACTGCACATTGCGTTGTGACTGCGCAACAAATTGAAGAGATTAAGTTTCTGAAGCAAAATAATCCCTATTCTCAGACTTATAATCCAGGGTGGAAGAATCATCCTAACTTCTCCTGGAAAGATCATAATCAACCTCAATACAAACAACAGACTCCTCAGAAAGCAGAGTGGGAGATAGCTATTGAGAAGATGGCAGCTCACAACATTAAATTCTAAGAAGAGACCCGAGATAATCAAAGGAACACCACAGCTTCTATAAAAAATCTTGAGGTTCAGATGGGACAAATAGCACAACAACTCTCCATGCAAACTCAAGGAACCTTCCCGAGCACGACAGTACCAAATCCAAAAAATCATGAGAATGTTAATTTGTCACAACAAGAAGTCGGCAAGTTGTGGAAGAAGAGGAAGAAAGGGAAACAAATGATTATAATTGTATTGAGGTGGATCTAGAAGTGAGAGAAAATAAGAAAAAACAAGAAAGAGCTATACCACCCGTAAAGCCAACTGAAGAGAAAAAGAAAGAGAAGGCTAAACCAAAGATCAAGTTGCCTTATCCTCCGAGAGTGACAAAGAAGGATACAAAAGAGAAGGACTTTGAGAAATTCAGCACAATGTTCAAAAAGGTAGAGATTAATATGCCTTTCTTTGAAGAGACCTAGTGGAGAAGAGATGAAAAGTGTAATTGAGCAGTACAGTGAAGCGTCACAAGGTAGGAGAATCCCCATCAAGCAGAAAGATCCTGGATCTGTAGCAATCCTATGCACTATAAAAGACAGAACTTTCAAGAAGGTCCTTATTGATTTGGGTGCTAGTGTGAGTCTCGTTCCTTTATCTTTTTTCAAAAAGCTGGGTATTGGAAAAGTGAGGGATACATAACAACTTTGATGTTTGCCGACCACACGACTAAGCGGTCATATGGGCTAGCAGAAGATGTACTGGTGACGATTGATAACTTTACCTTTCCAGTTGATTTTGAGATCATATATATGCCGAAAGATGAAGAGACTCCTATCTTACTTGGTCGACCATTCTTGCTTAATAGTCGGTACAAAGTTGATATTGAAATGGGTACTCTAACCTCGAAATCTTTTGATGAGGAAATCACTTTAAAGGTGTTGGACATCAAGAAGTGAGGTAAAGAGGAAGACAATCAATCCTCAGTTGGAATGATCCAAATAGTGCGAAAAAGCAAAAGTTCAAAACCACTTCCATAAAAAGTCTCTAGCATAATCTATCAAGTTGCAGTATTTTAGTCATCTAAGGCACATAGCAAGACTCCAAAGTTCATTCGAGAGGTCAAGAAGAGAAAGAAGAAGGAACATCGAAGGAAGAATATGGAAGTTGGATGTGATTTGAGACACATATTAGCTTTTATCTCTGAACCTGACCGGACCTCTGTTGCGGAAAGGTCAAGCAACAAAGTGTGGAAGCTGAAGTACCCCTCATAACATTGGGGAGTGAACCTTCGAGCCATGCGATGTTAAACGAAGCGCTACGTGGGAGGCAACCCAAGCTTTTTATTTCTAATCATTTCTGTTGTTTTTGTTTGTTTGTAGGTTTTGTTTAGGTATGCACAGAGTCCTTCACAGGAGAGCGGAGGCATCATAAAGAATGAGATATTTGAGCATGCATCAGCAGAATATAGTTTACCAGTGAAAAATGGAGAAAAGCCAGAAATTTGGCAAATTGTGGAAAACATGGGCCTGACACGGCCACCCATGTCACCGGACACGGCCCGTTCCAGGGTGATGTGCTAAAAATAAAAAAAAATTAAGGTTAACCAGTAGGCTGACACGGCCGCCCGTGTCAGCTCTACTGGGACGAAATGAAAAAACAGGGGGATTTTAGAGATGAGGGACAGAAGCCTGACACGGTCGGTTGTGTCAGCTGACACGGCCCGTGTCAGGCATGCGAAGATTCAAATTTTTTTGAATTTCTGTTCCCCTTGTGTGGACCCAACCTGACTTTAACCCCACTTATCATTCATCAAATCTCAGTTAACCCTCTAAAAATCTTATTTCTATCTTCTCTCTCTCACTTTTCAATGTACAACTTCATATTCCCCATCTTTTTCTCAAAAACTCCATATCCACCACCATACAAAGCTTCAAACTTCAACCTCTCAACCAACCCAAATCGTCATCCGTCTTCACAAAACCTTCCTTATTTTCTACCCTCTGTCACATTCCAGAACCTTTTTCTTTTAACCCCATATTTCGTTTTCTCTCTATTTTTTGCAGGTACACAAAATGCTTCCAAAAAGAATTGTAAAAGGCAAACAACCCGCTGCTGAGACCTCCAGGACAAGAAAAAGGAGTAGTCGTACTGCAAATGCACGCGACATCATTTTCGCCACTCCGGAACATGAGCGGAGATACTCATTCCATGTTGAGCGTAAGATAACGCCTACGAGGTACATGTGCAATGAAACTCTCACTGAACTCGGTTTGATTGTTGACATTCATCTCATGCTTCATGTTGTGGGTATGTTAGAATTTTTGCAATTTGAAGTGCCGACCTTTAAGCGCATAACTCTTGAATTTCTTAGCACTATAAAGTACCAACTAAAAAAGCGGTGGACGGGTACTACAAGGTACTACTATGGTACTTTACAATTTCGCTTGTTTAACACTGATCATGAGCTGTCTGTAGAGGAGTTAGGAGGTATCCTTTGACTCCCATTGTATGGTCCTGGAGCTGCTCCGGATAATTTCGATGCTGGCATTTTGGACTGCTATCACTGGCAGAACAAAGTATGTCGCGAAAGCGACAAAGGCTTCGGGGATCCAAAACCCCTGTTTCAGATACGCCCAAAAGGACTTGGCTTATACTCTGTTTTGTAGGGGAGACAGTACCGGGGTGGCTACCCAGAGGGAATTGTTTTTTCTTGATGCTATGGTGAATATGGTGTATGTGAATGTTGTCACGTTTGCGGCTGACTATTTGGGTAGAGTGGGTCGAGCTACCCAAGGTGGCATTTCTGTAGGGGGTATGATTACTCAGATTGCTAAGCACTTCAGATATGGTCCACTTTTGGAGAGTGAGACCCCGGTAACGGATAAAAATAAGATTGACACGAGGGTTCTGATTCAGTAGGGTATGATCATTATTGCTACTAACTATTATTCTGTTGTGAACCATAATAGGTTTGTTATTGTTCTTCCCAATCCTGACAAAATTAGTATCTCTGAATGTGCTAATTGGTTATACAAGAGTATCGTCCCTAATATAGAAGACGAGTACGATGCTGAGGATGTTTTGCAGGTAATGAGGAAGATGCTCAGGAGAAGGAGTAGTTTGTTCATCCTCCCTCGATGTCAAACCCACCAAGTGCAAATTCATCATCCATGACTCAAGATCAATGGACGTGGGTACAGACCGAATTAGGAGACCTTCGTACAGAGCAAGCCAGACAGGGGGAAGAGCAAGCTCTCCAAGGGGCTGTGCTTGGTGAGATGCACCTGATGATGCAACAGTTGATGTTGCACTTTCCGCCTCCACCTCCGCATTAGAGCTTTGTGAGCCCCTCTCTAACTTGTACTTAAACATTGAGGTCAATGTTTGGTTTAAGTTAGGGGGGTTTTATTGATTTTTATTAGTATTATTGATTTTTACTTCTGTTATTTCCCTTCCTTTCCGTTCAACTTTTACTTTGTTGTTGGTGTGTTTTGTGTTTATTGTATTACGGATTTGAGGAGTTTTGTGTCTGATGAGTGATGATGACTTGATACTGCTGGAGATGATGATTGGACGCGACTTTATGACACTGGACAAATATTAGAGTACTATGCACCCGAGCCGGATAGGAAGCTGCACCACACTAAAAGTACTTTGGAACCTGTCAAGCTATACCAAACATGGTGAGTCATAAAAAGCCAAACACAGAGTCATCATGAGAGTTTGTTCAGGTATGTCTCTATCACTCTGAGGTTGCGTATATTCTGTTGGAATTTCACTGCACACTTATACACACTGAGGCACTTGTTTTCTTTTAACCCCGAGCCTTTCTAGCCACCCTTTTATGTTATCCTTGGTTAACCCCACTCGAGCCATTTACCGTTTGTTTGTTTTATCGCCCCCATCATTTAAACCATAAGCTTAAACACTTTCCTACCCTGCTCAGATAGGTGTTGTTAGTATTTGATCTGTGAAAAAATCTAAGTTTGGGGTTGGGACACCTATAATAACTAGGTAAGTGCAATTGAAAAAGAAAAAAAAAAGAGATTTGTAAAAAGAAAAGGAAAAAAATATGAGAAGAAAAAAAAACGCACTTACCTAATGGAGAGACTTAGTTTGAAAATTAAGAAGACACGCTCAAGAGAAATACTTGAGTAAAAACTAAAGAATCCAGCTGAAAAAGGTGTCTGATACCCCTGTTATGTAAAGTGAAAATAACACAGTGACAAGAATGGCAACACTCATTCTGAGCCCAAAACCACTTGTTTTCCCCTTTTTTTGTCTATCCCACCTTAACCCTAAGCCCTGTTACAACCTGAAAAGACCTCAAAAAGTGTGTGTGGTATGTGTGTGAGATGAAAATAGATGGTATTCAGGCTTATGAGTAGATTTTGCATGCTCTGATTGTTGAGTGTAAACACTTTAACCAGGAGAGATTTTGCTGAACGTGTGAAAAAGATGACAGGTAAAGAGGTGCTTTGATGTGGAAGTGTAGCAGAATGTTTAGATCGGGGAAACAGGAAACTTTGCTGGTAAAGTGAAAAGAGAGTTTGCGAAAGATATCAGCGGTATTGTGGTAAGGCGATTGTTTGTAATTTGGGGGTGACCTTTCTGCTGTCTCGAGCATTGCTTGAGGACAAGAAATGATCTAAGTTTGGGGTTGTGATCGGTCACCATTTCTACGATGTTTTCGTCCCTTATTCGGCATTAATCCATGAATCGGTAATACTTTGTTTCGTCTTTTCATTGTTTTTCGAGTTAATTTTACTTTTCGTATTTTATTCTCGCATTTTATAATGTTTAGTTTTATTTCAATTATGTTGCATTTTAGGCGTTGGTTTATTAGTTTTGATGGTTTCAGGTCTAAGCGGAAAAGCCCAAAGGACTCGTGCGAAAAAAAATGGAAATTCCAGGAATTCAGAAAAGTTTTTGGAAGGAAGACAGTGGCCTGACACGGCCACCCGTGTCACCTAACACGGGCTGTGTCAGGAATAAACAAAGAGAAAGCAAAGATGATGAGAGATAGTGGACTGACACGGCCCGTGTCAGCAAGCCTAGAGCAGGATTGGATCTTTAGCTGAGGACCAGGGAGCCAACACGGGCGCCCGTGTTGGTTTAGGCGCTTCACCTTCTACTTTTCTTGGTTTTTTCACTTAGGGGACCTGTGAGGGTATTTTCGGTATTTTCCCACGGCTGTATTGGACTTGTGACTATTTTAGATGAGTTTGGAAAGAAAAAAGCGACTTTTTGACTAGAAAGAAAATTTCACAATCAAGATTGGAGCGATCAAGAGAAGTCGGGAACGGAAGATTTTCATGAGTCTTAGCAATTGAAGATCAAAGTAAACACATATCTTGTAATGTTTAATCTGATTATTATTGTTTCTTCTCTGAATATTATGAGTAACTAAACCCCCCAATGCTAGGGGGTGTCCCTAAATTGCTTTTGTAATGATCTTGATTTCCTTTGTTCAATGACATAAGTACTTTTTCATAATCATTAATATTGTACAATGTGCTTAATGCTTTTTCTATCGGACAAATAGAATTTGATTTACAATTAACTTTTAGGTCGGACAAACCATTGTTAACGCTTTTTTGTTCAATAATGCATCAATAGATATTACCTATGACTAGAAATACCCTGTTGCACTTGGAACACTATTGACATTATAATGCTTGCTTTCAAACTTAATTACCTATGGACATAGTAATTAGGTTATGAAATCAAAGGTTTTCTCACTAAGGACTTAGGAGTAAACAACTTACGGTCAAGAAATTGATTATTTTAAGTCATATCTCTGAAATAAGGATTTAGGTTGTTACAAGGCAATACCCTAGCATGCTTCTCATATTTGTTAAAAACTCAATTTCATTATTCTGCTTTATTTTCTCACTACGAAATTATAATTATCAAAACAATTCCCAAACCCCCAAATACTTTTTGTTTAATTGTATTATTAATAGAACTTGTATTCATACGCAGTCCTCGAGATCGATTCTGGGAATAGTACACTTGATATTTTTAACTACAATCGGCAAAAATAGTACACTTGATATTTTTATGATCAACCACCGTCGCTTGCGAATCTTCATGATGTTTTTCATGTATCTCAGTTGAGGAAATATATTCCAGATTCGTCTCATGTTATCCAAATGGATGACGTACATGAGAGAGACAACCTAACGGTTGAAGCGTCATCTGTGCGGATAAATGGTCGGGAAATGAAACAGCTTAGGGGTAAAGACATAGCCTTGGTTAAGATGTTGTGGGGTGGACCAGATGGTGAATGTTGGACTTGGAAGCGTGAAGATCAGATGAGGGAGTCGTATCCGACTCTGTTTCCTTCAGGTAATTTTCGAGGACGAAAATTCTTTATGTGGGGGAGAGTTGTAACACCCTAAAATAATTATAATATTTATTTAACTGATTTATTATAATTATTCGTGATTTTTCGGTGAATTTTGATAAAATATTATGACGTATGGTGTATTTGTATGGTGTGTTGTGGGATATTGATGAGCTAAGGGAATAATTAGAGTATTTAGGAAATAAGTGATGAATTGGAGTTATTTTAGTGTAAATAATAATAGAATAATGTGAAATAATATTATTTAGATTATTATTAATTAAAACAAAAGGGGGTGGAACACTAAGGACAAGGTGGTCTTTTGTAAGGGGATAAGTGAGGGTAAGACGGTAAAACCATAATAAGGGTCTAAGGGGTAAGAGTGACAAAAGGAAAAGAGGGAGCGGAGAAGTTCATTTTTTGGTACGATCGTGAAAAGTTGGAGAGAATTGTGAATGGAGAGCTAGGGCACAGAGGATTAAGAAGATCATCCGTAAAACACAAAGAAAGAAGTCAATTTCTAAGAATTCGAGGTACATGGGGTGATCTAGGTTATTATATGTGATATGGGGTTTAAGGTAGACGTAGGTTTTGTGTGTTATGTTTTGCTTGATGATATATGACGAAATTGCATGATTAATTTGATGTTGTGATTCTATGAATTGAGTGTTGATAATTGCTTGGGATTGTACATATAATTGGTACTGAACCTATAAAAATATGTTGTGTAATTCTGGATGAAATTTGGGTCTGTGGAAAAATGTTGGAATGGGTTTTCGTACACAGAAAACGCATCAGCATGATTGTTGTTTCCGCAGAAATCATCGGCAAATGATCTGTTTCGCCGGGCGAAGAGTACTCGCTTGGAGGTCTCCGGGCAAACAAAGAAGCGAGCGAAGGGTGAAAAATAGGCGCAGGATGTTGATTGATGTTTTATGACGAAATGTGGCACCCTTGTGGGGATTTACTCTGATCTATTTATCTTTAATTAGATATTTTATTCGCGAGTATTCTGTGGGGTAGAAGGGTGTTACAATTTCGAAAAACACTGCAGGCTACCTACACGAGCCACTATCATTCACAATTTCAAAAATAGGCCATCATTGATTGCATTAAATGTAAGAAAACACATTTGTATCATGATTGGTTGACGTCTCATATGGATTACCATAGTTGAATGAGGGACACCTGGACGTTGACTCATCAGGCGGGAACCATAATCCCGACTACCATTCCATACACCTTCAGCTGAGGGACTGTTAGATGTCAATCATGATATATTTGAGTATGAGTTATTTGGCATTTTTCATGACTTTTCATGTGGAATAGGTTGATTTTAGTGTGAATTGATGTTGTTGTGCATTATTTGAAATATACTTGTGGTGCTTGTAATTTGTGTGCTAAATGTGCAGAAATAGTGTGAAAAGATCAAAGTTTGAAGACCCAAAGAAATAGTGCAAGCTGCCAAAGAATTGAAATCAACAACAGTATTCGCTAGGCGAGTGTTGGCGAAGGTGCCAGCGAAGGTTCGCCTAACGAACGTCAGCGAGGATGCCAGCGAGATGGTGGCAGAAAGTGTGCAAAACTTACAGTAGGAAAACTGGGTAAATTCGCTGGGCGAGTAGGCCAGCGAATGCTCGCTGATGTGCTCGCGGGGCGAATGTGCCAGCGAAGGGTGGCATAAACTTTCCATTTTGAAAACACCCAAGCTTCGCTGGGGCGAAGGTTGCAGCGAATGCTCGCGAAGCGAATGTTTTGGTTCGCCTAGCGAACCCGCGATAATTCTGAGGGGCGGTTTAAGTCTGAGGCACTTAAATGTGCCATATTTTTGGTCATTCGCTAGGCGAATGAATGCCTTCGCTGGGCGAATGATGCTGTTAGGAAAAGTGTATAAATAGAATTGTTACTTTTTGGAATGGGATCTCTTGCTCATTTTACATTAGAATTAAGTTTTTACAGTATTTTGTTCAGAAAAGCTTGTATTTTCATTGGAGAAGCTGATTTTGCATCCATTCTCGATTATTCGTCGTGGATGCTCATTCATCTCCTCTCTTTACTTGTCATCCAAGCCACCATGAGAAGTGGTAGCTAATCACTCAATGTTGAGGTTAGAGGTAGTTGATTCTGTTTTTATGTATTGATATTGATCTCTTGTATATGAACAAAGTCTTTGATCAATATAGATGATGTTGTTTTCTCATAATGATCCATTTGTGAATTGTTTTGCTCTAGACATAGACTTTACAACTCTTGACCTAACAATTTCATCTCTTAAAAACCAAACTCTAGACATAGATTTGGGATTTGCTATTCGCATTGTATTGATCTTAATGATCGTTGCTCAGATTGTTAGCGTGAGACATCATCTAACGGTCTAAACAACGGTACTCACGATTCCGCTTTAGACATAAACGTAGTCGGGAGGATACGCGGTTATATTGGTCGGAAACCGAGTTCATATGCTTGATTAATTGTTTATACATGAATAGGATTGATGAAACCTAACCTTAACATGCTTTTATAAAATCTTTTACAAAAATCTTTGTGACCTAATTAATCTTTGCTACAAGTGAATGATAACAACAAGTGAAACTTTTGAAAACATTAACTTAGAATATCGCAACTATTGAACGGCAATCATCAAATATCCGACAATCCCTGTGGATACGATAACAAAAACCCACACTGAAACTCTTCTAACAAATTGGCGCCGTTGCCGGGGATTGTTAGTTGATATTGCAAGCATTGCGATAGTTGAGTTATTGTAAGCTGTTACCGCTTTATCTTGAACTTGTTAATTTGTTTGTTTAGTGTGCAGACTTAGTTTATGCGAGGGAAACTACCGGCGGACCAACTTCTTTTCGATCCTGAGATTGAAAGAACCGCTCGTAGAATCAATAGCCGAACTAGGAGAAGGAGGCAGCTAGCAAAACAGAGGCGAGAACAAGAGGAAAGTACATCTGCACCACCACCATTTCCACACATACTTCCAGTTATGGAGGGAGATCCACCACCACCACCACCACCTGCTTCTAGGCCATGTACAAACAGTCCAAGGCACAATGCTCAGTTCGCCCGTCATGCAAACAATGGTCGTCATGCTGAGATGAAGACCGGAATCCTCCAACTGTTATACCAAAGTCCGTTTACGGGTATGGATCATGAAGATCCTTTCACCCATTTGACAAAATTTTATGAAATCGCTGGAGCGGCGGGTGCACCGGAAGCAGAAGAGGAGTCTCTGTTCAAGAGACTATTCCCGCATTCCCTAATTGGGAAGGCCAAGGAATGGTACCTTGATCAGTCAACTGCCATCATGACTGATTGGAATGCTTTGGAAGAAAATTTTTTGGAAAGATTCTTTCCGCACACTCGGTTCATGGAAGCGAAGACCGCTATAGCGGTATTCACACAAGGAGCTAACGAATCTCTCAACAAAGCTTGGGAGAGGTTCAAATCAATGTTACGAAAGTGCAAAGGCCATGGTTTCGATGAATTGTCACAAATTCATATATTCAGAAATGGGTTGCAGCTAGTACACAAAACCTTGTTGGATGCCACCGCGGGTGGTTCTTTGTTAAGCAAAACTGCTGCGGAAGCCACTGCTATCATTGATAAAATGGCCTTGAATGATCATCAAGGTAGTCACAATCGTGGACCTGCTCAACGAACGCCGGGTGTGTTGGAATTAGGAACAAGTGACGCTATCCTTGCACAAAACAAATTGTTATCACAACAGGTTGAGCTGTTAACAAAGCAAATGTCTAAGATGCCTCAACAATTCAAGGAGATGCATGAATCTTCAAGTAAAAAGGTGCAAGTGTTAGTGTGTGAGTTATGCAGAGGTGACCATTTGACCGGTTATTGTCCTCCGGTTGTGGAGGAAGCAAACTATGCGGGAAATCAAGGTTACCAACCCCGTCCTCCGTATCAACAAGGCAACCAAGGTTACCAACAACGTGGTAACCAAGGTTATCAACAACCATGGAGACCGCAAGAAGCCGGGCCATCAAACCGTCAACCTTACCAAAATTACACCCAACCTCCGCAAGCTCCCGTTGGAAATACAAAGATGGAAGATACTCTAACACAATTTATGCAAATATCCATGTCTAATCAAAAGAATACAGATGCTGCGATAAGGAACCTCAAAACACAAGTCGGGCAATTATCTAAACAATTGGCCGATCAACAAAAAGGTCCCTTTACGGCAACTACTCTTCCAAATCCGAAAGATTGTAAAGCGATTATTACAAGAAGTGGACGTGAGATTGACATGAATGTAGGTGAAAGAGTAATGGAGGAGGAGGTTGTGGTTGAAAAAGAACATGTGAGTGAGGAATTAGAAGTAGAAAAGAATGTCGAGGGTGTTGTAGTTGAAAAAGAGATAGAAAAAAATGAGAGAGAAAAAAAGGAGAATGAGAGAAAAATTGATAATGAGGAAAGAGTGAAAAGAACGAAAAAAGGAAAAGAGCCGGTGAGTAATATTTTGATACAACACTTACCTTATCCGCATGCTCCTACAAGGAAAGATAGTGCAAGGCATTATACTCGGTTTATGGATATTTTTAAACAGTTACAAATAAATATCCCATTTTCCGAGGGCTTGGAACAAATGCCCAAATACGCTAAATTCATGAAGGACATCCTTACGAAGAAGAAAAGATACACAGATCAAGAAACTATTATGGTGGATGCAAGTTGTAGCGCAATCATTCAACGGACTCTCCCTCGGAAAGAATGTGATCCGGGAAGAGTTACATTGCCGGTTACGATAGGAAACATGTATGTGGGCAATGGGTTGATTGATTTGGGTTCTAGCATCAACTTGATACCATTATCGATTGTGAGACGGTTAGGCCATATGGAATTAAGGTCCACTCAAATGACTTTGCAACTCGCAGATAAATCCACTACCCGTCCTCACGGTGTAGCGGAAGATGTGTTGGTCAAAGTGGACAAATTTTTGTTTCCAATTGATTTTGTTGTCATTGAAATGGATGAGGATGAGGATGCACCTTTGATTCTTGGAAGGCCTTTCATGAAAACTACCCGTATGGCAATTGACATGGACGATGGTCTCATGAAAGTGAGAGTCCAAGATGAAGAGGTTTGCTTCAATCTTTATGATGCCATGAAGCACAAGAAGGAAAAGGGTGATTGTTTTCGAATTGATGTAACGGAAGAGGCAAGTTCGGGGGTGACAAATCAAATTCATGTCATTGAACCGTTACAAAGAGCTTTAGATGAGTCCTTGGAAATATTCTCGGTTGAAGAAGAACAAGCTTTAGAAGAGTGTTTATTAGAACTTGAAGCTTTGGATGAAATGCAACCATGGGAATATGAAGAGGAGATTCTAAAAAAATTAGTTAATGATGATGAACCACCCAAAATTGAATTGAAAATGTTACCTTCCAACTTGAAGTATGCTTTCCTTGATGACGGAGGGAATAAACCGGTGATCATAAGTAATATTTTGTCTGAAAATGAGGAAAATCGATTAATTCAAGTGCTGAAAAAGAATCAAGAGGCAATGGGATGGACATTGTCCGATCTCAAAGGCATTAGTCCGTCATATTGCATGCACCGTATTTTTATGGAGGAGGATTTTAAAACCGGTTGCTCAACCTCAACGCCGCCTTAATCCAATCATGAAAGAAGTGGTAAGAAAAGAAGTGGTGAAAATGTTGGACGCCGGAATGATTTACCCTATTTCCGACAGCCCGTGGGTTAGTCTGGTGCATGTGGTGCCAAAAAAAAGTGGAATGACGGTGGTCCGAAATGACAAAAATGAGCTTATTCCAACAAAGACTGTTACCGGGTGGAGGATGTGTATCGACTACCGTAGGTTGAACAAAGCTACGAGAAAAGATCATTTTCCTTTACCTTTTATGGATCAAATGCTCGAACGTCTCTCCGGTCAAGAATTTTATTGTTTTTTGGATGGTTATTCGGGTTATAACCAAATCATTGTTAACCCGGATGATCACGAAAAAACTGCTTTTACATGTCCGTTCGGAATCTTTGCTTATAGGAGGATGCCATTTGGATTATGTAATGCACCGGCTACTTTTCAGCGGTGTATGCAAGCTATCTTCGCGGACTTGATCGAAAAGACAATCGAGGTCTTTATGGATGATTTCTCAGTTTTTGGGCAATCGTTTGATTTGTGCTTGAAAAATCTGGATACGGCGTTGGAGCGGTGCGTGGAAACTAATCTGGTCCTTAATTGGGAAAAATGCAACTTCATGGTTAAAGAGGGAATTGTGCTCGGGCACAAAGTGTCTTCAAAAGGCCTAGAAGTTGATAAAGCTAAAGTGGACTTAATCGAGAAATTACCACCGCCGATGAATGTCAAAGGAATACGGAGCTTTCTTGGACATGCCGGGTTCTACCGGAGATTCATCAAGGACTTCGCAAAGGTCGCGAAGCCGTTGAGCAACTTGCTTGTCCAAGGTAAGGTTTTTGACTTTGACGAGTCATGTCTTTTTGCTTTTAATTTTTTGAAAAACAGTTTAACAACTTCACCGATAATCGTTGCACCAAACTGGAAAATGGATTTTGAATTAATGTGCGATGCTAGCGATTATGCGGTGGGGGCTGTTTTGGGACAAAGAAAAACGAAGGTTTTCCGCGCTATACATTATGCGAGCAAGGTGCTAAATGAGGCTCAAATTAACTATGCGACAACTGAAAAAGAGTTGCTCGCCATAGTGTATGCGTTGGAGAAGTTTCGTTCTTATTTGATTGGTGCTAAAGTCATCGTTTACACTGACCATACCGCTATAAGGTATATGCTTACCAAACCTGATTCTAAGCAGAGGCTTATTAGGTGGATCCTTTTGTTACAGGAATTTGATCTTGAAATTCGTGACAAAAAGGGATCCGAAAATTTGGTAGCAGATCACTTATCTCGTTTGGTAAACGTTGAGGTGACCAAGAATGAATTTGAGGTAAAAGAGGAGTTCCCTGATGAAAAACTTTTTAGAGTGCAAGTTAGACCGTGGTTCGCCGACATGGCGAACCACAAAGCCACCGGATTGATACCGGACGGTCTAACGCACCACCAAAAACGGAAATTTTTGTCTGATGCCAAGTCATTTGTATGGGATGAACCCCATTTATTTAAACTTGGTGTCGACAACCTCCTCAGAAGGTGTGTGTCAGTGGAGGAAGCCACGAGTATTCTGTGGCACTGTCATAACTCTCCTTACGGAGGACACTTTAATGGGTTGAGAACGGCCACTAAAGTCCTACAATCGGGCTTTTATTGGTCGTCCTTATTCAAGGATGCGCATTCGCATGCCCTTAGTTGTGACAAGTGCCAGAGAAGCGGCGGTATTTCACAGCGGCAAGAAATTCCATTACAAAATATGTTAGAAATCGAAGTTTTTGACTGTTGGGGGATCGACTTTGTCGGTCCATTCCCATCTTCATTTTCTAATGAATATATTTTGGTCGCTGTGGATTACGTTTCCAAGTGGGTAGAGGCGATAGCTTGCGCTAAAGCCGATGGAAAAACAGTGGTAAAATTTTTGAAGAAAAATATTTTTGCACGTTTTGGTACTCCTTGAGTGTTAATAAGTGATGGAGGATCTCACTTTTGTAACACTCAGCTTGACAAAGCTTTGGAGCAGTATGGTGTGAAGCACAAGGTTGCTACACCATATCATCCACAAGCTAACGGTCAAGCAGAGGTATCTAATCGTGAAATTAAACGGATTTTAGAGAAAACGGTCTCGGCCTCGAGAAAAGATTGGGCCAACAGATTAGATGATGCTTTGTGGGCGTATCGGACCTCTTTTAAAGCTCCGATCGGTCTCACACCGTTTAAAATGGTCTATGGTAAGAATTGTCACTTGCCGGTAGAGTTGGAGCATAAGGCGTTTTGGGCCTTAAAATTTTTGAATTTTGATCCAACTCTAAGCGGGGAAAGAAGAAAAGTGCAATTACACGAGTTGGATGAATTGCGCCTTCAGGCGTACGATTCCAATAAATTGTATAAGGATCGTGTCAAGTCTTACCATGACAAAAGAATTGTCATCAAACATTTTGAGGTCGGACAGCTGGTCTTATTGTTCAATTCTCGATTAAAATTGTTTCCCGGAAAATTAAGATCTAAATGGTCCGGACCTTTTCGGATTGTGGAAATCAAACCTTATGGAGCAATTGTAATTGAGGACACAAAGTCAAAGGAAAGTTGGACTGTCAATGGACAGAGGCTGAAAGTTTATCTTGGAGGAGATTTCGAGCGGAATCCCGCCATTGTTCCCTTCCGCGATCCGTGAGATTGCGGTGGACCGTCGAGCTTAGCCGACGTTAAACAAGCGCTGGTTGGGAGGCACCCCAACATTGTAAGTATTACTGTTATTTCTGTTTTGAGAATGTTTAGATATCACTATGATGCTTAAAAAGTGTGGCACAGTTTGGAAAAATTTTGAAAATTCTGGTCTTGTTCGCTGGTGTTCGCCTAACGAGCTGGGGCGAGCATTCGCTAGCCTTCGCTCCGCGAACCCAGCGAGGCAGACCAATCAAATTTCTGCCACATCAGAAAAAAATGGATTGTGGGTGGACCACCAAATTGGGCCCAAGACCCACTTTGAAATCAGAATAGAGGGGGGAGAACCCTAGCCTCTTGACCTCTTCATCATTTCCCTCCGTGTCATTCTTTTCCTTTCATTTCCTCTTGTGCACTTCAACACTCATCTCCTTCTACTTTCCAATTGCCCTAATCCACCATTAACAGTGCGAAATTCAGGTTTGTTTACTCTTTACAGTTTATTTCTGTAAGCATTGTTTATGTTCTTAATTGATCAATATGGGTTTTGTGAAAAATTGGTATACTCTGTCATGTTACTTTTGTCTTGCATGTTAGAAACTACATAAGCAATATGACTAGAGTAGTATTTGAAATTAGGAGATGGGAGAGGGACTGTTTGTAACTGTGTTTTTCTGAAAAATCGCACCTTCGCTGGTTCGTTCGCCTCGCGAGTCTGCGCGAGCATTCGCCAGACTTCGCCTAGCGAGTCTGGCGCGAACAGAGGCAGATTTTTAATTTTTTTTACTTGTCAATGCAGAGCTCTGGCTGGTTGTTTTTAGTTGCTAATGCGTTTGTTGCCCTTGTTTGGTTTCATTGTTTGTTATGTGCAGATGGCACCAAAAATGGCGATTCACGCGGCTAAGAAGCGAAAGGCTCAAACCTCCAGACAAGCGCCCGTGCGATTTGACGAAGAACGATTCAGGGGAGCTAAGCAGGCTGCCAGGTACGAGACCCTTGAAAGAAAGCACATCCTGCCGGAGAAAAGATTCCTTCTTAGTGATCGAGGAAGTTACCGAACAATTGATGCACTTTTTGTGGCAAAGAAGTGGGATCGTCTAATGATGCCGCTGGATGGGTACAACATTGAAATTGTTCGGGAATTTTTTGCGAATGCATTACCGGATGATGGTGAAAGATTCAGTTGGGCCTCTTGGGTTAGAGGTACTGTTGTGAGGTTTGATCGTAGGACGATCAACACTGTTTTGGGAGATCCTTTACCGTTGGTTGGGACTGAGCTGGATGCTTATCATCGAGACTTGCATCTTCATCGTGAGATTGAGAAGATGACTCGGGATTTACTTCTTGAAGGTAAGGAAGTTGAGCGGAATACCTCCGGGGTGCCGATTAGGTTCAGAAGGGTGGACATGCTGCCCTTGGTTCAGGTTATTTTGTTGTTTGTGCTCACTAACATTTGTCCCAGGTCGCATCATAGTACAGTTCCTATTGCTCTGGCTCATCTTATCCACAGCATTCAGCAGAATGTTCAGATTGACGTGGCCCGCATCATTGCGGATGAAATTAGGGCAGTTGTGTTAAGTGGTTCGGGAGGTATGGCGGCACGCAAGAATGCCCCGCTTATTTTTCCATGTCTGATCATGTCCTTGTGTGCTCACGCTGGTGTTGATATGCCAGCCCGCAGGCAGGTCACTATTCCATCTGCTATTGATGATCGGTATGTGGATAAGTTCTGTAAGGCTAGAGGGATGGTTGGAGGCTCTTCTAGTGTTGGTGCTGATGATGCTGCTGAAGCTGGGGAAGGTTCTGAGCCGGCAACGCCGGCCTATTATCCATATCAGCAGGAGATCTGCAATTATAACTGGGATTGGATGGCTGCCCAACAGCGTGCTATGACGAATATTCATGATTCCTTGCAGGCTCTTCAGTTGCAGATCCGCGACCCTTCTTCTGAGCATCTTATGATGACTAGGGAGCAGTTCCTAGTGCATGCTGGTTGGCCTGAGGCCAGGCCAATATTTGGAGGGGGTGAGGACGATGCTGATGATGATGAGGCTACTTCTGCTGGAGGTGAGGAGGAGGACATGGACGATGATGATGAGGAGGATTGATTTTTATTGTGATCTTTGACTTGTATACTTCCTTTGAGCATCAAAGTGAAGTTTTTGGTATTTTGTTTTTTTTCAGCTTTTACTAGTCAAGTATTAATGTACTCGTGCCCGTGTGGTACTTTTTGAATTATGTAGGTGTTTTATACACCAGGCACTTTATGACATTATTAGTAATAATTATGGTTTGTAGTAAAAAAATTTTGTTTCGCTTTACTAATAATTGTTGGTTTTTAATTATAATAGTAATTGTGTTTTTGTATGTGTTATTTTGAGTTTTCTTCTTTAATGGTGGAACTTTGTAGAAGTAGGTTGGACTCTTGGGATTAAAGAGAAATTCCTCCAAGATGTGAGGGCTATGATAGTACCGTAAGCATTGTGTTGCGACAAGGTATATCGTTACCTTGATTCAAGAATTTTTTATGTTTGAGAATTTTGTGTCTTGGGCAAGTGTAAATGTGTTTCATGTTACAACTTCTTTTGAATACATATGTCATTTTAGGATCTGAAACTAGTAAAGTGAGAAGCCTCAAAATTGTATTATATGTCAAGGAGTGTTGATGAATGTTGTCTTTATTTTTAATTCATGCCTTATCTTGTGACCGTGTGATTTTGTGGAAGTAGGAGAAGTGATCAAGGCAATTTTTGTTAGTGAGCACAACTATGCCCAAATATTAATTTATCTGTGAGTAGTGAGCATTCGGTAGCCCCTTTGAGCCTAAACAGTTTAGAACTCAATTGAATGATGAACTTGTTTTATGTACATAATTTGCTAGTTTGGTTCATCATTGAATTTGGTGAGTTTCTAACATTTTTTTTTCTTGAACCTTTGTAAATTGTTTATTTTGACTTCCTTGCCCTAAAAAGCAAGGAACTTTCACTTTAGGTGGAGTTGAAAATGAGTTGGGGAGAGAATAAAAAGAAGATAGGTGCATTACTCCTAATTTTGAAAAGAAAAAAATTTTCAAGCAAGCATGTAAAAAGAAGAGTGTGAATGTATTGTACAAAAGAGAAAATGCTTGCTTGAACGAAAAAAATAATAGAATCAATAAGTGTGCACGGTAGTTTGTGAAGGTGGAATGACAATTTGGTGAAATGAAGTGTGTTGTGTAAATATGTACATAGTGAATGTTCTTTTGCGTCGGCAATTTCGTTTCAAAGACCTTTAGAAATGTCCCTTTTTTGTTCACCCGACCAAGCTACAACCCTTTAAGACCTTAGTGATCTTTTACTTCCATAATTTCTGTTATGATCATTGAGATATGATATGAATTGTTTAGTATTGCATCATTTGTCATGTGAGTTTAATTGTCCCGTGCTTGTATGCACGTTTGCCTTCAATCCTATTTCGAAGAGGAGTGTAGATTGACATGTGTATGATAAGCTAGTTATCTCTTGAAGCATTTTTGAAATTGTTTAAGAGTCAAGTTCTTTTACATGATTGGTTCTTGAATTGTGTAATAGATGCATTATTGTGATCACTGTTTAGCTGAGCCATTTTCGTGTCTTGGTTGAATTTAATCCTCGAGCAAATCCTCGTAAGAGGCATACTTTGCTTGAGGACAAGCAATGAGTTAGTCGGGGAGAGTTTGTTAGATGTCAATCATGATATATTTGAGTATGAGTTATTTGGCATTTTTCATGACTTTTCATGTGGAATAGGTTGATTTTAGTGTGAATTGATGTTGTTGTGCATTATTTGAAATATACTTGTGGTGCTTGTAATTTGTGTGCTAAATGTGCAGAAATAGTGTGAAAAGATCAAAGTTTGAAGACCCAAAGAAATAGTGCAAGCTGCCAAAGAATTGAAATCAACAACAGTATTCGCTAGGCGAGTGTTGGCGAAGGTGCCAGCGAAGGTTCGCCTAGCGAACGTCAGCGAGGATGCCAGCGAGATGGTGGCAGAAAGTGTGCAAAACTTACAGTAGGAAAACTGGGTAAATTCGCTGGGCGAGTAGGCCAGCGAATGCTCGCTGATGTGCTCGCGGGGCGAATGTGCCAGCGAAGGGTGGCAGAAACTTTCCATTTTGAAAACACCCAAGCTTCGCTGGGGCGAAGGTTGCAGCGAATGCTCGCGAAGCGAATGTTTTGGTTCGCCTAGCGAACCCGCGATAATTCTGAGGGGCGGTTTAAGTCTGAGGCACTTAAATGTGCCATATTTTTGGTCATTCGCTAGGCGAATGAATGCCTTCGCTGGGCGAATGGTGCTGTTAGGAAAAGTGTATAAATAGAATTGTTACTTTTTGGAATGGGATCTCTTGCTCATTTTACATTAGAATTAAGTTTTTACAGTATTTTGTTCAGAAAAGCTTGTATTTTCATTGGAGAAGCTGATTTTGCATCCATTCTCGATTATTCGTCGTGGATGCTCATTCATCTCCTCTCTTTACTTGTCATCCAAGCCACCATGAGAAGTGGTAGCTAATCACTCAATGTTGAGGTTAGAGGTAGTTGATTCTGTTTTTATGTATTGATATTGATCTCTTGTATATGAACAAAGTCTTTGATCAATATAGATGATGTTGTTTTCTCTTAATGATCCATTTGTGAATTGTTTTGCTCTAGACATAGACTTTACAACTCTTGACCTAACAATTTCATCTCTTAAAAACCAAACTCTAGACATAGATTTGGGATTTGCTATTCGCATTGTATTGATCTTAATGATCGTTGCTCAGATTGTTAGCGTGAGACATCATCTAACGGTCTAAACAACGGTACTCACGATTCCGCTTTAGACATAAACGTAGTCGGGAGGATACGCGGTTATATTGGTCGGAAACCGAGTTCATATGCTTGATTAATTGTTTATACATGAATAAGATTGATGAAACCTAACCTTAACATGCTTTTATAAAATCTTTTACAAAAATCTTTGTGACCTAATTAATCTTTGCTACAAGTGAATGATAACAACAAGTGAAACTTTTGAAAACATTAACTTAGAATATCGCAACTATTGAACGGCAAGCATCAAATATCCGACAATCCCTGTGGATACGATAACAAAAACCCACACTGAAATTCTTCTAACAGGGACTCACTTGCTATTACCTAAGCCCTACATTGATGGATTATCCTATTATTTCCCTCATCCCATGTTGACGGACTCGCCATAAAGAGGGCGCCTACCTCAACCAAGAGAACCGCGGGCAGGGCAATATGCACCTTAAAGAAAATGGCTTGTTCCAAAACACTTTACTCTTTAACTAATAAAGCCCTCGTGCTTAAGGAACTATGTAGTGTCCTATTTGGAAAAGTCCTAGATCAGGGCACTAATCGCCTAACAAGTAAGTTTCTCATACACAGTACAACGGAGCCGCCCACGCGGCTCGTTTAACATATAGTTGAGGAAGAAAAAGTTCATGTTGACTCCAGAGATATAATTGATCAACGTCCTCGATAGAAAAGGGGGAAACAGACGAGACCATATCTAGAAGGGTCCATAAACCCTCAAAAGGAAAAGATAAACTCATATTTACTCAATAACACCCAACAATGCTCAAAGAGTATTTTGCTCCCAACAATTCTAACATCGATCATTTAACCGCCCGCCTGCAACCTAGCATCGCCGGCCAACAACAGGGCCTCTCACCTCACGTATGTTTTTTTTCTTTAAACAACCTCAAAAACTACCATATAAGACTACTCGCCACCGTGAGCTAACCCTCATCCTCATTCGCGTAATTTACCTACCAAGGCCTATAAGTCTCAATGCCCTTGTAGGGAGAACACGCACACACCCTGTATTTTTTTGACTGTACAATATATATATATATATATATATATATATATATATATATATATATATATATATATATATATATATAAACCCTTTTAAATTTATTGCAACGTATTTGATATAAATACTCCCTTCGTCTCAATTATAATAAAAAATTACCTACTTTTCAAGTTTATTAATTAGTTAATGTATTTGTACGATATAGAAGTCAAGTATATATGTTATTTAATTATTTAATGTACCTGAGATTTATTTATAATAATGACTAAAGCGAGATAATATGTTTGCGTTTGATTTGCAAAAGTGTAATTATAGGACAAAAAAAAAGTGTAGTATAAACAAAGCGACCCACTCAATTCGAAGACACTATTCTTATTTAAAAATAAAGCCTAAATTAAAAAAAAAAATGTAATATTAAAAATGATTATTTTACACCTATATTTAAAAAAAAAACTGATATAATTGATCATAAATGTTGGAAAATAGATTTTGGTTTTACACTTGTTTTTAAAAATAGTGAAAAATTTAGTGCTTTTTAATTAAAAATAATACTCCCTCCGTCCCAAATTATAAGACGGTTTGGGCATTTCACACAGTTTAAGAAAAGTAATCAATGTTGTATGGAAAAGAGAAATCATGTATAACTTTACACTATTGTCCTTCATTAATTACAGAGGAAAGAGAAATTAATAGAATCAAAAGAAGAAAGAGAAATAAATAGTTAAGGGTATATTAGAAAAAATGTCATTAATATTGTATTGGAATTGTAAAGTGACTTATAATTTGAGACAAATATTTTTTATAAAATGACTTATAATTTGGGACGGAGTGAGTAATATTTGAGACCCCATAAAATTTTGGCACATTGCTACAGTGCAGGTTGCGCTTAGAAATGGCTGACCCTGATTATAAACCTTTAAAATGCTTGACAATTAATTGCCATGTGCAAGTTTGATGGGTGATAGCCATGACAAATAAGATAGAGTAGAATTTACAACAATACTCATTGCAAATGTAAATATTAATAGAAATGAAAAAATAAATTTAATAGAAAATAAGAGGTTATTTTCATATTTAAAGTCTTTGTTTGAGGATTGAGGAAAAAGTTCTGAACTGGATGTTTAGGCATTGAAGTCTCAAGCTTGCGGACAGAATAGAAAGTCTCGATCAGTGTGATTGAGCAGGAAGTCTCATGCTTGAGGACTTGAGCAGGAAGTCCTGAAATAGAAAGGAAGTTTCGATCTGGGTGATTGAGCAGGAAGTCCTGAACAAGGGTTTAAGAAAGGAAGTCTCATGCGTGTGGGCTTAAGCAGAAGTCTTTTTTCGTGGGATTGAGCAGGAAGTCTTGAGATGTTGGCTTAAGCAATTATAATTAGTTTGATTATAGTTAAAAGCTCTTGTGCTGCTAGGAGACTGCACTACTCTTAGCTGAGAGGAACCACGATATACTGTGTGTCTCTTTATTTACTTCTGAATTTATATTCCGCCGTGCAAACACACTTTGAACTCAGACTCTGATCTGATTCATTTTCTTACCTGCATCAGAATCTCAGGTTGACACCTCTTGTTCTGAAGTAACGTTAAGAAAAGGAAGTAAACTTTTCACCATTGTCTTCACTCTAGCATCAGACTTTGAATGTGAATCAGAATCTGATGGTTCAGAAATAGTTGGTAAAAGGAGTGTCGATATTTAGACATACACAATTCAACCTCTCTTTTTTGTGTGTTTTTCTCACCTTTATTAGTAACCTGTCTCACTGCATATACTTGTTATGTGACCCTGAAGTAAGGCTTGAGTCTGAAAGAGGTATAATAAGATGTTGATGATCTCATAAACTAGACTTGGCTTGTGGGGGAATGTTCAAGTTATGATATGTGGGTTCAATTAGGTGTACATAGGCATTTTATGTCTCTATAGTATATGATATTGATCACATCCCTGATTTCCTTTTGAGATGTTGAGAATCTCTGATATTATATGACACATTTCATTGATAGTGGTGGCAAGTTACACATGGCGTAGATGGCCACTGAGATAACTTTTAGATGTAATAAGAACTCCACTAATATTGTTTATCTCACCCTATGTGTATTTATTCTTACTTATAATCAAGTGACAAGTAAAGAAAAAACAAAGATGGTGTGAAGATGATGTTTAATGCTTATTAGTTATTTATCGTTCGTTGCCTATTTCTTCTTTTTGATGTATTGAGATCTTGAAGTTTTTAACAGACTTTGGATGTATTATCACACTATTTTCAAGTACTAGTACTAATTATGATAATACTTTAGATTGATTATATAGACAATTCAATGAGATATTACATGTATAAAAGTACTTTAAATAATATACAGTATCATCATCATTATTGCTGGTTCATAATATGTATCATATGACCATTAATATATGATGCATTATTTTTTACCTCCAATGGAGAAAAATCTATATGAACTTCATAAGTGGGATGCAATATTATAAAGAATCCTTATTAAAAGTCTACAAAATTCAAAATGAAATTCTTAAAAATAAAATTTGAGATGATCTTAAAGTGGTATGAAACAAAATACAAATTTTATTATAAGTTTAACAAATAAATGAGGGAACTAGTGTCTATCCTCATTCAATACTTAGAACAATCAGTAGGTTTGAACGAGACAATATTATTTTTAAGGTCATAACCAACCAAATAATTCACTTGTACATTGTTTCCGAAGATGCCTAAATCACGTTCATGTGGAAAAAAAGAAAAACATTCAATCCCTTCGGTTAAAGTTCTAAAATAGCCCTTAGAATCTAATTTAACATCTCCGCCACTAAAATGTGCAGTAATTACTGGAAAGTTTGGTTGTTTGGATGTGGTATTGTAACAAAGGTTAAATCCACCGCTATCATCATGAAAACGCTCTAGTTTAACAACCTTTTTAACCGCTGATTCTAACCTATGGTAAAAATGACGTGGAACAAAAGTTATAGTTGTACCAGAGTCAAGTAAGATGTTATGTGTAGAAGCATTTATTCCTTTATTTTTAAAACCACTATACGTTATTCTTTTGCTTCCCACACTAACAGCTTTTAAATTCAGATAGTAATAGTCAGTTTGGTTGTTTCCTATCATTTTGACCATAGGAGTTGAAACAACATTATTACCAGAAACAATTGCAGCATCTCCAAAATTGAGCTTGCTAGATTGATTAACTTTTCTATAATCAATTAAACAATATGAGAATCTTTCATTAAAGGAAGATCCTAATTGTTTTATAAGTGACATGCCCCCGATTGCAAGGCCAACTACCCCTGAATTTTTGCCAGTATATATCAAATTATTAGTGTGTCCACATCCTATGATAATTTTAGGAAATGAGACCATAGATCCAGAGGTGGACTCTAATGTAATTGTCTCTAAAATAAGATCTCCTTGTGTTTTGAATCCACGACCATAATCTAATGTATATTCACAAGCATCTCTATCCTTAGAACAAGAAATATCTTCTTCCTTAGATTTGCATCGACTAGAAGAACAAGAAATTTTTTGGTAACTCGAAGATTTTGAAGGATCAAAAATAGGAGAAGTTTGGTTGTAACATAAATTACAAGGCTTACATTGAATCCAAATTAAGTTACTACCTGAATCAAAAAAGCCATATACCTTAAATGGTGGGGTACCAACATAATAACTCATTAGATATTCACCGTCATCATAGGTCAAATATGACTTAAGTTTGTTTGTAGTAAGAGAATATTCTCTATTGATATGATTTGCACGGTTGATAGAACGATGTAAAGCATTGATAGTTTTTTGAGATTGAGTTTGTGTAGGGTCGTAGAGTGGTGATTTATAAGAATCACGGTGAATAAGTTCAACACTTAAATCATTGTTTATAGCATGTGAACAAACTATTAAGCTAGAAAGGAAGAAGAAAACAAGGAGAAAAGCGGAAAACTGTGACATTGTTCTAGATCTGGGTGAAATCTTGTTATAACATGTTATATTCTTCCATACTTTTTATAAGACAAGAATGCACATAGATGCGAAGATAAGGACAATAAAAACTAAAGCATTAAAAATAATAAATATTATTTAATCACAGGTTTATTATTTTTTTTTGGTAAAAAAATATATGTTAACTATTATACCTATTTTAAAGATTTGATTTGATTTAATTGAAGGAAAAAATGATTTGATTTAACTTTTTTGATTGACAGATATGATTGATATATCTCTATTCAATTCAAAAAGTTATAAAAGTAGAAATATATAATCATAGAAATTTTATATTCAACTTAGAGATTAATATATACACTCCCTTCAATAACTATTATAAGAAAATTCAATATTTTCATATTTATTAAATAATCAATAAATTTAATTTATATATAGGTCATATACATTTGTTATTCAAATGAAAATAATAGTTTAATATAATAAATATAAAGTCTATAATTTAAAAAATAAATACAATAGAATTTTTTTGTTTAATTCCAAAAATAATGTAATAAATACTATAATTAAATTGAACGTATATATAAAAAAAGTACACCTCCGATATGTAAATATTATTATTTTAAAAAACAATAAAAACTTTTAATTTCAATTTAAATATTTCATATTTTGGTAGGGAGAATTAAATGCCTCAAAAAATATATTTAGGCTTAATTACCTTTAAGTCCATATATTTTAGTCCTACCACAAAATTAGACCCTCTATCTTTAAGATAACCATTTATACATATTTGCACTTAACATAACACCATAAGTTTATCAACAATGAATAATAACATGAATAATAACAACCAAATTAGTGTATTAATATAGGAAATAATTCTTTACCCATGAGTTTTTTTTATAGGTAAAAAATTATATGTATTTGACTTAACATTAATAGACAAAAAAGATTTTCTTTTACTCTTTTGTTTATGAATATGATTAGTATATTTCTAATCAATGCAAAAGCATTTAAATGGAAATGTTTAACCACAAGCATTTTATATTTTTCTTAGAGATTAATAGATATACTCCCTCAATCATAATTATAATAAAAAAATTCTTTTCAAATTTATTTGATAATCAATGTATTTGATCGGAATAGAAGTCATATACATAAGTTATTTAATAAACTTAAAAGAAAATATTTTTTTATAATAATTACTTGAGAAAGAGAATATATCTTTTAAACTAATTACAATTCTATTTATTTAATTTTTCTAAAAATATAAATTAATAAATACCATGATTGTTTGAATGCATTTGTAAAAAATTTAGACCTCCAATACATAAATATTATTATTTTTTAAAACAATGAAAAGTTGTAGTTTATATATATATATATATATATATATATATATATATATATATATATATATATATATATATATATATATATATATATAACGTAACATATGAGAACATTATAATGAATATGAACCATTAGATTTTAAAATAAATAGTGGAGATTATGTGCCAGTTTTTTTTCTCTCTCCTCCATTATTTATATTAATAATGAAAGAGAGAGAAAAACAAAAACCACAAATAATCTCCACCATTTATTTTAAAATCTAATGGTTCGGATTTATTCTCATATTCTCAGATAGAAATGTCATTCTCATCTGATATATATATATATATATATATATATATATATATATATATATATATATATATATATATATATATATATATATATATATATATATATATATATATATTTGTTTAGAAGAGTTAAATGTTTCAAAAAAAAAAAAAGTTAGATTTAATTACGATTTTAGTCCATGTATTTTAACACATCCACATTTCTAATATTTCTATTATAAACACTTTTCATCTGAATCACATATATGCATTCAACATCGTTGATATATCACGGGTTTATCAACAATGAATAAGAGCAATCCAAACTAGAGCTTTAAAAATAATGAAATTTCATTTAACTACGAGTTTATCATTTTTTTTCTTCCATAAAATATCATATATGTTACTATTATACCTATATTATAAAGATTTCATTTGGCTTCAATTATAGACTTGAAAAAAAGATTTTTTTTTTTTAAATAATATAGTATTTAAATAAAAATACTAACATAACACATTTTTCAAAAACATTACGAAACTAACATAGTTTTAACCTGCAAGCTCCATTTCAAATGGCGATAGTGTGTAAAATTCTTTTGCCATGTACTGACACGCCATATCTTATGGCGACAGGGTTATAGCATTGTAGAGGAGGCAACATCTCATATGACGCCTTAGTACAAGCCCTATTTTCTTATAAAGGCGTCTTTTTTTAATTTATAATTAAAACATTTTTTTTAAATTGGTAGATACAGTATGTCATGTGTCTATAAATAAGACTGCACCCTCGTTTGTTACTCCACAACAATTATCACCAATATCCTCAACTCTCCCCACCCACTATGTCTGAGTGGTTAAATTGGCGTTCATCATCATCATCGGAGAAACCGCTTCCAACATTTCCACTTATGAAAAGAAATGCCCTAGTTTTTTTTTTCACCAACAAAGCCTCTGATGAAGGTCTTACTCTGGAACACGCAGACCTTGGAGCATTTGCATAGGGAATTGAATCGCTGGCTAGAAGAAGAATTTGCTGCAGGGGATAAGATCAGGAAAATTGAGAGGCTGGTTGAGGAGTCAAGCCCAAATGCAGTTACACGTGCTTGGAGAAAAGTGGAAAATGATGCTGGTGTCCTTATGATGATGTTAACACCAAAGAAAATTAGCTTGACGGTTGTAATATTCTAGAGAAGTTGATGCGCTGAGTTGTTTTATTTGGGTATGTTGTTGTTGTTTTCCGCTTTGGTATTAGGTTATGTCGTTGTTAATTGTTGTTGTTGAGAGATTAAGTTATGCTTGGTTAAGTTATGTCGTTATTAAATGTAATCGCTTAGGTATACTATCAACGAAATGAAATTTGTTATTGTTATTAAGAGGCAAGGTTACATTTGAAACTATGATGTTGTGTTTGATCCTACATTGGGACATTTTGTACGGTTGTGTCCCGGCTGACGGCAAGAACTACATAATCTCACCATTTTGTTTTCTGCATCCATCTCCGTTCGAATACGGGTGATATTAGGGCGACCCTTTTTCTTTCTTCGCATCAAATCATTATGCCAGACAATTTTGCCTTCGTATGGAGACCTATAGTCCTCCTTTGCTACCACCGGAAAGCTAGTGCTGTAGGCATTGCATAGAGTAATGACTTGGTGAAGAACATAAAGGTAGTTGGTTGGGTCCAGCCGAGCCTTCGAACATGCTGCTATAACATGGGAGCAAGGCATACGAAATGCCTGAAACTTTCCACAGTCACACCAACTCCTATCCAATTCCACTCGGTAACATCCCCTAGGCCTCCCATCATTGTGATCATTAGACTCTGCAACACTGAACCAACCTTTATTACCGTCAAAGACCGTGACCACATGTGTGTTGGCTTTGGCAGCTTCGTCCTTCATGAATGTCATTGAACTATTACTGAACAGCTTCCCAGATTGCAAGACAGAACCCCACTTTGTACGTCTAGTATCAAAAAGTGCACCTAGCCTAAAATATGTTGACCTTACCAAAGCGGTTATCGGTAGGTTTTAGATGCCCTTGAATATAGAGTTCATTGATTCAATGAGGTTTGTTGTCATGTGGCCCCATCGCTGCCCATTGTCGTATGCCCTGGTCCATTTCTCCAGTTGAATATTATCAATCCATCTCAATGCATCTGCGTTTGTCAGTCTGATCCCGTCACGATAGTGTTTGAAGGTAGGCTCTGTTAGTGCATAACCCGCGTTCACAACCTTCTTCCTTAGCGTTTTGTCCTTGATCTACCGCATGAAATTTTGAGCGATGTGTCTAATGCAATACACATGGCTTGAGGGAGGATCCTGCCAATCGTTATCAAGATTGTTTTATGAACTCTCGATTGATGGGTGTCTATCAGAGATCAAACATAAGTTAAGTTAGGGAGACACGTATTGTCGGATATTTTTTAGGAAAAAACTCCAACCTCCAGCAATCTCCCCTTCAACTAGAGCGAAGGCGATTGGAAAAATGTTGTTGTTGCCATCCTGTGCCACAGCCATGAGTAGCGTGCCCTTATATTTCCCGTACAACCATGTTCCATCAATTTGAATGATATGTTTACAGTACGCAAATCCTTTGATACATGGTTCAAATGCCCAGAAGAGTTTGTGGAAAATGCCATTTCCATTGACACAAGTCCCGTCTGGCGTATATGCCGGCATTGTCTCCAAGATGGCAATTGTCCCTAGAACATATTGTTTAAGTGCCACCAGGTATTTTGGAAGTTCTTTGTAAGTCTCCTCCCAATTTCCAAACATCGTTTCAACCGCCTTAGTCCTAGCTATCCACGTTTTCTTGTACGAAGGAGTATAGTTGTATATTTTAACCATATGAGCGATTATGGTACTCACCTTCAAAAAAGGGTTGTCGCTAATGACTGATAGAATTTCATTGCATATCAACTGAGAGCTGAGCTTGAGATGATCCTGCATTGGATTTATGATTATACAAGTGTGCTCTGGACCCATTGACCCTATCTTCCAGGAATCGCTTCTCTTCCGAAAAGATGATGTTAATCTTAACGGGCACACGTCGTTACGAAAATAGATCTTATACAGAGTCGGATTTGTTCGATCAACTCTATAATCTGCAGATAAGTCCATATGATATTGTTTGATAGCTCGGACACAATCTTCTTTTGTACGAAAATTATCCCCCTCTTTTAATACTCCTTCTGTTTGCATGTATGGATTGTAAAAAATATCCGTTGATGGTTCTTCTTCGCCTAAGTTGAGTCTTGTTATGTGTTGAGGTGGGCAATAAACATGACTGACTGGTAATATGTCTTCCTCGTTATTTACCATTTCATTGACAATGACATCAACTTCTTCTTATTCTTCGTCAACGACATTGACTTCAGCTTGTTCGACGTCAGATTCGTAAAAAACTTGAGAAAAATCAAGTTGTTGAGACAATTGTTGTTGTTATAAAGTAATATATAGCTCAATATCATTGAATCCATAATACTCATGACTGAGAAACATATTACGCACATCTTCATCGTCCCGAATTCTTAACTGGAAAAACTTGCATTGATCATACCTGATGCGTCCGCAAGCGCACGGATTTATCGAAGTAATATAAAAGATTGTCGAACCCACAGAGACCAATGTCAACCTACCGTTATCTATTGCTGTGATGTAAAGCTAAGGCTAATGATATTAGATAAAAGGGAAACTAAGACTAAAACTAAAAATGAACTTAGAAAATATGATAAAGAGAGGCCGGAATATGGATTTCGCATTCCTAAAGGACTTTGTATAATTCGGGTACTAATTACAACTATAATTTAGTTCCGTAGAATATACCAACTTAAAGGCTTCGCCTCACGCTCTCGCGGTATTAACTAAAGTCATGTTCCCTAATCCCAATATTTTGCTCTCGCTCGCCCGGTAACTGGGAAATATATTTTGAAAGCCAATAATATCCTAAACGTATCTAAAGCGCTCTCGCTGTATTTAGATTTGTTGCCTAATTTCCACTATCCGGTTTGATCCCCACGCTCTCGCAGTGCCGGCTCTAACCTTTATTAATTTCTCACTCTCGTGACAAAATTTTGTTAAATACCCTCTCACTCTCGTGACAAAGCTATTTAAATTAGACTTGGAAATTAAAACCAAAACAGAATTTTAATCATAAGTTCGTACCTATTATTTTCTACCGAGTCCCGTCGGTAACGACGGTCCTCAAACGTCGGACTCAGGACAATTTAGCAAGACATGGAATTAAACGTAAACAAATTAAAGATTATAATTGCATTTGAAAACATCATAATAATTAATTTAGGAAAGCGATAAACAATAATAATAAGCAATGCGATAAAGAACCTTTAAAGACTTGAAGTAAAATGCGAGAAATAAAGAAACTTGAATTAACTTTAACTTCAATAATGACAGCAAGATTGTTGACCCAAGCAAGTTACATAGAACATAGGCCTAAATTCTAATGGTGGAGTAATTCCTCGATGTGAGAAAATACTCCTTTTACAATTGTAATTTTCTGCCTAAAACAACGAACAACACTTTCGCGCACAAAACTTGGATCCCCCTGAAACTAAATGATAGGTCCTATATATAGTGATCACAGGTTGGAAGTTACTTCAGAATTCATGTGAAAAGTAGTGGAGATAATGGGGCGTTGGAGAAGTAGTGGAGATAATGGGAAGTTGGAGCTGAAGTTGAGAGAGAGAATCTAGGAGAAACTGCTCAACGTGCGTATGCATTGGGCTTCTTTTTCCACGTCTGCGTTCTGAACATAATAACCATCTTTGAGCGTGTGACGGTCGTGATGAGTGCATGACGGTCGTGGCAAGCTTTGGGAGCGTGACGGTCGTGGTAGGTGTGTGACGGTCGTCACACACACCAATTTCCATTTTCTGCTCTTTTTCCTATTAATTCTTCCTGTTTTCTTCTCATTTCTTCATGTTTTCTCTACTTTGCTCCTTTCAGCTTGGACAATGAAATACCTGCGAAAACACTAGAATACTCGCGGAATAATCAGAACTTAAGCTAAAATAACGTAATTATTAGATGTAAATTAAGGCAAATATATGATACATTTTCATGTTATCAAACTCCCCCACACTTAAACCTTTGCTTGTCCTCAAGCAAACCATGACTCGCGAGAAAAATAGTGAATACGGATACTCATCCTAGGCTACCAACTCTACTTCGGTTAAGTTTGTGTTGATAGGTACTTGCTCACACTCTAAGGACATCATAACAACACAATTCCGCTTTTGCAGTCATCAACCTCCATCCTATACAAACCAATCCGAATCATGTCATTATACCTAAGTCTAACTCACTCATTCTTCTTTCATCCCTTTTCATTCTGGCACAATCACATTAAGCCCGTTATCCTTTCACACTCATGGTAGGATGGACTGTTAGAGACTATGATCTCATTATTTATTTATTTTTCTTTTTTTTCTTTTTTTTCTCTTTTTGGCACATTGGCTTAAAAATCAATAAGATAAAGAAGTTTGCATCGTTGGGCTAAATGATCGGGTGAGGATCACCTAACTCAGAAGGAGAATTTATTTTTTTCTTTTCTTAATTTACCTTTTAAGCCTGAGATCATACACTTATTTGCATCGGCTTCCTACTTAGTACGTGCTTAGGATGGTGCTGACTGCTAAATAAACTACTTAGGGACTACTAAAGGGGTGAGAACTTAAGGCTATGGCATAACAAGTACTCAAATCGATTTCCATAATTTAGAGGCTCACGGTATTAAGACGATACCGATCTTGCAGAATTTTCCCAAGTCTCACAATCTAACCTCAATTTCGTCTGTAACCTAAGATTTTCAAAAGAGACACTATTTTTAACTCAAAAAATTTCAAAATATTTGGTATGTCTCAAGAGAACGGGGAAATCGATAGACAACATAAAATCACCATAAAGACTCGACAGCACAAGCACAGACGGACGGAACATTTAAAACAGAAAAAATTTTAAAATCATGCTGGAAAACAGTAAATCTAATTAGAAAACGGTAAAATGAAAGCGGTAAATGTTCCTCCCCCACACTTAAACCAAACATTGTCCTCAATATTTTGATAAAAGGTGAAAAAGGAAAGATAGAACCTGTATGAATGCCATTGCGTGCTACCACGACCAAATTCGCGCTGATTCTTCCCTTGTCGTCCTTGTCTTCGCTAGCCACTTCTACTCCGGCGTCTTGTACTACGAGTTATCTGAATTTGCAGAAACTTCATTTTCTTGAAGTCGCTCATTATATTGCCTATTTCCGAAGAAAGTACCTGCAAAAAATGTTAGAAAAATACGGTGCGGTGTGTGCAGGTGGAACCTGACCATGCGAAAAGACAAGGAGAAGGTGAGTTACGAACGGGAGAGATATGCCCTCTCCTATCATACTCAACATTGGTGTCACCACCAGCAGCGACATTCATAGGAATGCCCGGGGGCACTAACTCATCTTAAGGGATTATCATCTAGAGATCTTTCGCCTAAATGTAGCTGAGACGTGACAAGCGATACAATTTTTTATTTTCTGCAAACACAAACAATAAAAGTAAAACATTAAATTAAAAGCTCGCGGGTTGCCACCCACGCAGGGATTTGTTTAACGTCGATAGCTCGACGGCTAATAATTTTCGATTTCCATGGCCACTTATCAAGCCATCTCACATATCCCTCACCTTTTCTTTTCTTCCTTCTGTGGGGTGGTTCATTCTTTTGAACTTGTGGTGGTGGTTCAGGATCTATCCTAAGTATTAGCTTTTCTAGTTTGGGCTTAGTTATCTCATTCACCATCTCAAAGTCTAACCTTACCCTCTTAGCTCTAATGATTTCCCTAGTTTTATGGTCCTCTGATTTTCTCTTTCTATGCAGGACCTCAGACAAAGGTGCATTGGTATGGATATTTTGCAATATCTCCACATACGTTTTGGATTGGGATTCTACCTTAGCTTCCACAAACCTTTGCCAGAAAGGAATTGGTGGGGTATAGGGAGGAGGAACAATGTTAGGTGCTTCCTTCTCTACCTCTTCGACAACCTCATTTTCAGGTGGTTCCAGTGAATTTTTCTCAATCTCTACTTCTTCCTCACCAGAACTCTCCTCAACCTCAATATCACGCTCCTCAACCTCATTATCACTCTCCTTTGGATCTTCGATTTTTGTTTCACTACAGGTCACTACAACATCCACATGCTCCTCAAGGGAGGGTCCTATAGGTGTCTGTTCAAGTAGGGATATTTGAGTCTCCAATGCCTCGGTGTGAGTAGCGAGGGACTCGACCATAGTGTTTATCTACCTAAGGGTTTCATAAGTATCAAGATGTTGTCTTTTAAGCTCTTCGTTCTGGAGAGTTTGTGTCTCCACAAAGTGCTCCATCATGGATTCTAGCCTAGAATTAGTTGTTGTTTCAATGAAATCCTCCATTAATGCTTCGAGGTTGGAATTAACAGATTCTTGTGGTTCCTCGAAAAATTGAGAATGGTGATCATAGAGGAAATTTGGGTGCGGTTCCTCGAAATGTTGGGAGTGAGTCAGTGTCGCTTTGAAATCCTGCATTAATATTTCTAGGTTGGAATTATGAGATTCCTGCGGTTCCTCGAAATTTTGGGAATGGTAATCATAGGAAAAATTTGGTTGCGGTTCCTCGAAATATTGGGAGTGAGTCAGTGTCGCATTAAAATCCTGCATTAATATTTCTAGGTTGGAATTATGAGATTCCTGCCGTTCCTCGAAATTTTGGGAATGGTAATCATAGGAAAAATTTGGTTGTGGTTCCTCAAAATATTGGGAGTATTGCGGTTGGTAATTGTAGAGAAAATTTGGGTGCGGCTCCTCAAGATATTGTGAGTGGTTATCATAGAGAAAAATTGGGTGATACATAGTTTTTAATTTATTTTTTTTATTTTTTTTTATTTTTTTATTTTATTTTTATAGGAGTGCCTTAGTCTATACGGTGCAACAACGGAATAACAATATTGACTGTTGGTCCCCGACAACGGCGCCAAAACCTTGATGCGTCCGCAAGCGCACAGATTTATCGAAGTAATATAAAAGATTGTCGAACCCACAGAGACCAATGTCAACCTACCGTTATCTATTGCTGCGATGTAAAGCTAAGGCTAATGATATTAGATAAAAGGGAAACTAAGACTAAAACTAAAAATGAACTTATAAAATATGATAAAGAGAGGCCGGAATATGGATTCCCCGTTCCTAAAGGACTTTGTAGAATTCGGGTACTAATTACAACTATAATTTAGTTCCGTAGAAAAATATACCAACTTAAAGAATTCGCCTCACGCTCTCGCGGTATTAACTAAAGTCATGTTCCCTAATCCCAAGATTTTTCTCTCGCTCGCCCGGTAACTAGGAAATATATTTTGAAAACCAATAATATCCTAAACGTATCTAAAGCGCTCTCGTTGTATTTAGATTTGTTGCCTAATTTCCACTATCCGGTTCGATCCCCACACTCTCGCAGTGTCGGCTCTAACCTTTATTAATTTCTCACTCTCGTGACAAAATTGTGTTAAATACCATCTCACTCTCGTGACAAAGCTATTTAAATTAGACTTGGAAATTAAAACCAAAACAGAATTTTAATCATAAGTTCGTACCTATTATTTTCTACCGAGTCCCGTCGGTAACAACGGTCCTCATACGCCGGACTCAGGATAATTTAGCAAGACATGGAATTAAACGTAAACAAATTAAAGATTATAATTGCTTTTGAAAACATCATAATAATTAATTTAGGAAAGCGATAAACAATAATAATAAGCAATGCGATAAAGAACCTGTAAAGACTTGAAGTAAAATGCGAGAAATAAAGAAACTCGAATTAACTTTAACTTCAATAATGACGGCAAGATTGTTGACCCAAGCAAGTTATACAGAACATAGGCCTAAATTCTAATGGTGGAGTAATTCCTCGATGTGAGAAAATACTCCTTTTACAATTGTAATTTTCTGCCTAAAACTACGAACAGCGCTTTCGCGCACAAAACTTGGATCCTGCTGAAACTAAATGATAGGTCCTATATATAGAGATCACAGGTTGGAAGTTACTTCGGAATTCATGTGAAAAGTAGTGGAGATAATGAGGCGTTGGAGAAGTAGTGGAGATAATGGGAAGTTGGAGCTGAAGTTGAGAGAGAGAATCTACAAGAAACTGCTCAATGTGCGTGTGCATTGGGCTTCTTTTTCCACGTCTGCGTTCTGAACATAATAACCATCTTTGAGCGTGTGACGTTCGTGATGAGTGCATGACGGTTGTGGCAAGCTTTGGGAGCGTGACGGTCGTGGTAGGTGTGTGACGGTCGTCACACACACCACTTTCCATTTTCTTCTCTTTTTCTTATTAATTCTTCCTCTTTTCTTCTCATTTCTTCATGTTTTCTCTACTTTGCTCCTTTCAGCTTGGACAATGAAATACCTGGGAAAACATTAGAATACTCACAGAATAATCGGAACTTAAACTGAAATTACGTAATTATTAGATGTAAATCAAGGCAAATATATGATACATTTTCGTGTTATCAATACTGATAACACGAAAATGTATCATATATTTGTCTTAATTTACGACTAATAATTACGTTATTTTAGCTTAAGTTCCGATTATTCTGCTAGTATTCTAGTGTTTTCGCAGGTATTTCATTGTCCAAGCTGAAAGGAGCAAAGTAGAGAAAACATGAAGAAATGATAAGAAAACAGGAAGAATTAATAAGAAAAAGAGAAGAAAATGGAAAGTGGTATGTGTGACGACCGTCACACACCTACCACGACCGTCACGCTCCCAAAGCTTGCCACGACCATCATGCACTCATCACGACCGTCACACGCTCAAAGATGGTTATTATGTTCAGAACGCGGACGTGGAAAAAGAAGCCCAATGCACACGCACGTTGAGCACTTTCTCCTTGAACTTCTCCAACTTCCCACTACTCCCACTGTCTCCACCACTCATTTATGCTCCATGGAAGTTACAAAACGAAAATTCCCTCTATATATAGGATTTCTTCTTGACTTTTGAAAAAAAATCCATGTTTTGGTATGCGAAAGCACTGTTGAATTTATTTCGTAGTTTTAGGCAGAAATTACTGGTGTAAAGAGTGGTAGTTTCTCACATCGAGGAACTACCACACCATTAGTATTAGGCCTTCAATCTATGTAATGCTTGGATCAATCTTGCTGTCATTATTTCAAGATATTTAATTCAGTTTTATTTTCAGTTTTATCTTCAGGTTCATTTACTTTTACGCTTTTATTTTCTGCCATTTATAGTTATGCTTTATCTTTCTGCCATTGTTATCATTTCAAGTTTTTACCATTTTTCTTCAAGCATCACTTTAAATCATTTTAAACCGCTTGCTATGTCTTCGTCTAATTCAAAAACCCAAAATTGTTTATTTGTTTCTGTCACTATGTTCAGCTAAATAGTTTAGAGTCCGGTGTATGAGGACCGTCGTTACCGACGGGATTCGGCAGAAAATAATAGGTGCGAATTTATGACTAAAATTCTGTTATGGTTTTAATTTCCAAGTCTAATTTAAATAACTTTGTCACGAGAGTGAGAGGGTATTTAACACGATTTTGTCACGAGAGTGAGAAATTAATAAAGGTTAGAGCCGGCACTGCGAGAGCTTGGGGATCGAACCGGATAGTGGAAATTAGGCAACATATCTAAATACAGCGAGAGCGCTTTAGATACGTTTAGGATATTATTGGCTTTCAAAATATATTTCTTAGTTACCGGGCGAGCGAGAGCAAAATCTTGGGATTAGGGAACATGACTTTAGTTATTACCGCGAGAGCGTGAGGCGAAGTCTTTAAGTTGGTATATTCTACGGAACTAAGTTATAATCGTAATTAGTACCCGAATTCTACAAAGTCCTTTAGGAACGCGGAATCCATATTCCGGCCTCTCTTTATTATCATATTTTCTAAGTCCATTTTTAGTTTTAGTTCTAGTTTCCCTTTTATCGAATATCATTAGCCTTAGCTTTACATCGCAGCAATAGATAACGGTAGGTTAACATTGGTCTCTGTGGGTTCGACAATCTTTTATATTACTTCGATAAATCCGTGCGCTTGTGGACGCATCAAATACCCACCAAAAAATACAGGATTCTTGTAGATGATTTGGCCAACTGGACCGCAATGTAATTTCTTTTCTAATCTGGCTTTCAAATGTAAAAAATTTAATCTTCTGTCAATTAAAAACCTAGTAAGTTCCGTATTTCGAAAATTGAAACCAGTTATGGGACATTCAAATATCTCACCATTGAGATGTGCACTGATCATGTATTGTGGTGTTTGAGCCATAACAAATACGTTAATAACTCGTGTTAGGAAGAATTAGTTTACAATTTTTAGTGTTTGGAAGAATTGTTACTAAATGACGTGATAATAAAATGTATATCTCTAGTGTATTAATAGGCATATAGTTGGAATATATTATTGTTTTATCTCAATTATCATTGTACTTCTTCTTCCATGCAATTGTCTTATCTCATTTATATCTTCTTATCACATTCCATGCAATTGTCTTGTCTCATTTATATCTCCAAAACAACATAAAGTCTTAAAGTGATAAAAACCAAGACACTAATGTTTTAAAGTAAAACTTATTATTATTGCTATATTAAAGTAAAAAACAAAACCATTGTCCTGCGTGCATCATGTGATTCTCTGCATGACAAGACTACCCTTCCATGACAAGAATCTCACAAGACTACACTATTCTTTTTCATGCCTATACACTATACAAAATATTTATTCACTTCTTTATCATGCCTATTCCTATACACTACACTAAAGTCTTACCGACTACACTTACAAGACATTAAAGTAGTAAAAAAGAAAACCATTGATTTAATGCATGCCTCATGTGATTCTCTGCATGACATAACTACACTTCCATGTTTTAATGCTTCACAATGCTTTACAAGTTACTACAAAGACTTTATTACTATTACAAATACTTTTTGTAAATACTTATTATTATAAGTATTAGTATTATTAAATACTATCACATTTCTTTTATGCTTTATACGAAATGTGGTACAAAAAATACACTATTCATTGTCACACTTCTTAGATGTCTTGCATGCCTACCTTTATCACAAGTGTACACGAAGTTTAGCTTCTCTAGCTCACATGTTCATTATCACATGCAATCACACTTGTTTTCTTTAGCACACTATACGAAATATTTATTCACTACTTACATGTCTTACCAACTTCACTTACAAGACATTAAAGTAAAAAACAAAACCATTGTCTTGCATGCATCATGTGATTCTCTGCATGACAAGACTACACTACCATGACAAGAATCTCACATGGGGTGCAAAAATACACTATACGAAATATTTATTCACTTCTTAGATGTCTTACCAAGAATCTATACATGACTACACTTGTTAGATTCACATGGCTACCATAATAGTCTTCTAAGACTACAATTCCAAGACTACACTAAATTCTTACCAACTACACTTACAAGACATTAAATGGCTTCACATGCAATTCCTGCAAGATTCTCTGCATGACAATGACCAAGAATCTTATAAGAGAACACTTACACGGTTCCTTACACAAAGCGCATCACATTTCACCATGCATTTTCATGTGACTCCTCTCATCACATTTCACCATTATAAATAAATCTTCATCACTTTACAAACTCTTCTCATCACTTTACAAACTCTTCTCATCCCAAACTCTTCTCCTCCATTACAAACTCTTCTCCTCAAATTACAAAATCTTCTCATTCATCATAAACTCTTCTTCATACTAATTACTAAAAAATGTCTCTACTCACGATGGACAACGATCACAGAGGAACAATTGAAAGCGTTGCAGAGTTTGTAAGTGTTTGCTTTATTTGTTTTGTCTTCCCTTACTTAGTTGTATTTTTCTATAAAACTAAGGTTATTTATATTTTTGGTCAGGATTTATCAAAGTTTCATTGTCGTGGCATGACTACATACGACACGACCCATTCATAGAATGATACCTAAATGCATGTGGCTTTGGTGATTTGATACAAATCAAATCATACTCACTTAACCCCAAATTTATTCTAGCTTTGCTAGAACATTGGAGGCCAGAGACCCACACATTTCACCTTCCTTTCGGTGAATGCACGGTCACACTACAAGATGTGTATATGTTACTTGGCCTACGCATCGATGGAAAGGCCGTCAACGGCAAGGTTTGTGTTGATAACCAACTTTGCGAAGATTTGTTGGGCGCCCCGCTTTGTGTCGAAACACCTCAGCCACAACGTGATGCTCGACCTAGGGGCCAAGGTATTAATTTAAAATACTTAAGAGAACAATATCATTCTATTATATTAGACGAGGAATCCACCAAGTATGACAAGATAGTTAAAACTCGGTGCTATATAATGATCTTATTTTGACATTTTTTTATTTCTAAAAAGTACTGGAAATAATGTAAATATTATGTATACCATTGTTATCCAACATTAATAAAGTGTGCAACTATAGTTGGGGTTCACATGTCCTGACCCATATATATAGTTCACTATGTAAAAATTCAAAAAAGAATTCTTGTACTTTTTATGGCTGCACCTATCTACTTCAAGCGTGAGGTTGGTCTAGAATGCCAACACTAGCTCATGTTAACCGGAATCCCTTCACATTCCCCTACGCAAACAAGTAAGTTTATTTTTAAAACTTGAACATGTATACTTTGATAAAATGTTTATTTGTAACTAATTTATTTGTGTCACTTTTTTTTAGATGGTCAGTTCCTGGAATGAATTACCAACGAAATCCTAGGAACTCAATAATCGTCTACCGCAACCTTATAGAACACATTGGGCCAGACGATGTAATTTATTCTTACACTACCTTAAATTTGTCTAATAAATTACCACACCGCATATTGTCTCATTAAGTCTTTTATTCATGTAGTTTGTCTGGAGGCCGTATGAGGGTCTTGACCATCAGCCCAACGCCGATGATGCTGCAGTGTGGACATCTAAAACACCGATCATTCAGTTCACTATAGTGGAGATGCATCAAAGTGATAGGGTGAAACTGCAGTTCGGAATGCATCAGGATATTGCAGTCGCTCTGACATCTTTGGGAGACTGACATCAACATAGAGTGGATACACAATGGGCTGTAGGTTATTGGAAAAACTTTTCAAAAGAGATGTATCAACATTGGAAGAATCGACATCGACACATCTTGACCGATCCTGTTGTGGAAGGGGCTAGACCAACTCAACAATATATGATTTGGTTTAGGTCGGTTACAACACCACAACAATTTGTGTCTGAGCCGACGTATCTGATTGTTCTGCGCCAACGTGCTTCTTCCTCATAGCAACATGCCAAACATCAAACACTGTATTATACCCAACAACCAAGTATCCTAACCGAATCAATCTTCCAGAACTGCAACCCTTTCATGCCACCAACTCAGTCACAACAACGAGAGCCTTACCCCTACCGCCAGCCTGCCGACACCGACCCCACTTCTGCCTATAGCACTGATAACTCTTTCAAACCCACCTCATCCCACCATAGCCCCCCACAAATGAACATGCAATCGTCCTACCACCAACATACCCACCCACTATTTGACTACTAAACCCCACAAAAACCATTGCATCGTTTCCAAAACGATTCAATGTACCAATTCAGCCAACCATACCGTCCACACCCAACCCAACCCTCCCGTCCCACCTACAAAATTACGGGCATGGAACTGGATTACGGAAGCGCCGTTGGCGGCAACTCCCACGGCTATTGGGGACAGATGCTTCAAAATTTGTCTGATACGCCGGGACCATCTCAACAAATGCCTCTTCCACAGGTCAACACGCAAAGGCCACAGACACCTCAACAAAATCGTGGTAGACCTCGACGCCATCCAAATGCTCCGGCATGTGGAACCGTTGGACGTTTCGATAGGGTCGGTCATTGAATTTTTTTCCATCAGTTGTACACATTTTTATATTGTAAACATTGTTATCTAATTTTTCTAGCCATTTTTTTTCCATTTAATTTCTTCATTTCCTAACTAAAATAATAATTAATAAAAAAAAGGAATTGACCTGAGGCGCCATATCATATGACGCCTCCTTTGCAATTAAGAAATTAGGGTAAACAACTTCAACAAAGGCGCCATCTGATATGGCGTGTTATAAAAAAATGTAACTGAAACGTCATATGGTTTGGCGCCACCACGTTAATTATTTTGCAAAACATGTCATTTTGGTAAAATATTTGAAAAGTTTGTTATTTTTGTTTTTTTTTTTTTGAATAACTATGTTATTCTAAAAAAATTCTGAAAAAATCCTTTGCTTTCTATCTTTACTTTAATTTATGACCATATTAAATTAATAATATCATCATTTTAGTTTAATTAAATTAATTTGATAATATTATTTAGAAATTATTTTCATCATTGATTATTATTTTTAACTCAAAATAATCATTCATTATTGTATACTAAAAAATTAACTCGACAGCAGCACTAAGATTGAGATAAAACTAATGTTTTTAATAATGTTTTGGTCAAACTTTGAAAAAAAAGTTTTAATATACCATTACAATTTTCTAACTTTGTTTTAAAAAATTATGTTTCTTATTTTAAAAAATTTATGTGCGCATACGATTGGTAGCATTGTTTTAAAAACCGGACCGGTCATCAAACCGATGAGGGTACTGAGTCACTGGTTTATCGGTCGAACCACTGGGTCATTGGTCGAACCGCATGACCAAACCGGATTAAACCGGATAACTCGGTTGAATAAACCTGTCATTATAATAGGTATAAAACCGGTCGAACCGGATGATTCAGTATCTAAAAAATATAATTATCACTTAAATTTTTTGAAAATATCATATCATAAATTTACAGATTCATAATTTAAATTCAAATTTTAAAAGAGTCTAATTGTAAATTTTAAACAGAGTCTAATTTAAATTCATAGTTTTAATGTTAATAGAAAATCAGTTTTAATGTTAATAATTAAAACAATACAAATATTAACATTATTCTAAATAATAAATTTTCCAGGTCTATATATATATATATATATATAATGGAAATCAATTAAGTCTAAAATTATATTATATTTAGTTTCTTAATATGTGTTTTTAAATTTCTATACAAATATTTGTATGATGGTTTTTCAATCAATATAAATACAAAATAGTAAAAATAGTTTTGTGGATATTACGAAACTTAATTTGTGTATCACTTGAATCAAATGAGTGATCACTATTATTCTTGGAGAAAAGTTCCTATGTATTTGAGTAAAAAAAATTAAAAAAAAAAGTAAAAAAAAAAATTTTTTTTTTTTAAAATTAAAAAAAAAAAAATTAAAAAAATAAGCAGTTGAACCACCGGTTTGCGAAAACCGCCGGTTTTCCCCGCTTTCCCGGTTCGCACCGGTTCGAAGACATGACCGATCGAGCAAGCGAACCCGGCCGGTTCCCGGTCCAACCGGTCCGACCCGCCGGTCCGGTCCGGTTTATAAAACACTGATTGGTAGACACGACAAATATTAATATGACATTAATAAATGAGTAAAATGTAATAGTTTTTTTGATATCTTTAAATAAAAAATAAATGTAATTATAATTAATTAATTTGAGTTTATTAAAAAAAAATACACAAAACAAAAGTTTGTTACTAAAGAGTTTATTTTTGGATTACTTAAAAATAATAATTTTTAGTGTATTAATCATGTTTAAACACAAAATCTACAAGTTAAAATTAATTCTTGAGAAAGTGTTCAGTGTTGGAATGGGGCAGGCCTTAGTTCAATCATAGATTTGAGAATTCAAAGTTTCAATGAACCAAAGTGTCATACCCCAATTTTTAATCCTAAGATCCCACCTCATTTTTATCATTTGCATGACATCAAGCTTCTCATGTGTGTGTCTTTTATGCATTACAAGTCCCATTGAAAATATAAAAAATATGTGCCTTGCTTGCTTTGTCTACAAGTTAGGGTTTTGGCATCAAGCAATTCAAGCAGATGATCAATCAAGAATTTGTGTGATTCTCAACTTCTCAAACTCCCAATTCATTCAACATGATCAAGAGTTTCTTTTCATCCATAATTAAGTGCAAGATTACATCAATGCAATTTCATCAAGCTCCAATTCATCTGGTACACCAAATTAGTGTTTTCACCAAAGACAGCTTGGGGTTGACTTCTTCATCTGAGATGATATCATACCTCAAAACATGATTCAAATGTCTCAATTACATCATTTTAGTCCATTCATGTGTTTGGATTAACTCAAGAAGTTTGATTTGTTGACAATTGAAAGATTTTGATTCAACTAGTGAAAAGTCAACTAAGGATCAAAGTCAAAGTTTGACTTTTGGAATTTTTGGTCAATTATGGACTTCACAAGTCAAGGATCATAAAAATATGGAAGATGAATGAATTTGATCATGATTAATCAAAGAAATCATTCAAAAAGGCAAAATAGCCAAAATTAGGGTTCTTGAATTTTTCTAAGTATAAATTTCCGTGATCAAGTGACCTACTTCCAAGGTTGTAACTTCTTTCTCAAGCATCCAGTGGAAATACTCGAGGGCTTCACATAAAGATTGCATTTGATATTACAAGTTAATGAAAATTACAAGACAAAAGCTTTCTTGGAGTGGAAGATATTGATGTCCAAAGTTAGGGTTCAAGTTGTGTGAAAATCCAAAACACTTAGAAATTTTTCTAAGTTTCTAACCTTGTAAAGTACATGACTTTGTGGATTCTTTGTGAACAATTCAAGCCACCTCTTTTGATGCTTGATATATGCAATTAAAGATCATATGTCACAATTTAGTTTGGTGAAAGAATGGATCCAAAAGCTCTTACCAATTGAAATATATGGTTGTCCAAAGTTGGGACTTTATCATGATCAACATAGTTCAAACTGAAAAAGAATTGTCTAGCTCCTAGTCAAGTTGTGCCACACGAATTTGAGGCCACTTTTGATAACTTTCCAAGCCTTTTCCCAAGATGTTACCAACATGGATCTTGTATATCCCATGATATCTGCAGTTTGGTATCAAGTTGTTGGAAGATTGATCTAAATTAAAAAGAGAAAAGCTCACTCCAATGGTCCATCTTGAATTACATTTAGTGCATTGTAGTGTCAAAAAGTGTATATAGTTGATAGTATTTTGTGGCACTTTCCAATTGTGTCTTTGGTATTTTAGTAGTAAATCCATATGTTTTAGTGTAAATACACAAGTTTTCGATTATACATGTAAATATCTTGAATCATGATCATTTTGATGCTTGTTGATAGGTTTTCTTGCTTGATTTGATGCTTGGAGCACTTGGAAGATGAAAGGAAGTTTTGAAGTGAAAGTTTTCGGCAAAATTGACGATAAATCCCACTTAGCATGTTTTCAAGCGCGGGATCAACACACTTTTGGGACCAGAGAAAGTAGAAAATGAAGGCTAGCCGCGCTTAGCGCGCTCTGTCCGCGCTTAGCGCGCTCTCTTGAAATATGCCGCCTTTGAACTGATCGCGCTAAGTGGGCTCTGATGCACTTAGCACGGTGCAACTTAGAGGCACCTTTTTAGTCTTGTATAAACGGGCACTTGTTAGATATTTTGGGGGACACTTCATTTTTATTCACTTTTCAGATTTTGTTAAGATATTTTTAGGGTTTGAAGCCTAGAAATTCAAAAGGAAGTAAAAATCAAAACATTGGATCATTAATCTTCGATCTTTCAACTTTGATGCTAGTAAAGTTTTTCTTCTTACTTATCGATCAAGCCACCATGGTGATGGCTAGCTAAATATATTTTGTGTCAACATTAGAGGTAGTTAACCTTATTAGTATGTATTTCTTTTGATCTTTTGTATGTGAACAAAGTTGATATCAATATATGATGAAGATCTTTGCTCTTAATGATAGATGTATGATTTGAATCACTCTAGACATAGATTTTTCAAACTTTGATCTAAGTTCTTCATGTATTAACAAACAAACTCTAGACATAGATTTGAGAGTTAATATTTGCTTTGTATCAATCTTTATGTTTATTGTTGCGATTGTTGTCTTGAGGAATCATCTAGCGATTGAAACAATAGTACTCACGAAATCGCTTTAGACATTAACAAAATTGAGAGGATACGCGATTGTATTGATCTAAACCAAGTTCATATGTTTGATTAATCGGATATGTATGAAATGGGTTAACGAAATCTAATTTTGACATGCTTTTCTTAAAACAAACATCTTTCTATAATTTATTCTTTACTACCAAAACAAGTGAAAACATATGTTACCAAACCAAAAATATTTTAAAACCTTTCTTAAAATCTCATAAACTGTAGAACGACAAGTGATATCAGAACAATCCACGTGGATACGATAAAACAACGCACCTAGCTGAATTTACAACAAAATGGCGTCGTTGCTGGGGATTGTTGTTTAATATTGCAAGCATTGCAATAGTTTATTGATTTTAAGATCTTTGTATTGTGATCTCTTACCTCTGTCTATTTTTTTGTGTTGTTTTATTTGTTTGGTTAGTGTGCAGACTTTGTTTATGCGAGGGAGTGTACCTACGGACCAACTTTTTTTCGATCCTGAGATTGAGAGAACCGGGCGTAGGCTCAATAGCAGAACTTGGAGGAGGAGGCAACTTGCCAAAGAAAGACAAGAGCGAGGAGAAACTTCTTTATCTACACCCATTGTTACGCCAAACATGGCAGCTCCACCACCACCACCTCCTGCTTCAACTCCATGTACTAACAGTCCAAGGCACAATGCTCAATTTGAACATAATGCCCACAACGAGAGGAATTCTGAGATGAATACGAGAATCGTTGCTCTTTTATATCAAAATCCTTTTACCGGGATGAACCATGAGGATCCGTTCACTCATCTCACTAAATTTTATGAAATTGCGGGCACAACTGGAGCACCGGAAGCGGAAGAGGAATCCCTTTTAAGAGACTATTCCCGCATTCCTTAATTATGAAGGCGGAGGAATGGTATCTTGACCAATCTACTATTGTGATGAAGGATTGGAATGTATTGGAGGAGAAGTTACTTGAACGGTTTTTCCTCACAATAGATTCATGGAAGCGAAGATAGCGATTTCAGTATTTGCTCAAGGTAGAAATTAATCTCTCAATGAAGCATGTGATAAGTTCAAATCTATGTTACAAAAATGCAAAGGCCATAGTTTTGATGAATTAACTCAAGTGCACATATTCTAGAATAGGCTTCAATCGGTTCACAAGACTTTGTTGGATGCTAATTCGGGTGGATCGTTAATGTCAAAAAGTGCGGAAGATGCAATTGCTATCATTGATAGGATGACACTAAATAATCATCAAAGCAATCACAACCGGGGTACACCTCAAAGGAAGTCGGGCATGATAGAGTTGGGACGAATGACGCTATTCTTGCACAAAATAAATTTCTTTCACAACAAGTGGAGTTGTTGACTCAACAAATGTCAAAACTTCCACAACAAATAAAAGAGATGCAAGAAATTCCCAACAAGTACCAACAAGTGGCAAGTTGTGATCTTTGCAAGGGAGATCACCCTACCAAGTATTGTCCTCTGGTGGTTGAAGAAGCTAACTATGCGGGAAACCAAAATCAAGGATATCAACATAGGCCACCTTATCAAAATAATAACCAAGGTTATCAACAAGGCAACCAAGGTTACCAACCAAGAGGTAACCAAGATTATCAACAACAATGAAGGCCTCAAGAAGCCAAAACATCTAATCGTCAAAATCACTACCAAAACTACACTCAACCTCTACAAGCTCCAAGTGGAAATTCAAATATGGAAGACACACTCACCTAATTTATGAAAATGTCAATATCCAATCAAAAGAACACCGATGCGGCTATAAAGAACCTCGACACGCAAGTTGGGCAGTTGTCTAAACAATTGGCCGACCAACACAAAGGAAGTTTTCTGGTGAATACTCAAGTGAATCCAAAAGAGCATTGTAAATCTATTCTTACTAGAAGTGGTAGGGAAATTGATATGGGCGTAAGTGAGGAAGTTGTGGAATAAGAGGAAGTAGTTGAAAAAGAAAAAGAAATTGATGAGAGTGAAGTAGAAAAAAATATTGAGGGAGAATTAGTTGAAAATGAGAAGAAAAAGAAGGAGGAGGAAGCAAAGAAAATGAGAGAAGAGAAAAATAAAAAGATTAGGAAGAGAAGGAACAATTTAGTACTATTCCGATTCAAAATTGGCCTTATCCTCATGCTCTGACTAAAAATGACAATGCAAGGCACTATGCTCGGTTTTTGGATATTTTTAGTCAATTGTAAATTAATATTCCATTTTCCGAGGCATTAGAGCAAATGCCAAAATATGCAAAATTCATGAAGGATATTCTCACCAAAAAGAAAAGGTACACGGATATAGAAACGATAGTGATTGATGCTAGTTGTAGTGCTATCATTCAACGGACTCTTCCACGGAAAGAAAGTGATCCGGGAAGAGTTACTTTACAGGTCACCATAGGAAATATTTATGTTGGTAATGGGTTGATTGATTTGAGCTATAGTATTAATTTGATACCTATTGAAAAGTATTTTAGGTGGGTGTTTTATCGTATCCGCAGGGATTGTCTAGATATCTAGATGCTTATTGTTTAATAGTTTAACGTTCTAAGAAAAGGGTTTTCAAAGGGTTATTATTTTGTAACATATGTTTTTGTAGCAAAGAGTAAACTAGAGAAAAGATGTTTTGTTTTAAGAAAAGCATGTCAACATTAGATTTTAGTAACCCCTTTCATACATATCCGATTAATCAAGCATGTGACCTTAGTTTCGATAAATACAATCATGTATCCTCGCGATTCCGTTTACTTCTAAAGCGGTTTCCTGGGTATTATTGTTTTAATCGCTAGATGATTTCTCGAAATAACAATTGAAACAATAAACATAAAGATAGATACAAAGCAAATATTAACTTTCAAATCTATGTCTAGAGTTTATTGGTTAATAGATGAAGAAATTAGATCAAGACTTGAAAAATCTATGTCTAGAGTGATTCAAATCATACATACACATTAAAAGCAAAAATCTTCATCATATATTGATCATAAACCTTGTTCACATACAAAAGATCAAAAGAAATAAATACTAGTAAGGTTAACTACCTCTAATCTTGACACAAAAGTGTTTAGCTAGCCATTACAATGGTAGCTTGATCAACAAGTAAAAAGGAAAGCTTTGATAGCATCAAAGTCGAAAGATCGAAGAATGATGCTCCAAAGTTTTGATTCTCACTTCTCTTGAGATTTCTAAGGTTTTTGCACTAAAAATATCTTTACAATCTGAAATGTAATGCCCTGTATAATATGTACCTAGAATAATACAATACAAGCATTTTATTTGGTATTGACACATCAAAAGTGCCTAATGGCATAGTTCACATACTTGTCCATTTCTAAAACATAAATACAACCCATGGCACAAGTCATGGAAATTAGCCAAAGCAAATAAAAATCTAAGAATATACAATATCCTCAATTGTATACAACAAATACACAGCAGAATAAGCTCAACTAAGCTTCTCTTGAAACATCCAAGCATAGCTTCCACTTGTAAATCAAACCTGCAAGTACCTGAAATATAGCAACTATAGTGGGGTGAGATACATCTAATCTCAGTGAGTTCCCTGTCATATAGGTCCTCTCGGCTTTACAAGGTTCTATCAATCCTAACTCAAGTCAAGGGGAAGGGAAATGACCTTGAGTTCACAATCTCACAATCTCACACTATATGGAAACACGTTATTGAGCCCATTACTCAAAAGTTAATTCTCTTATCGATAACCTTGTCAAGGCATCCCCTTTCTCCCGACCTCTTCTACGTCTAGAAGTAGGAACGAGTCATGGACCCTCGTAGATTTCTTGGCATACGAAATGGATTCAGAATCATCGGCCCATACACCGTGATCTGTCACTTCACACGACCCGTACACCGTCACAAGTCTCTTTACCCATAGGCTCCATTCGTACTATAACATTGGGAATCAAACCTACCAATAAATCGTGATCATTCCAGAGGAGCTTGTTACTCAATAGACGACACAAAATAGAATAATGGTTATGATTTCGTGATTTCACATACAACCATAATTGTATTCAATATTTCTAGGCCACATTAGCCTTTATCAATTAAACATAATAAGTACACGTGTTCCATACTAGTGTTCACTCTCTCCTAGACCAATACTCGTCACGGATGCACCGTTATACATCAAGTGCTCAAGCATCGCCATCTAGGTTATCTACTCCAGGCCAGAACTCGTCAAGGATGTACCTTTCTACATCGAATGCACGAGCGTCGCCATACAGAGTTTCTATCAATTCCTAGCCATTACTAGGTTCCACTATCAAGTAGTTATGGGGGTAAAGTTTCCTCACTCATTCTATTTCATATTTTAAACATGCATATTTCTCTTTCACAGTTAACAACAATATTAGGCAAAGCATAATACGATTGCACATTCGAATCACATATAATAATTCAGTCACAAGCCATACAAAAGCATATTACATTTGTATAATGGAATCACCCATAATGATTCAATCACATAAAACATCATTTCGGTTTCCTCCGATTAATTTAATCGGGTACCGAAATCAAGATTCTCACTCTTATCCCGTAGGATATTTCACAGCTTTCTAACGGCTATCACTACGCTGCAATTGGACTTATGATCCAAAAGATATTAATTCCCACATTTCACAAAACATTACTTTCCTTCATTTTCCACTAAATAATTTCTCCCACACTAAACACACAACTGTAACACAAATTTCTCAGAATCACCAGCCAATTGCTCAAGGTTTTAACCAAGCTGCAGTTGGGATGCCATTAAGTGATCCAGCCGTTTCCAATCAAGTCCAAGCATTCAAACACACTCCATAGGGTGTAGGGAAGCTGTTCAGATCATCACAACTCATCTGTAACACCTCCAACTCAGAAATCACATTGCACTTGCTGTCACGACCTAGAGGTAAGCCTAAACTTGGTCATCTCTCAATCTATGCATATTTCCTCGCACAATACTTTTGCCAAATGTTCATAATCATGCATGGAATGTTTCCCCTCAATTAATTGCTTTGTTTGAATCGTGTATCAAAAATCCCAGCCTTCATGCAGAATTTAGGGTTCTTGAGGATTTTTCGTGATTTCTTGTTTTATGCTTAATTTAAATGCAATTATTTGTTATAAACATGATCGTGAGGTGAAAGCGAGCAATTTGATATGTGGATTGTATGATTCCATCAAGTATTCAATGAGATTGGATAGAAAATGTAAATCTGGGCAAAACTGAAAAACGCGCGTGTTCTTTAGATGTTCTTGGTGCCATTTCTCTCAAATTTAAATATTTGAATTTTGTGATTTTATTTAATTGATTCAAAAATTAATTTCTTTCTGAGTTTTAATGATTTTGAGTTGATTCTTTTTTTTAATAATTCACAAAAATGTTAAAATATTTTATTTTCCGAAAAAATCCCAAAAATATTATTTATTTCATATAATTGATATTTTTGCTAAGAATTAATGTTTTAATTGTTTTTGACATTTAAAATAATTTTTCCTTCTTGATTTTTCAAATTTTAATGATTTCTAATCATTTTGTAGGGAAAAACTTGATTTATGAAGCATTAATCCAAGATCACAATTTGTTTTTCACATGTTAAAACAATTTTGGTCATTTTAATTGAATTTTTATTCAATTAAAATACAATTTGAAAACAAATTAGGGTTTTTGATTAATTCAACCCTCATATATCATTTTCAAACAATTTGGGCCTATAATAGAGTGTAAGACCCAACCCCCTTGTACATAAACATTTTGGGCCTCATTCATTGTTTAAGTCCCTCTGTACATTTTCAAATAAATGGCGCGATCGTCGCCCGTTTAAAATAAATCACTTGGGCCTCTCCTCGAGCTATAAGACCCATTCAAAACAATTTTGGGCCTCTAATAGAGTGTAAGACCCAACCCCTTTTTAACCAAAACAATTTTTGGGGCCTCAGACATTGTATAAGTCCCTCTGCGTTAAAAGAAAATCTCGGCGCGATCGCCTTTTTTTAAACTGAAAATCATCTGGCCTACCCTCGAGTAGTAAGACCCATTTCATTTCTTAAAACTCACTTGGGCCTCTAACAGAGTGTAAGACCCATCCCTTTGTACAGAAAACCTTTTTGGGCCTCAGTCACTTGTATAAGTCCCTCTGTACAAAAACAACGGTGCAATCACTGATAAACCTTGGGCCTCTCCTTGAGCTGTAAGCCCCGATATTTCTTTTCAAAGCACTTTCTCCTTTGATTTTGAAATATACTGTTGTTTTCAATCTTTCTTTGTTGAACAACTAACAAAATAGCATGGAAGCTCTACAACCGAGTAAGTGTTTACATGCTTTCATTTACCGCTTTCATATACATATAACTGCATTGTGGGGCTGTTTCGCTGTAAGTCTCCTTTCATAAACTCATATCAACTGTGTAATAATAGTATAGATATTTAGAGTTTCCCCGGCAACTACGTCTAGAACTAAGTGAAGCCGTTTCGATTACTCTTAGAAATAGACAAGCTAGATCCCTAATAGGAGCACCAGATACAGTCTTCTCTTCGGCTGTCCTCCTTAGGAATTGTCAAGAGACTCTACCTCCCCAGAGATAAATGTATTCTCCGTGAATAACATCTCTTGAGTTTCTTCCAAATTCTCGAACTTTCCTGGCTTGATCTATTCCTTGTGAATAGCCTGTCTTGAATTTCTCGGGGTTTGGGGACCCACAGGCTTCTTAAAAGCATCAGCCTCCTCTTGGGCATTGTACAAGGACCTACAGGCTTCCTAAAAGCATCCCCGCCTCCTCTTGGGCTTAGTACAAGGACCCGTCGGCTTCTTAGAAGTATTCACAGCCTCCTCTTAGGCTTCATATAATGATTTCTTCCTCTGAGAATGATAGCCTCCTCTTGGACTTCGTACAAGGACCTATCAGCTTCTTAAAAGATTCGAGCCTCCTCTTGGGCTTCGTACAAATTGTCCCGATGACCTCCTAGAGCTATAGGAATAGATATTAGTCATCTTAATAGAATAGTCTTTCAAAGAGTCTTGACCATACTACTGTTTCTCAAAACATAGTACAAAAGATAAAACTCTAGACTCGGACAGTCTAAGACCCTTGAGTCCCAAAGACATTCTCAATCACCTTTCAAGTAGGGAAAAACACCCGTAGAGTCGGATAGTCTCCAATACCCTTTGGATTTCCCATTTCCTTAACGAACAGGAAATAACCCCGATCCTCAGATCAAATCCATGAGTGCAACATTACTCATATAAGAACTAATTTTCTCTTAACAAACCAACTAGACCTGTCACTCAACTGAAACAGCCACCTTTAGCCTCCATCTCGGGCTTCGTACGAGATACAAAGACTTTCTTGTTGAGTCAAACATTTTTTAGCCTCCATCTCGGGCTTCGTACGAGATACAAAGACTCTCTTGTTGAGTTAAATATTTTTTAGCCTACATCTCGGGCTTCGTACGAGATACAAATACTCTCTTGTTGAGTCAATCATTTTTTAGCCTCCATCTCGGGCTTCGTACGAGATACAAAGACTCTCTTGTTGAGTCAAACAACCTTTAGCCTCTGTATTGGGCTTCGTACAAGACACACACAAAAGCACTCCCTTGTCGAGTAAACCCTTTTAGCCTCTCTCTCGGGCTTCGTACAAGACACATAAAAACTCCCTCTTGTTGGGCCAATAGCCTCCTCTTAGGATTTGTGTAAGAAAACCCAGGTTGAGCCAATCAACCTTTTAGCATCAAAGTTGTGCCTCGTTCAAAGTACACAAACATCAACAACTCCTTTCATCTAATCGCTGTAAGCGGCAAGCCTCTGGATTATTTACATCCAATGTGCCTCTTTTAGCATGAGAAATTCCTAAGGAAAGATGACATTGCTCTACACTGAGTTAAAGTCTTCTCCTTCAGGTTAAAACCCCCTATAAAGGAAATTATGGCATTGCTAGGATCCACGTATCCCGGTTAAAGTAATTCTCCTCTATAATCAGTCACCCAACAGTTGTAACAAACAGACCCCTTTAGAGATGACAAATTCTCTCTAAAGACAACACCTTTTCAGCTTCACATCTTGGGCTTTGAACAAGATACAAACCACCTTCAGCTTCACATCTTGGGCTTTGAAAAAGATATAGATCACCTTTCGCTTCACGTCTTGGGCTTTGAACAAGACACCAAAACACCATTTCCTCCTATAGAATAGGAGGAACTACGATTGCTCTGATTTCCCTGTTTCAGTAAACGGGAACACGTAGGCATAAGATTGAAAGAAAAATCTTAGCGAGCACACTACTCAAAAGAAACCAAAATCCCATACTCCCATACGTCTATCATTCTGGAGCAGTATCTTAACCCAAACCCTCATGAACATTCCCGGTGTTTTAAACAAAGAAGAAAGAGGCCCCATTACCATATAGCATCCGTAACCTAACAGACCGCTGCTTAAATTCAGTATGCAAGCAGGGTTAATTGGAGACATCTATTTCTCTTCCTTAATCAGCTCACAATAGGATAAAATATGAATCGACCTGTAGTAACCCCAAAGAGCGACAGTGCTTAAGAACCACGTCCAAAATCGCTCGCTACAGGAAAAAGGCGCCCACCGTGGGGCCGATCTTTCTTTCTTTGGAATTTCACTAGGATTGGAATTTTTGTCGACTTCACTAGGATCTTAGGTCAAAAACCTTTAATAGGGAAGATACCACAAAATGGTGACTCCGTCGGGGAGCCATTTTTGTCAGGAACATAGGATTCATAGCTCTTTAAAGTCTAGGACTTTAGTACAAATATATATACTGCTTTTCCTAATTGCTATATGTGTTTATTTTTCTGCTAATGGGAATGCGTGTGATGCCGCATGTGGAAAGATTGAGTATACACATAGGAAAATTACCCTTTTTTTTGTAGTGTCGAAGCTATCGGGAATAGCTGTTAGGTGATAAACTACCCTCTTCTGAGATTTCTTTGAAAGGACGCCACCTAGCACGGTTCTCGGCCCGCTGGTGTTCTCAGGAATCAATGATTTTGAGTGACAGGTACAAAAAAACATCCGTAGAAAACCTTTGGGGGGGGGGGGGTAGTGCTTTGACTTCATGACACCGACCCTTTGACCCCATGTTTTTTCTATGTTTTGGTGTGGTGCATTCATGCATTCATCTAAAAAACATTAAAACAAAAAAATATTCTCTTCTAGTCACTCTTTTTCAAATTAAACTAAGACAATGATTTCAAATGTCAGCGAAAAAGATTATGCTCATGGACTTCGATAGAAGGAGAACTCATAAGTACACCTTCAAGGTTCCAAAACTAGAGGATTTGAGAAGGTTAGCAAGGATGATTACTAACCCTGAGGCTTTCAGAGCCAAGTACGGAGGTCTGTTACCGCTGTTAAGAGTCCATGTGATTGAAGGAATCGTGGAGGCACTCATTCAGTTTTACGATCCAGTTTATCACTGTTTCACATTTCCGGATTACCAGCTCGCACCAACGCTGGAAGAGTATTCTCACCTGACTGATTTACATATTACTGATCAAGCTCCATTTTCTGGACTGGAAGAAATTCCAAAAGATCAGACCATTGCCAGAATAATTTATTTGGATGAGTCAGAAGTCAAGACTCACCTGACCACTAAGGGTGGCATCCAAGGTTTGGCATCCCAGTTCTTGACAAAGAAAGCCCTGTACTTTGCCAGTATAGGGAATGTGACTGCTTTTGAAAGCATCTTTATCTTGCTCACCTACGGGTTATTTTTGTTTCCCAACATCAATAACTTCGTCGATATCAACGCCATTAAGGTTTTTCTCATTGGAAACCCTGTGCCCACTCTGCTCGCGGACGCGTATCATTCTGTACACTTAGGAAATTTGTATAGCGGAGGAATGATCACGTGCTGTGTACCCCTACTATATAAATGGTTTATCTCTCACTTGCCCAAGTCTGCTGCATTTTGGGATCGTAAGAGTGCCTTACGCTAGTCGCAGAAGATCGTGTCTTTCACCAACTCTAATATAGATTGGTGCAATAGGATTTATGATGGAATCAGAATCATTGATCGTTGTGGAAATTTCCCCAACGTACCACTCATAAGAACTAAAGAAGGAATCAACTACCACCCGGTATTGGTTCGTCGTCAATTTAGATACCCGATGAGGCATGTCCCATGTAATGCTCATCTGGAAGGTCTTTTCTTCAAAGAAGGAGAAAATGACAGAGCACTAAAGATGGAAATAGTGCACGCTTGGAAACACGTTCATAAGAAAGGACGGGAGTCTCTAGGAAAACCGGACTGTGTCTCGGTGGAGCCTTACCTCCACTGGGTACAAACTAGAGCTCTTAAGCTAAAGATGCCGTATCCTCATCACGAAATTCTTCCGCCAAAGGAATCTGTCATGTACTTCATGACGAAAACAGAAAAGCTTCAGGTGACTCTCAACAAAGTTCAAAAGGAAAGAAGGTCTTGGAAGAACAAGTACCGCACCCTCAATGTAGAGTGTACCAAGATACAACAACTGCTGAAAGACAAGGATGCTCTGATTGAGATTTTGGAGAAACATGTTATGGATAATCAGGATGACCAAAGGAATTTGCTCGCTCATTTCACTTGGCAAAGGAATGACAACCCGACAATGACCCAAGAGCCCTGGTCCAAGAAAAGGAAAGTACCAGAGTCAGCACCCGAGTTCCCCTCAGAAAGGACTCGGGACCCCTTAGATTAGGTTTCTGCTTCTGTACCTTGTAATCTACTGTATTTCCATTTTCGCAATCCTTTGAATTCAATAAAATGGGGTTTCCCCACTGTTTGATATTTGCAATCTAATTGTCGAAGTTTATTTTGATTAAACAAAAAAAAACAATTAATATAATCATTGCATTCATCATTCTCACGTCACGTATTCTTCTTGCCTATGAATCTTACGTTTGTGTCTCGGTTCTAGAGTCAAACTGTCTCATTCATAAAATACTCGGGCCAATCGTCAGAAAAAGATGGATGATCTCGAGGAAGAGAACGGAGAGTTGAAAGAAGAGATCGACGCTCTAAGAGAGGATATGAGAAAGCTTCGTAACGACAAGCAAGCCATGGCAGAAGCTCAACAAAGAACTGTGATCTCAGAGATCACCTCAACGCCCTTAGTGGAAAAGTCCGATCCTAGGTATCAAATGCCGAAAGATCGTCCTTGGGGCATGCCTGTTAACTATATCCCGGAAGGATATGTTCCGCCGATCGCTGAAGATCAGGGAATCATAGTAGAAGCCGCTGGGCCTGAAGGTTACAAACTTCGGGAAAGCGAAGATGCCAGAGGCATACTGAGGACTCATGAAGGTTACAAACTTCGGGAAACGCCAATATTTGCTTCTGTAGTCACGGTACCACCCCCTGTGGTGCACACTGTCCCGGAAGGACAGATTTCATAGATACCTGCTGGTAAAAAGGAAACTATGTTTGATAGAATGGATGAATTCCAGGAACAGTTCCTGGAAATGCAGAAGAAACTGCAAGCCATTCGCGGTCAGGATTTATTTGGAAAGACGCCGCAGACCTCTGCTTGGTCCCCAACGTGAAAGTTCCGCACAAGTTCCAGGTGCCCTACTTTGAAAAGTACAAGGGTAACTCTTTCCCTCAAAGCCACCTGGTGATGTACGCTCGACGAATGTCAGCTCTGACATAGAATCAGGACCTACTGATTCACTACTTTCAAGATAGTTTAACCGGTGCCGCCTTAAAATGGTACATGGGTTTAAACCGTGCTACGATCAGCACTTTCAGAGATCTTGGCACTGCCTTCGTCCAACAGTACAAATACAATTTGGACATGGCACCCGACAGAGATCAACTCAGATCAATGTCATAAAAGGACAAGGAAACCTTTAAGGAGTACGCTCAGAGATGGCGTGAAATCGACGCTCAAATTTGTCCACCTCTTGAGGAAAAAGAGATGACAAAGATCTTCTTAAAGACCTTAAGCTCATTTTACTACGACAGAATGGTTGCCAGTGCGCCTAGTGTTTTCACCGAAATGGTTGGATGGGAGTTCGTCTTGAGGAAGCCGTCCGAGAAGGACGTTTAGTGAAAGACGCTGGATCATCAAGTAGTACAAAACGATACGGTAGTGCTCTCCCTAAGAAAAAGGAGCAAAAAATTAGGAATATCTCTCTCGGAAAGCAAAGGCGACGTTATCAACCAGTAGCAGCTGTGACTCCTGCTATCAACCTTGCGCCTGTTCCTACGTATCAACCTCAGGTTGCGCAGAGCCAACCTAGTCAACAAAGGACACAACAGCCTCTTCAGGAGGCTTGTCCTCCATATAACAACAACTGTACAACGCGGCCATCGGGATTTGATCCTATACCCGTATCGTACGTAGAACTATTTCCGTTACTACTGGCTAAGGGGCTTGTCCAGACTAAGTCCCCTCTTACAGTACCAGAAAATCTGCCTTTTTTGTTTAAGGTGGATCAGACGTGCCCTTACCATCAAGGAGGACCAGGGCATAACATAGAGAATTGTCTCAATTTCAAATCTGACGTGCAAAAGCTTGTTAAAAGAGGGGTTTTATCTTTCAAAGATACGAATCCGAATGTTCTCACAAACCCGCTACCTCAACATGAGAAAGCTGCCGTCAACCTGATAGAAGGAGAGTCTAACAATGTCTATCAAATTTACGACGTACTCTTGTTGAAGACCAATCTGGTCAAGATGCATTGTATATAGAGTGGATATGGCCATATGCCACCTCATAACTATCACCAGTGTGATATCTGCTCTAAAAGAAATCGAGGATGTTATGTGGTGCAATCAGCTCTACAGGAACAGATGAATCTCGGATGGATCCAAGAGCACCGAGTTCGTGGAATTAACATGGTCCATACAAACTCCAATGTCACTCAAAAACATGACATTCGTGCGATGAATGTCAACCTGGTGGCAATGCACTCAAGGAAAAGCCAGTATCATAATCTACCGCGACACTATTACAGTTCTTGTCTGACTTGCTCGGTAAACAAACAGGGATGCTCTTTTGTACAAGAAGCCCTCCAGCGTCAGATAGATCTTGGATGGATCCAGGACTACTATGATAAGGATTCCTATCAAATCAACATGATTTAGATCTTCGACATTCGCTTACTGAATACCAACCTGGTAGAGTTACATGCTGAGCAGGTCCTACTCGGGTTCCTGGTATCACATGACTATCAAAGCTGTACGGTGGGTTGCAAAAACAATCAAGGTTGTACCCTTGTCCAGGAAGCACTTCATCACTTGTTAAATCACTGGTGGATGCCAATCTATATGGATGAAGACACTCAACAGATTAGTATCAATGACAAGAACCCTACCCAGCGTCAAAGTCAGGATGTCTGATCTGTAGAAACTAACCTAGTGAGGTTACATTGCATTCAAAGCGTGCGTGGCCAGGTGCCACCACACAACTACGAACGTTGTGGAGTCTGTTTAGAAAGTAACCAAGGATGCTACCTTGTACGAGTAGCTCTTTAGGGTCAGGTGGATCATAGAGAGATTCTCCCATATCCGGGTTCTGGACCAATCAATTGGGCGCCGGACTACCTCGCTGATCAAATTGAGGACGTTGTCGTAGTCTCTAATCATCAAAAGACTAGAGATGTTTTCGCCATCATCCCTCTACTTAACGAATCGAGAGTTCCTAACCAGGAACAGATCGAGATTACTTACGATGGTCAGAAAAATCAGAAGGCTTCCATCATCATCTATCTACCGGGACCACTACCATATGAATCAACTAAGGCTATCCCTTACAAATACGGTGTAACGATAATTGAAAACGGAAAGGAAATTCCATTACCCTCCGTCGTGAATATTGCAGACATCAGTCGAGTAACACGGAGTGGTCGAAACTTCAACAGAGGAGTTGGAGAACCTAACAAAGAAAAGGAACCTCAGACAGAAGTTCCCAATCCACCAGTCGGTCAATCCAGTAATCCCGACCTTTCGAAAAACAACGACGAGATGCTGAAGCTCATCCAAAGGAGTGAATACAACATTGTCGATCAGCTGTTACAAACTCTTTCAAAGATTTCGGTATTATCACTGTTACTAAGTTCAGAAACGCACAGGGAGGCTCTATAGAAAGTCTTGGAGCAAGCCTTTGTGGAACAGGATGTAACAATCAGACAGTTCGATAGCATTGTCTCTAACATCACTTCCTACAATAATTTGGGATTTAGTGATGAGGAATTACCTCAAGAGGGTTTTTAGAAGAGTATTAGTGTGGGTTGTTTTTAAATCGTATCCACAGGGACTGTTTGATATTTGATGCTTGCCTTTCAATAGTTGCGATATTCTAAGTTAACGGTTTCAAAAGTTTCAATTGTTGTTATCATTCACTTGTAGCAAAGATTAAATTGTGACAAAGATTTTTGTAAAAGGTTTTATAAAAGCATGTTAAGGTTAGGTTTCGCTAATCCTTTCCATGTATAAACGATTAATCAAGCACATGAACTCAGTTTCCGACCAATATAATCGCGTATCCTCCCGACCACGTTATGTCTAAAGCGCAATCGTGAGTACCGTTGTTTAAACTGTTAGATGATGTCTCATGCTAACAATCTAAACAACGATCATTAAGATCAATACAATGCGAATAGCAAATCCCAAATCTATGTCTAGAGTTTGGTTTTTAAGAGATGAAATTGTTAGGTCAAGATTTGTGGAATCTATGTCTAGAGTAAAACAAATCAAACTTAAAGCATTAAGAGAAAACAACTTCATCTATATTGATCAAAGACTTTGTTCATATATAATAGATCAAAAGCAATACATAAAAATAGAATCAACTACTTCTAACCTCAACATAGAGGGTTTAGCTACCACTTCTCATGGTAGATTGGATAACAAGTAAAGAGAGGAGATGAGTAAACATCCACTCCGAATAATCAAGAATGGATGTAAAATCAGCTTCTCCAAGTGAAAATACAAGCTCCAATGGTAAAAAGACTGAAAACTATGATTTTGGATCAAAATGAACAAAAGATCCTTTTAACAAAAAGTGAAATTCTATTTATACATAGCAGAATTATGCAGGATTCGCACTGCGAGCAATCCATTCGCACTGCGAATGAGAAAAAATGGCACTTTAAGTGCCTCTGAGACTTAAACCGCCCCAAGCAGAAATCGTGGGTTCGCACTGCGAACCCTTCATTCACACTGCGAATCGTTCGCTAGCTTCATTCGCACTGCGAATAAACTAGCGGGCCAGAATTCTCAAAACTGGAACTCTCTGCCTCTCTTCGCCAGCACCTTCGCACTGCGAACCAACCAGGGGACATTCGCTGGACCCTCGCTAGGAGTTCGCAGTGCGAACACAGGGTAATTGAAAACCTAGAACTCACTGCCTCCATTCGCTGGCGCCTTCGCTGGTCCCTCGCAGTGCGAACCTTCGCTGGGCCTTCGCCAGATTGTTCGCACTGCGAACACCCTGTTGCAGCAATAAATCAGTGGAAACTTGCATTGGTTCCATGTGTTCACAGTTTTGCTCCTTTCATGCCTAGACCTGCATATTACCACACAAATTACAAGCTCCACACATATATTCCAATGTCAGCATTACAACTCCATTTCACCGCGTAAATTCACCATTCCCCGTTAGAAAGAAATGAAAAATGCCAAAATTCGATACAAATATATAACAAGTTTGACATCTAAGAAACTCTCCCCAACTAACTCTTTGTTTGTCCTCAAGCAAAGTATGCCTCTCACGAGGATTTGCTCGAGCACTCAATTCAACCAAGACGCGAAAAACGGCTCAACTAAAGAACGATCACAACAATGCACAATTACACAATTCAAGAATTTGATATGAAAAAGACTTTGCATCTTAAACAATTTCAAACAATGTTTCAAGAAATAACTAACTCATCCTGCATATGTCATTCTACACTCCTCTTCGAAAAAGGATTGAAGGCAAACATGCATACAAACACGGGACAATTACACTCAAATGACAAATGATGCAATACTAAGCAATTCATACCATATCTCAATGATCATAATAGAAATCATGGAAGTAAAAGATCACTAAGGACTTCAAGGTTGTAGTTTGGTCCGGTGAACAAAAAAGGGACATTTATAATGGCCATTGAAACGAAATTACCGAAGCAAAAGAACATTCACTATACACATATTCACACAACACACTTCATTTCACCAATTTTTCATTCCACCCTCACAGACTACCGTGTACACTTATTGATTCTATTATTATATATATATATATATATATCTTTTTAATTCAAGCAAGCCTTTTCTCCCTTGTACAACATATTCACACTCTTTTCTTTACATGCTTGCTTGAAACTTTTTTCAAAATTTGGAGTAATGCACCCCTCTTCTTTTTATTCTCCCCAACTCATTTTCAACTCAACCTAAAGTGAATGTTCCTTGCTTTTTAAGGCAAGGAAGTCAAAGTATACAATTTTCAAGGGTTAAAGAAGAAAATGTTAGAAACTCACCAAATTCAATGATGAACCAAACTTGCAAATTGTGTACATAAAACAAGTTCATCATTCAATTAAGTTCTAAACTATTTAGGCTCAAAGGGGCTACCAAATGCTCACTACTCACGGGTGAATTAATATATGGACATAGTTGTGCTCAAATTCAAACAAGTGCCTTGATCACTTCTCATACTTCCACAAAATCACATGGTCACAAGATAAGGCATGAATTAAAAGTAAAGACAACATTCATCACAATCCTTAGCATCTAGTAACCTTGGAGGCTTCTCACTTTAATGGTTTTGATCCTAAAATGACACATGCATTCAAAGGAAGTTGTAACATGAAACAACATTTTCAATCTCACCAAGACACAAAGTTCTAAAACATAAAATTCTCGAACTAGGTAACGATATACCTTGTCACAACACAATGCTTACGGTACTATCATAGCCCTCACATCTTGGAGGAATCTACCTTTAAAATCAAGAGTCTCCAACCTACTTCCCCCAAATTCATCCTAAAAGAAGGAACATCAAAATAACACATATGCACAGTTTAAGAGTTAAACATTCGTCAACTGAAGAATTCAACTCTTACTAACACTTAACAACAAAAAACATACTGAAGTGTTGAGCATTCGTAAACTGAAGAACTCAACACTTAATACTATAATTAAAAACCAACAATTTATTAGTAAAGCGAAACAAAAAATTTTACTGCAAACCATAATCATTACTAATAATAATCATAAAGTGCCTGGTGTATAAAACACCTACATAATCCAAAAAGTACCACACTAGTACGAGTACATCAATATTAGACTAGTAAAAGCTGAAAAAACAAAATACAAGAAACTTCACTTTGATGACCAAAGGAAGTGTACAAATCTAAGATCCAAAAATCAGTCCTCCTCTGACTCCGTCTCGACAATATCAGTACCCTGATCATCCTCAGGCTCAGTCCCTATTACATCCGTCCTCTGCCCCTCATCATCATCATCAGAAATCATAATATTATCGCCATCTCCCCTCTCCTCAGCATCATCATCAGCAGCAGGCTCAACATCCTCTCCCCAACTGAAAACAGGCATGGCCTCAGGCCATCCAGCATGCGCGAGGAACTGCTCCCTCGACATCATAGTGTGCTGCGTAGAAGGGTTGCGGATATGCAATTGGAGAACCTGCAAAGAATCATGAATATCAGTCATGGCACGCTGTTGGGCAGCCATCCAATCCCAATTATATTGGCAGATCTCCTGCTGATATGGATAGAAGCTGTAAGATCCAGAAGTAGCACCCTCGCTTGTACCGGTCTCAGCACCAGCACCAGCCCCAGAAGATTCAGCTCTAGCACCCTTCGGTTTACAGAATTTGTCGAGATATTGATCATCAATAGTCGACAGCACAGTAAATTGATGACGCGAAGGCAAAGTCACTCCAACATTAGCACATAAGGTCATAATCAAACAAGGGAAAGCAAGAGGGGCATTCTTCCTCGAAGCAGTCCCACCAAAACCACTCTCAACGATGGCCCTTATTTCATCAGCAATGATCCTTGCGGCATCAATTTCCACGTTAGTAAGGATACTGTGGACAAGGCAAGCCAAACGAATCGGAGCTGTGGAGGAGTGTGACTTTGGCATAATGTTGGTCACAACCAAAAGTAAAACAAGTTGAGCCAAAGGCACCATATCCTCTCGGTGATATCGAACAGCCACTCCTGAATGATTAAACTTTACATTTTTACCTGGGCGTAGGAGATCACGAGTCATTGCGGCAATATCAGGATAATTACACAACGTCTCATGATACCTATCCTCTTCGCTAGCCCACAGTGGAAGGGGGTCTCCAAGAACTCTGTTAATAGTTCTTTTGTCGAACCTTACCGTTTTCCCGCCAACAAAAGTAGTCCAAGTAAACAGATCGCCCTCATCAGGAAGAGCGTTGGCGTAAAACTGACGAACCATTTCCACATCGTATGAATCAACAGGAGTTATCAGTGTATCCCATTTTTTTTGCAGTTAACAGGGCAGCAATGGCACGATAACTTCCCTGCTCATTCAGAACAAACCTCCTTTCCGCAAGGATGGTCCTTCCTTCTAACACTTCATACCTCTGAGCTTGTCTAATACCTCGGAACCGGGTCTCATCAAAACGGACCGGCACTTGTCTTGATGTGGATGTCTTTCTTTTCCTTATCATGGTTTTAGGACCCATCTGCACCAATGACAAACAAGTCCACACAAAAACACCAAGACAGATCATTAGAATTAAAGACAGACAAGCAACAGAATGAACTATCAGAAAAACAAAAATCTGGGCTGCTCGCTAGAATACTCGCACTGCGAAGCCTGGCGAACGCTCGCCCCAGGTTCGCAGTGCGAACAAGCTAGCGAATGCACGAAAATTTTGAAAAATTTATGCAGACCCAGATTTCACCATATATCATGATTTTAAATGTAATCTATACTCAAAATCAGTTGAAAATTTTGACATGCATTGAAGATTCCCCAAACAGAATTGAACCCTAACTTTCTACACATTTTCAAGCATAAGTCATAACACAATTCAAATCATTAGAAAGCACAGGGACAAGAATATCAAACCTGTTTGGCAATGGAAATTGAGTAAAAAAAACTTGAGGTGGACAGAGTTTTCTCGTGAGAGGGAAGGAGAAGTTGAGAGCTTTTTCTTTTTTTTTTCTAAGGTTGAAAGTGAAAGTGACTTAGGGTTTGCCCCCCCCCCCCCCCCAAGTCAATCTACACTTCAACAAGGGTCTTGGGCCTACGTGCAGGCCCACCCATCAAACCCTCATTTTTTCTAATGTGGCAGCAATGGCAAGATGGCAGGTGCGCTGACATTCGCAGTGCGAATGTCAAGCGAATGCTCGCCCCATCTTCGCAGTGCGAATGGCCGGCGAACGTTCGCCCCAGATTCGTAGTGCGAACAAGCCAGCGAGCAAGACAGTTTTTTTCAAAATTACAGGTCTGTCTTGCTGCAACAATGCCAAATGCCCCAAAATGTGAAAATGACTTAAAACAGCAAATTAAAGCAAAAATACTTACAATGTTGGGGTGCCTCCCAACAAGCGCTTGTTTAACGTCGGCTAAGCTCGACGGTCCATCGCGACCTCACGGATCGTGGAAAGGCACAACTGCGGGATTCCGCTTGAAACCTCCTCCGAGATACACTTTCAGCCTCTGGCCATTAACTGTCCAATTTTCCTTTGACGTTGTGTCCTCAATTACGATTGCTCCATAGGGTTTGATTTCCACAATCCGAAACGGACCGGACCATTTAGATTTTAATTTTCCGGGAAACAATTTTAATCGAGAATTGAACAATAAGACCAGTTGTCCGACCTCAAACTGTTTGATGACAATTTTTCTGTCATGGTAAGACTTTACATGTTCCTTATACAATTTATTGGAATCGTACGCCTGAAGGCGCACTTCATCCAACTCGTGTAATTGCACTTTTCTTTTTTCGCCGCTTAGAGTTGGATCAAAATTCAAAAATTTCAAGGCCCAAAACGCCTTGTGCTCCAACTCTACCGGCAAGTGACAATTCTTACCATAAACCATTTTAAACGGTGTGAGACCGATCGGAGCCTTAAAAGCGGTCCGATACGCCCACAACGCATCATCCAGTTTGTTCGCCCAATCCTTTCTCGAGGCTGAAACAGTTTTCTCTAAGATACGCTTAATCTCACGATTGGATACCTCTACTTGACCGTTAGCTTGAGGATGATATGGTGTAGCAACTTTGTGCTTCACACCATATTGCTCAAGAGCTTTGTCAAGCTGAGTGTTACAGAAGTGAGATCCTCCATCACTTATTAACACTCGAGGTGTACCAAAACGCGCAAAAATATTTCTTTTCAAAAACTTCACCACCGTTTTTCCGTCGGCTTTAGCACATGCTATCGCCTCAACTCACTTGGAAACGTAATCCACAACGACCAAAATATATTCATTAGAAAATGAAGATGGGAATGGACCGACAAAGTCGATCCCCCAACAGTCAAAAACTTCGATTTCTAACATATTTTGTAATGGCATTTCTTGCCGCTGTGAAATACCTCCACTTCTCTGGCACTTGTCACAACTAAGGGCATGCGCATGCGCATCTTTGAATAAGGACGGCCAATAAAAGCCCGACTGAAGGACTTTAGTGGCCGTTCTTAACCCATTGAAGTGACCTCCGTAAGGAGAGTTATGACAATGCCACAGAATATTCGTGGCTTCCTCCACTAACACACACCTTCTGAGGAGGTTGTCGACACCAAGTTTAAATAAATGGGGTTCATCCCATACAAATGACTTGGCATCAGACAAAAATTTCCGTTTTTGGTGGTGCGTTAGACCGTCCGGTATCAATCCGGTGGCTTTGTGGTTAGCCATGTCGGCGAACCACGGTTTAACCTGCACTCTAAAAAGTTTTTCATCTGGGAACTCCTCTTTTACCTCAAATTCATTTTTGGTCACGTCAATGTTGACCAGGCGGGATAAGTGATCCGCCACCAGATTCTCGGAACCCCTCTTGTCACGAATTTCAAGATCAAATTCCTATAATAAAAGGATCCACCGAATCAGCCTCTGTTTTGAATCAGGCTTGGTGAGCAGATACCTTATAGCCGAATGGTTCGTATAAACGATGACACGTGAACCAATCAAATAGGCACGAAATTTCTCCAACGCATACACTATGGCAAGCAACTCTTTTTCAATTGTTGCATAGTTAATCTGAGCCTCGTTTAAAACTTTGCTCGCATAATGTATATCGTGGAAAACTTTCATTTTCCTCTGACCCAAAACAGCCCCAACCGCATAATCGCTAGCATCGCACATTAATTCAAAATCTATTTTCCAGTTTGGTGCAACGATTATCGGTGAGGTTGTTAAACTTTGTTTTAAACAATTAAATGCGAAAAGACAAGACTCGTCAAAGTCAAAAACCTTACCTTGGACAAGCAAGTTGCTCAACGGCTTTGCGACCTTGGCGAAGTCCTTGATAAACCTACGGTAAAACCCGGCGTGCCCAAGAAAGCTCCTTATACCTTTGACATTCATCGGCGGTGGTAATTTCTCAATAACATCCACTTTGGCTTTATCAACTTCAAGGCCTTTTGCAGAAACCTTGTGACCGAGCACAATTCCCTCGTTCACCATGAAGTTGCATTTTTCCCAATTAAGCACCAAATTAGTTTCCACACACCGTTCCAACACCGTATCCAAATTTTTCAAGCACAAGTCAAATGATTGTCCAAAAACAGAGAAATCATCCATAAAGACCTCAATTGTCTTTTCGATCAAATCCGCGAAGATAGCTTGCATACACCGTTGAAAAGTCGCCGGTGCATTACATAATCCAAACGGCATCCTCCTATAAGCGAAGATTCCGAACGGACATGTAAAAGCTATTTTTCCATGATCATCTGGGTTCACAATGATTTGATTGTAACCCGAATAACCATCCAAAAAACAGTAGTATTGTTGACCGGAAAGCCTTTCGAGCATTTGATCCATAAAAGGTAGAGGAAAATGATATTTTCTCGTAGCTTTGTTCAACCTACGGTAGTCGATGCACATTCTCCACCCGGTTACGGTTTTTGTTGGGATAAGCTCATTTTTCTTGTTTCGGACTACCGTTAATCCGCCTTTTTTCGGTACCACATGCACCGGACTAACCCACGGGCTGTCAGAAATAGGATAAATCATCCCGGCATCTAACATTTTCACCACTTCCTTCCTAACCACTTCTTTCATGATAGGATTTAAGCGGCGTTGAGGTTGAGCAACCGATTTAAAGTCCTCCTCCATGAATATCTTATGCATGCAATACGAAGGGCTTATGCCTTTGAGATCGGACAATGTCCATCCCATTGCACCCTGATTTTTTTTAACACTTGAATTAAGGGGCTTTCCTCCACTTCAGATAAAACACTACTTATGATCACCGGTTTATTACCACTGTCATCGAGAAAAGGATACTTCAAGGTTGGCGGTAACACTTTCAGCTCAAGTTGGGATTTTTCCTCAATCACCTCCTTTTTTAGAACTTCCTCTTCATACTCCCAAGGTTGCAATTCTTCTAAAGCTTCAAGCTCTAATAAACACTCTTCAAGAGATTGCTCTTCTTCAATCGAGAATACTTCCAAGGAATCATCCAAAGCTCTTTGTAACGGATCGATGACATGAATTTGCTTTGTAACTTCAAAACTTGCTTTCAACTAACACACCCTCAACATCTTTTTCTACTTCAATCTCTTCCCTATGTTTTTCTTTTTCAACTACAACCTCCTTCTGCACTCTCTTTTTACCTACACCCATGTCAATCTCTCTTCCACTTCTTGTGAGAATAGCTTTACAATCCTTAGGATTCGGAAGCGTATTTGCCGTAAAGGGCCCTTTTTGTTGGTCGGCCAATTGTTTTGATAATTGCCCGACTTGTGTTTCAAGATTCCTTATGGCGGCATCGGTGTTCTTTTGGTTTGAGATTGCCATTTACATAAATTGTGTAAGAGTGTCTTCCATCTTTGTATTTCCAACGGGGGCTTGCGGAGGTTGAGTGTAATTCTGATATTGTTGACGGTTTGATGGTCTGGCTTCTTGCGGTCTCCATTGTTGTTGATAACCTTGGTTAGGCCTTTGTTGGTAACCTTGGTTGGCTTGTTGATATGGAGGTCGGGGTTGGTAACCTTGATTTCCTGCGTAATTTGCTTCCTCCACAACGGGAGGACAATAACCGTTCGGATGGTCACCCCGGCATAACTCACACACTAACACTTGCACATTTTTACTTGAAGATTCATGCATCTCTTTGAATTGTTGCGGCAGCTTAGACATTTGCTTCGTTAACAACTCAACCTATTGTGATAACAATTTGTTCTGCGCAAGGATAGCATCGCTTGTTCCTAATTCCAACACTCCCGGAGTTCGTTGAGCAGGTCCACGGTTATGATTACCTTGATGATCGTTCAAGGCCATTTTATCGATGATAGTTGTGGATTCCGCTGCAGTTTTTCTTAACAAGGATACACCGGCGGTGGCATCCAACAAGGTTTTGTGTACAAGTTGCAGCCCATTTCTGAATATATGAATTTGTGACAATTCATCAAAACCATGGCCTTTGCACTTTCGTAACATTGATTTGAACCTCTCCCAAGCTTCGTTGAGAGATTCATTAGCTCCTTGTGTGAATACCGTTATGGCGGTCTTTGCTTCCATAAACCGAGTGTGTGGGAAAAATCTTTCCAAAAATTTCTCTTCCAAAGCATTCCAATTAGTCATTATGGCAGTTGACTGATCAAGGTACCATTCCTTGGCCTTCCCAATGAGGGAATATGGGAATAGTCTCTTAAACAGAGACTCCTCTTCTGCTTCCGGTGCACCAGTCGCTCCCGTTTTTTCATAGAATTTTGTCAAATGGGTGAAAGGATCTTCATGATCCATACCGGTAAATGGACTTTGATATAACAGTTAGAGAATTTCGGTCTTCATCTTAGCATGACGCCCATTGTGTGCATGGCGAGCGAACTGGGCATTGTGTCGCGGACTATTTGTACATGGCCTAGAAGTAGGTGGCGGTGGTGGTGGTGAATCTCCCTCCATACTTGGAAGTATTTATGGAACAGGTGGCAGTGTAGAATTACTTTCCTCTTGTTCTAGCCTCTGTCTCGCTAGCTGCCTCCTTCGTCTAGTCCTGCTGTTGATTCTACGAGCGGTTCTCTCAATCTCAGAATCAAAAAGAAGTTGGTCCGCCGGTAGTTTCCCCCGCATAAACTAAGTCTGCACACTAAACAAAACAGATTAACAAGCTCAAGATAAAGTGGTAACAGCTTAAAATAACTCAACTATCGCAATGCTTGCAATATCACCTAACAGTCCCCGGCAACGGCGCCAGTTTGTTAGAAGAGTATTAGTGTGGGTTGTTTTTAAATCGTATCCACAGGGACTGTTTGATATTTGATGCTTGCCTTTCAATAGTTGCGATATTCTAAGTTAACGGTTTCAAAAGTTTCAATTGTTGTTATCATTCACTTGTAGCAAAGATTAAATTGTGACAAAGATTTTTGTAAAAGGTTATATAAAAGCATGTTAAGGTTAGGTTTCGCTAATCCTTTCCATGTATAAACGATTAATCAAGCACATGAACTTGGTTTCTGACCAATATAACCGCGTATCCTCCCGACCACGTTTATGTCTAAAGCGCAATCGTGAGTACCGTTGTTTAAACCGTTAAATGATGTCTCACGCTAATAATCTAAACAACGATCATTAAGATCAATACAATGTGAATAGCAAATCCCAAATCTATGTTTAGAGTTTGGTTTTTAAGAGATGAAATTGTTAGGTCAAGATTTGTGGAATCTATGTCTAGAGTAAAACAAATCAAACTTAAAGCATTAAGAGAAAACAACTTCATCTATATTGATCAAAGACTTTGTTCATATACAATAGATCAAAAGCAATACATAAAAACAGAATCAACTATTTCTAACCTCAACATAGAGGGTTTAGCTACCACTTCTCATGGTAGATTGGATAACAAGTAAAGAGAGGAGATGAGTAAACATCCACTCCGAATAATCAAGAATGGATGCAAAATCAGCTTCTCCAAGTGAAAATACAAGCTCCAATGGTAAAAAGACTAAAAACTATGATTTTGGATCAAAATGAACAAAAGATCCTTTTAACAAAAAGTGAAATTCTATTTATACATAGCAGAATTCTGCAGGATTCGCACTGCGAGCAATCCATTCGCACTGCGAATGAGAAAAAATGGCACTTTAAGTGCCTCTGAGACTTAAACCGCCCCAACCAAAAATCGTGGGTTCGCACTGCGAACCCTTCATTCGCACTGCGAATCATTCACTAGCTTCATTCGCACTGCGAATAAACTAGCGAGCCAGAATTCTCAAAACTGGAACTCTCTGCCTCTCTTCGCCAGCACCTTCGCACTGCGAACCAACCAGCGAACATTCCCTGGACCCTCGCTAGGAGTTCGCAGTACGAACACAGGGTAATTGAACACCTAGAACTCACTGCCTCCATTCACTGGCGCCTTCGCTGGTCCCTCGCAGTGCGAACCTTCGTTGGGCCTTCGCCAGATTATTCGCAATGCGAACACCCTGTTGCAGCAATAAATCAGTGGAAACTTGCATTGGTTCCATGTGTTCACAATTTTGCTCCTTTCATGCCTATACCTGCATATTAACACACAAATTACAAGCTCCACACATATATTCCAATGTCAGCATTACAACTCCATTTCACCGCGTAAATTCATCATTCCCCGTTAGAAAGAAATGAAAATTGCCAAAATTCCATACAAATATATAACAAGTTTGACATCTAACAAGGGTCGCCGTCATAACATGGCACTCAATATTACGGTCGACTGCCAGGGCAATGCTCTGGCCAGCGTACTGGTAGACACAGGGTCAGCCCTAACTATTATGCCGAAGTCCACCTTGATGCAATTGTCATTCAAAGGACCTCCGATGAGAACCAGCAAGGTCGTCGTCAAAGCATTTGACGGATCTAGAAAAATGGTTATCGGCAAAGTTGATCTTCCCATAACTATTGGCCCTCATACTTTCCAGGTCATTTTCCAAGTCATGGATATCCGGGCGACGTACAGTTGTTTATTAGGAAGACCTTGGATACACCAGGCTGGGGCAGTCACCTCGACTCTCCACCAAAAGCTAAAGTTCGTTCAGAATGGTCAACTCGTTACGGTTTGTGGAGAACAAGCCTTGCTCGTAAGCAACTTATCATCATCTACTGGTGTAGAACCCGAGGAGGTTATTGGAACTCAGTTCCAAGCATTGTCGGTAAGCAAGGACAATCAATCCGAAGAGGGAACTTTCATTTCCTCATACAGAGATGCTATCAAACCGGTCGAGAGTACCAATACAAAAGGATGGGGATAGCTTGTCATTCCTACTGACAATAAAACAAAGAAGGGTCTTGGTTTTTCTGCAACCTGTACCCAGACAACTGCCAGCGATGAAAGTCTTCATCCCACTCAAAAATTCTTCCACAGTGGAGGTTTCCTTCACCCAGTGTCTCAAGAAGTACACACTATCAATGAGGAGGATCCCTCTGACACAGATCTGGAATGGAAGTCCTACCTCAACGAGGACGGTTATATGTCTCAGGAAGAGGTGCCTACGCTATTTTGCTATCCTGCACAGAGTCCGAGATTTATACCAAGGTCAGACGTTGAAATGATATACGGAGATTGTGATCCGGAAGGATGTCGTGCTCCACCAAACTCATTAGAGAAGGACACTCTGATGAAGGACAACTTTGACCATAACTACTATGGCCCGATGGATGGTCTGCCAATGTGGCAGCCCTACCCAGGAGACTTGGGGCAAGAAAGTCAGCCGAACAACGAAAATTGGCTGAGCATCATTGAACAGAATACCTGTGTCCCCACCATGTCATGGGATCAACACTCGGGTCATCCTGAAGCTACTCAATATGAAGATGAATTCGCAACGTTTGCAGGACTAGAATTCATCAACTATACTTTTCCCGAGGTCAACGTCATCGAGAGAGACGACTCCTCCAATTCAAAAGAAGTATGGGACACCTTGGGACAACCGAGTGTAAAGTACGACTATGTGGTCAAGTACACCGCTCCTGAAAGCTCTCGTATCAGGCTCGAAGATATCCAGCCAACTGGATGGGGAGATACAGCTGAGAGCACAAATACTCTGCAGAATACAACAGAGAAATCCTCCTACGACAACTCTGCCTGGGAGACAGATTCCAATGATCATGCTCCACCAGAAATCAGCGACATTTCTGAAAACAAATCAAGGAAGGTACCAGACTTTGTGATTCACCGAGGAGTTCGCCGCCAATGGGTTGCTGTCGATGTTCTGAAGATTGTTCACAAGTCAAAGTAATTGTCGTCTTTAACCTTTCACCCTGCCCAGTTGAAACAGATGTTTTGATAGGGGTCACTTTCTGTAAATTTCCCTCTTCGCTTCGCCCAAAGTGACAGAGTTTTGTTTTATAGGGCTGTAGTTTCAAGAATCGACTTGTTCATTAATAAAATAACGTCGTTCTGTAATTTTTGCATTAATTGCTATTTTTTTTTTGCTTTTCTTAGAAAATGGTAATCCTAAAAAACAAACTCAATAATAAAAAACAAGCAGTAAAAGAAATACACTGCACACACTCTTGCATTTCCTCTATCTCTTCTAAACACAAATCATCACGTCATACAGATTGCTTGTTTTAAACCCAGTTGAAACATACGATCCGATGCCTTCTCCCGACTTTGAGTTCCCGGTATTTGGGGCTGAAGAAAAAGTTGACGACGAAATTCTAGAAGAGATCTCCCAACTACTCAGACAAGAGGAAAGGTCCATCGAACCTCACAAAGAGCCATTGGAAACGATCAACGTGGGTTCAGAAGAAGAGAGAAAAGAAATCAGGATTGGGGCACTACTCAGTCCGATTGCTAAAGAGAGTTTGACAAAGCTTCTCAAAGAGTTCCCCGATGTATCTCTTGGTCCTATCAGGATATGCCAGGGTTGGATACCAGCATCGTGGAACATCATCAACCGTTGAGATCGGAATGTCCGCCAGTAAAACAGAGGTTGAGACAGACTCACCCGGACATGGCCATCAAAATCAAAGAGGAGGTACAGAAACAGATCGACGTGGGTTTCCTCGCTACATCTGAATATCCTCAATGGTTAGCCAACATCGTACCCTTTCCAAAAAAGGACGGAAAAGTCAGAATGTGTGTGGATTACAGAGATCTAAACAAGGCTAGTCCAAAGGACGACTTTCCTTTACCACACATTGATATGCTGGTTGACAGTACAACAAAGTTCAAAGTCTTCTCCTTCACGGATGGATTCTCGGGCTATAATCAAATAAAAATGGTGCCGGAAGACATGGAGAAAACTTTGTTCATCACCACATGGGGTACCTTTTGTTACAAGGTAATGCCGTTCGGTTTGAAGAACGTCGGGGCAACCTATCAAAGGGCCATGACTACTCTGTTTTATGACATGATACACAAAGAAATCGAGGTATATGTCGATGACATTATTACAAAATCTAAGACATAAGAGGAGCATGTGACCCACCTGTCAAAACTATTCGAGCATTTGAGAAAGTATAAACTCTGCTTGAATCCCAACAAGTGCACCTTCGGTGTCTGTTCAGGAAAACTTTTAGGGTTCATCATCAGCCAGAAAGGAATTGAGTTTGATCCTGACAAGGTCAAGGCCATTCATGAAATGCCTTCTCCGAAAACTGAAAAACAAGTCAGAGGATTCCTGGGACGTTTGAACTACATCTCCAGATTCATATTCCTCATGATCGCAACATGTGTGCCGATTTTGAAATTACTCAAAAAGAATCAGGACTGCATTTGGACAGAAGATTGCCAAACCACCTTCGACAGTATCAAGGAATACTTGTTGAACCCGTCGATTCTATCACCTCAAGTGGAACGAAGACCACTAATCATTTACCTCACAGTCTTGGAAGACTCAATGGGATGTGTACTTGGCCAACAAGACGAAACCAAAAGGAGGGAGTCTGCAATCTACTATCTGAGCAAGAAATTCACCGACTGCGAAACACGGTACACGATGCTTGAGAAAACTTGCTGCGTTTTGGCTTGGGCAGCCAAACGTTTGCGCCAGTATATGATTCGTTATACTACTTGGTTGGTCTCCGAGATGGATCCAATCAAGTACGTATTTGAAAAGCCTGCTCTCACGGGAAGGATCGCCCGTTGGCAAATGTTGCTATCAGAATATGACATAGAGTACCATGCTCAAAAAGATGTTAAGGGGAGTATTTTAGCCGATCACTTGGCTCATCAACCGATTGACGATCAAGAGTCAATCGGGTTTGACTTCCCAGACGAAGATGTCATGTATCTAAAAATGAAAGACTGCAATGAACCGCTACCCGGTGAAGGGCCAGAACCAGGTTCCCAATGGGGACTAATCTTTGACGGAGCAGTTAATCATTATGGAAACGGAATTGGGGAAATCATTGTTACCCCTCAGGGTACCCACATTCCTTTCACTGCCAGACTTACGTTCAAGTGTACGAACAACGAGGCCGAATACGAAGCTTGTATTATGGGTCTCGAAGAAGCAATCGACTTAAGGATCAAGAACTTGGACGTATATGGCGACTCAGCTTTGGTTATCAACCAGATTAAAGGAGATTGGAACACATACCAATCAGGATTGATTCCTTACAAAGACTACTCAAGAAGGTTGCTACCTTTCTTCAATAGAGTTGAGTTTCATCACATCCCTCGTGAGGAGAATCACATGGCTGATGCATTAGCCACTCTCTCTTCCATGATTAGCGTAGGTCAATGGAACAACCTACCTAAGATCGACATAATGCGCCTTGAACGGCCCACTTACATCTTCACGATTGAAGTAGTCATAGACAACAAACCTTGGTATCACGATATGAAATGCTTCCTTCAGAAACAAGAGTACCCACCTGGGGCACTGAGGAAGGACAGGAAAACCCTCAGAAGATTAGCAGGCAGCTTCTTCTTGAGCGGTGATACACTCTATAAGATAAATTTTGACATGGTCTTGCTTCGATGTGTAGACAGACCAGAAGCAGACATGTTGATAAAAGAAATTCACGAAGGGTCCTTTGGCACTCATGCCAACGGACACACAATGGCAAGAAAAATTCTGAGAGCAGGGTACTATTGGTTTATAATGGAATTCGACTGCTACAAGTACATGAGGATGTGTCACAAGTGTCAGATATACTCCGACAAAATTCATGTACCGCCAACGCATCTCAAAGTTCTCTCTTCCCCATGGCCTTTCTCCATACGGGGAATTGATATGATTGGTTTGATTGAGCCTAAAGCTACAAACGGACATCAATTCATTCTGGTAGCCATTGATTACTTCACCAAGTGGGTCAAAGCAGCGTCATATGCTAATGTAACCCGACAAGTGGTGGTCCAATTTATCAAAAATAATATCATTTGCCGTTATGGTGTTCTGAGCCAGATCATTACGGATAATGGATCCAACTTGAACAATAAGATGATGAAAGAGTTGTGCGCTGAGTTCAAGATCGAACACCATAACTCATCTCCCTACCGACCAAAGATGAACGGAGCAGTAGAAGCGGCTAATAAAAACATCTAGAGGATTGTTCAGAAGATGGTTGTAACCTACAAAGATTGGCACAAGATGTTACCCTTTGCTCTTCACGGTTATCGCACATCTGTCCGCACTTCAACAGGGGCAACCCCTTTCTCTCTAGTGTATGGCATGAAAGCAGTGCTCCCCATAGAAGTAGAGATCCCATCAATCTGGGTATTGATGGAAGCTAAGCTAACAGAAGATGAATGGCGTCAAGGTCGACACGACGAACTGAATCTGATCAAAGAAAAGCAAATCACGGAACTATGCCATGGTTAGTTGTATCAACAGAGAATGAAGAGGGCGTTCGACAAAAAGGTTCGACCTCGCATCTTCAGGAAAGGAGACCTCGTGCTCAAGAAGATACAATCATTTCTCACTGATTCTCGGGGCAAGTGGACTCTGAATTATGATGGCCCTTATGTGGTCACAAAAAATTTCTCTGGCGGCGCCTTGAGACTTGCAACCATGGACGGAGAGGAATTTGCCTACCCCACGAATGTTGATGTAGTCAAGAAATATTTCGCCTAAAAAAAATCATCCCGGTGGATTGGAAACATCATAGTACAATCCATGCGAAAGTTAGGGATAATGGCAAGTAACTATGTTCAACAGGGGCAGGTCTTCAGCAGCAGTTACATCATCTGTCAGGAAAACTCCAGTCAAGGTCATCTTTGACAGAAGCTCAGGATGTCCCAAATTCAAAGTTGGTAGAAGGATAGTGGTCGTTATGTTTCAACGTAGCCTTTTTCCCTGTAAATTACCATTTTCTAACTTTGTATATACTCTTTGGAATCACGCGTTCAGCTGATTTTCATCCTATCAATAAAATTTGAGCCTTTGTGCTTTTGTTTATAATTCTCATTTGTTTTAGTTTTACAGAACGACGTTTTAATATGATCAACGATTCTTGAAATAAAACGAAAATGAATTTACTTGTTAAAACTTTTTCTGCTTTTTAAATAAAGTCAGCAATTTCTTTTGACTGTTGAACATCAGAAGAACATCGGTCCCTTCTCCAGAAGTAATCGAATCTCAAAGTGCAGAATCAAGGTACTCCTTCTAAACCAGTACGCCTGAATGAAGGATCAGCTATGCCAGATGCGAATGCTCCATCTGACCTCTTCGGCCGAGTTTTCATCTCCTAAGCCCGATCAACGGTGTTCCCCATAAGGACTCTCTCCTAAGAAAGGTGTCTTGAACCAGCGATATTTCTACATGCCCCGCGATGGCCGAGTATCCAGTCATGTTCATCGATTAGTATGTATGGCGCATCCGTTTTGTCAGCATAAACATACATACATCATGCATTTGATTTGCATTCACATTTCATATTGCATCACTATCACTTCAGTCGGTCTTGGCCCGTAGTGATAACAGTCCTCTCAATTGAGGTCTCAGTTTTTTCCTCGTCGGGAAATGCTGCGTCTGAACAATCTCTTTCCTCCAGTTTATTTCTGGGATGAAGTTGGCGCTTGACCACTTTGATAACTTGAACCTCTGAAAGACCAGAGAACCTTCAAGCGATGTTACTCTTCACCATTGAAGATGATATCCTTGCTTTCCCTGATTAAGGAAAATCCCCAGAGAAAGCCTCTTAATCAGAGATCCTGCGGTACTGCAGTTTTTCTCCGAAAAACCACTGAAGAAAAGGTAATCGGCACCTCAAAATCGGATCCCATCATATGGCATTTCTCCGGGAAGATCCTGAGAAAAGTATGATGTAATACCCAAGCGAAAGCAGTCTTTCAGGAGACTCATTTTCCCCAAGTAGAATCGACAAATGGCGTCTCCAACAGAGAAGTTTGTGCACCTATACAATTTAGACAGATGGGTTCCCCAGCAAGTCTGACATCAAAATTTCCCGTCAAATAGCATCTCCCCAGGAAAATTCGGCGAGAAGTTTGAGGAAAACCTCTACGCATAGCGTCCCTTGTCAAGAAAATTTATTGACAAAAGAAACTTAGACCAGTTCCTTGGTAGGAAACCAGGATCGAGGGGAAGTTTATATCAAAAACTATGACCAGTTCCTTGGTAGGAAACCAGGATCGAGGGGAAGTTTATATCAAAAGCTGAGACCAGTTCCTTGGTAGGAAACCAGGATCGAGGGGAAGTTTATATCAGAAACTATGGCCAGTTCCTTGGTAGGAAACCAGGATCGAGGGGAAGTTTATATCAAAAGCTGAGACCAGTTCCTTGGTAGGAAACCAGGAACGAGGGGAAGTTTATATCAGAAACTAAGACCAGTTCCTTGGTAGGAAACCAGGATCGAGGGGAAGTTTATTTCAAAAACTGAGACCAGTTCCTTGGTAGGAAACCAGGATCGAGGGGAAGTTTTTACCTTTTCTAAGCATCATTGCTTAGCAAAAGAGGATGAATACGTAAGCTACCATTCATAACCACCATCAAAATTTTGGACATTCTGATATTTAATCCTCTTGCACCCTGAAAGGCCGAATACCTTCGCCATTCACACCTTCGGGTCCAAGAAGATTAAATAGGGGCATCTGTCATACCCCAAATTTTGACCACTAAGATTTCCCATCATTTTGAAAATCATCATCACAATATGGATGAACCATTAGTCTCCCCAAAGATGGGTGAGCATCCACTACAATCAAATTTAGGGTTTCAAGCCCTCTCAGAGCTTTTAGACAAAGGATCAATCAAGAAATGACATGATCTTCAACTGGTCTAATCTCTCAAATATCTACAAGGGATCAAGAGGACTCCCACTTTAAGGATTAAGCACAAGGTTGCTCCCTTCTAGGTGGATCAAGCCTTAAGATCGCCAGTGTCACCAAATTAGGGTTTGATCGACCAGGGCCTCCAGATTGAAATTTTCATCTGGGCATGAGCCAATGCTTCAAGGCATAACCTAAAATACTCCATGGAACCTCATGTGCCCAATCATCAAGTCAATTTGACCTCAGGGGATGCATACATCAAAAATCAGGAATTAGGGTTTCTTGACCTAATTCACCCCTAAGTTGACTTTTGGGACAAATCATGAGCCAAGACCTCAAGACATGATTTGTGGGTCTCTAACATGCTACATTAATCCATTTGTAATAATGGATTGATCCAAGAAGCTTAAGCAACAAGTCTCAATTTCCTCAGTACCACAGTTAGGGTTTTGAGGAAAAAGTCAACTGTAACTTTGACTTTTGACCATGACATGCTCTCAAGCCCTAGGACATGATTTAATATACCCTATGAAACCCATGGAACATGTCCATCAAGTTTGATTTAGGTCAAGGACATGATTTCCTAAAGGATTGCACAGTTTGGAATTCATCTGATAAAAAGTCAACTGTGCACAAAAGTCAACTTTGACTTTTTGAGATTTTCACAAAAATGAATTTTTAACCCTAAAATGATGTTAATGTGTGATTTGAATCATCATTCATCAAGAAAATTAAGAAAAGTTGGATAACTTGTAAAAGGGGTAACCATAAAAACTTAGAAAATTTTCTAAGTTAGAAATAAAGTGGCTAGGGTACCCAACTTTGGAGGATCATAACTCCTAAACTACAAAGCCATTTTTCCCCATCCAAAGCTTGATTTGTAGCCCTCATGGCCTCTACAAAAACTTCAACTAGACCTAATTCTAATTCATTAAGGATTCTGAGTTATGGAGTGATCAAAATGACAAAAAGTGAAAATGTCACTTTTTCCAACACTTAGTGAAATTTTCACTAAGTCAGAATCTGCCTTCACTTTTTTTCAAATGTAGGGGGATTTTTCACTTGGATCCAAAAGTTATCAAAACCAAATATGATCAAACAGTTGTTGTATCATATAAGGGCTTTCCAAAATGGCCAAGAACATCACCAAATTCCACTTGAGCCATGAGATATGACATTGGCAAGTTGCCTTGCTGAAAACTGTCAAGGCAAGGCAGAATGTTGTATTTTTGCTCGATTTGCCAAAATCAGCCAATTCCAAGCCTTGTCAGCATTTGGAACACATCTAAGGATCAAATCTAAAGGGGACAATCACTGAGCCAAGCCTCCAAAGTCCTTGGAACAAGAAATAGCATGCTAAACCTAAAATTGCCTAAAATAGGGACAAGACTCCAATTTTGGATTGGAGCATTCAATGGAAGCACCAAGGTGGCATGGACTGAGCTATTAGCAACTGAATTCAGTCAAGACTTATCCAAGACGAGTGGAGCCAGCAGCCTGTGCCCTAACCTCTAGTCAATGGCTAGAGGAGACTTGGATTCTCATTGCTCAACATTGGCCAACCCTTCTCAGCAGTTGCCATTAACTATTCCTTGCAAAACAAACTTGTTCTACTATAAATAGAGCTCAATTGTGATCAGTTTAAGTACACAAAAGGCCTACAACACTTGCCTTTCTCAAAATCATCTTCTCACTCTCAAAAATGCCTTTCTTAGCAAGTCACTATCGAATTTTTCAGTAGAGAACAATTCCACTCAAACCAATCACTCACACACCTCATAAACATCATATGTGATCCAGCCATTTCCAATCAAGTCCAAGCATTAAAACATACTCCATTGGGTGTAGGGAAGTTGTTCAGATCATCACAACTCATCTGTAACACCTCTAACTCAGAATTCACATTGCACTTGCTGTCACGACCTAGAGGTAAGCCTAAACTTGGTCATCTCTTAATCTATGCATATTTCCTCGCACAATACTTTTGCCAAATGTTCATAATCATGCATGGAATGTTTCCCCTCAATTAATTATTTCGTTTGAATCGTGTATCAAAAATCCCAGCCTTCATGTAGAATTTAGGGTTCTTGAGGATTTGTTGTGATTTCTTGTTTTATGCTAAATTTAAATGCAATTAATTGTCATAAACATGATCGTGAGGTGAAAGCGAGCAATTTGATATGTGGATTGTGTGATTCCATCAAGTATTCAGTGAGATTGGATAGAAAATGCAAATCTGGGCAAAACTGAAAAACGCGCGTGTTCTTCAGCTGTTCTTGGCGCCATTTCTCTCAAATTCAAATATTTGAATTTTGTGATTTTAAGTTGATTCTTTTTTTAATAATTCACAAAAATGTTAAAATATTTTATTTTCCCAAAAAATCCCAAAAATATTATTTATTTTATATAATTGATATTTTTGCAAAGAATTAATGTTTTAATTATTTTTGACATTTAAAATCGTTTTTCCTTCTTGATTTTGCAAATTTTAATGATTTCTAATCATTTTGTAGGGCAAAACTTGATTTATGAAGCATTAATCCAAGATCACAATTTGTTTTTCACATGTTAAAACAATTTTGGTCATTTTAATTGAATTTTTATTCAATTAAAATACAATTTGAAAACAAATTAGGGTTTTTGATTAATTCAACCCTCATAAATCATTTTCAAACACTTTGGGCCTCTAATAGAGTGTAAGACCCAACCCCCTTGTACATAAACTTTTTGGGCCTCATTCATTGTATAAGTCCCTCTGTACATTTTCAAATAAATGGCGCGATCGTCGCCCGTTTAAAATAAATCACTTGGGCCTCTCCTTGAGCTATAAAACTCATTAAAAATAATTTTGGGCCTCTAATAGAGTGTAAGACCCAACCCCCTTTTAACCAAAACAATTTTTGGGCCTCAGGCTTCCTAAAAGCATCCCCGCCTCCTCTTGGGCTTAGTACAAGGACCCTTCGGCTTCTTAGAAGTATTCACAGCCTCCTCTTAGGCTTCATATAATGATTTCTTCCTCCGGGAATGATAACCTCCTCTTGGGCTTCGTACAAGGACCTATCGGCTTCTTAAAAGTTTCCAGCCTCCTTTTGGGCTTCGTACAAATTATCCCGATGACCTCCTAGAGGTATAGGAACAGATATTAGTCATCTTAATAGAACAGTCTTTCAAAGAGTCTAGACCATACTACTGATTCTCAAAACATAGTACAAAAGATAAAACTCTAGACTCGGACAGTCTAAGACCCTTGAGTCCCAAAGACATTCTCAAGCACCTTTCAAGTAGGGAAAAACACCCGTAGACTCGGATAGTCTCCAATACCCTTTGGATTTCCCATTTCCTAAAAGAACAGGAAATAACCCCGATCCTCAGATCAAATCCATGAGTGCAACATTACTCATATAAGAACTAATTTTCTCTTAACCAAACAACTGGAGCTGTCACTCAACTGAAACAGTCACCTTTAGCCTCCATCTCGGGCTTCGTACGAGATAGAAAGACTTTCTTGTTGAGTCAAACATTTTTTAGCCTCCATCTCGGGCTTCATACGAGATACAAAGACTCTCTTGTTGAGTCAAACATTTTTTAGCCTCCATCTCGGGCTTCGTACGAGATACAAAGCCTCTCTTGTTGAGTCAAACATTTTTTAGCCTCCATCTCGGGCTTCGTACGAGATACAAAGACTCTCTTGTTGAGTCAAACAACCTTTAGCCTCCGTCTTGGGCTTCGTACAAGACACATACAAAAGCACTCCCTTGTCGAGTCAACCCTTTTAGCTTCTCTCTCGGGCTTCGTACGAGACACATAAAAAATCCCTCTTGTTGGGCCAATAGCATCCTCTTAGGCTTTGTGTAAGAAAACCCAGGTTGAGCCAATCAACCTTTAGCATCAAAGTTGTGCCTCGTTCACAGTACACAAACATCAACAACTCCTTTCATCTAATCGCTGTAAGCGGCAAGCCTCTGGATTATTTACATCCATGCAAATGTCCCTCTTTTAGCATGAGAAATTCCTAAGGAAAGATGACATTGCTCTACACTGAGTTAAAGTCTTCTCCTTCAGGTTAAAACCCCCTATAAAGGAAATTATGGCATTTCTAGGATCCACGTATCCCGGTTAAAGTAATTCTCCTCTATAATCAGTCACCCAACAGTTGTGACAAACAGATCCCTTTAGAGATGACAAATTCTCTCTAAAGACAACACCTTTTCAGCTTCATATCTTGGGCTTTGAACAAGATACAAACCACCTTCAGCTTCACATCTTGGGCTTTGAACAAGATATAGACCACCTTTCGCTTCACGTCTTGGGCTTTGAACAAGACACCAAAACACCATTTCCTCTAATAGAATATGAGGAACTACGATCGCTCTGATTTCCCTGTTTCGGTAAACGAGAATACGTAGGCATAAGATTGAAAGAAAAATCTTAGCGAGCACACTAATAAAAAGAAACCAAAATCCCATACTCCCATACGTCTATCAATCTGGAGCAGTATCCTAACCCAAACCCTCATGAACATTCTCGGTGTTTTAAACAAAGAAGAAAGAGGCCCCATTACCATATAGCATTTGTAACCTAACAGACCGCTGTTTAAATTCAGTATCCAAGCAGGGTTAATTGGAGACATCTATTTCCCTTCCTTAATCAGCTCACAATAGGATAAAAAATAAATCGACCTGTAGTAACCCCAAAGAGCGACAGTGCTTAAGAACCACGTCCAAAATCGCTCGCTACACTTTGTTCTCAAATTCTTCCAAAGATCATCCTCCGCCTTCTTTCTATTCAATGACGAAGAAACTCTACAACCTCCCTTGTTCTGCGCTATCTCATCTTCTGTATCATTAATGATATCAATGTTCTCATTAATCTTTGTATTTAGCCATCCAAAAACCTTGGCATTCCACCATCGTAGCCAACACCGTAAGTGCTGTAACTTCTTAGAGAGAACAAAATAAGGTTTACCTTTGACTTCGTACTCATCCCATACCTTTTTAACAAAAGGCATAAACTCATGGTGCTCGAACCAACAATTTAATGTTCTGAACGGTTTCGGTCCCCAATTGATGTTCCTAGCCACTAACGAGACTGGCCTGTGATCTGAGATATCTCTGCTTCCAACCTTCTGTGTCATCGTGTTCCAATTGTTAAGTAAGCCAGGAGAAATTAGAAACTTGTCCAGTCTACTACACGACGACCCCGAAGCATTAAACCATGTATATTTATTACCACTGGAAGATACATCAATACAACCTGACAATTCAATAAACTCATGGAATTCTTCTATAATTTTCCTGCTGCGATTGTTGCATTAAATTCTTTCGTTCCTATTTTTGATGGCGTTAAAATTGCCACCTATAATCCATTCCCCTTCCGCCATCGTACTTTTAAGGTGAAGAATTTTACTCCAGAGAATTCTTTTTTCAGCATTGGAACACGAAGAATAGATACTCAAGAAATAATAGTTTGTACCTCGCCAAGTTGCATTCACTCCTACAAATCCCCTGTCCTTAAAACTGCTAATATGCACCAATGAGTTACTTCTCCAAATAGTGAGAATGCCTCCTGCCAGCCCAACAGAATCAGACGCAATCCACATACATTTTTTGTCACTCCATATACTAACTGCAATCTCTTCAGTCATATGAACACCTTTGGTTTCCTGAAGGAAAACCAAATCCACATCTTCCTTTTTTATTAAAGCCCTTAATCTTCTTCTCTTCGAGCCATTACCACACCCTCTAATGTTATAAGTCAAGAAATTCATTTCTTGGCCCTTTCAACATCCTTCATTCTAATCACTTCACTCCTAACCTCCTTTTCACAGTTGCGAACGATATTTTCGAATACTTCATCGTCTTCTTTCCCTTCTACTCCCAAGCCCTTTATGGCCTCCCAGATCTTGGTCGGGAGCTTTTCTAATTTTCTTTTGATCCTTGAGTTGCTTTTTGAAACCTCCTCATCCCCTATAGAATCTCCAACAGAATTTGGAGTCCCTACAAAACTTGAAATTTCCTTAGCATCATCAACAAGAACATGGGCCGGAGAGGAAACAAGGTCACCATAAGAATTGCTTGCATTCAACAAAGTTGAGTAATACGACGGGGCGAACGAAATCTTTAACTTCTGGTAAATTTCATCTAGAAGTACAATCTTTTTAGCCCTGCCAAAAACCCTTTGAGCTGACTGTTGAGACCTCTCCCCAATACATTTTGAAGTCCCCGATTTGTCCTTCAAAACCACTTCATCCTTCTCAATATCTACTACTTTTTCTGTCCTGTCCTCACAAATCATATTCTTCAAAATAAAACCCTCCCTATTCAAAAAAGGTTGAGAGAGAGTTTGAGGTCCCAGTTTCGATGTAGCCAAATCACAGCCATCATTTAATTCCCGTGACACATCTTTTGTCCCATTCCGCCCTATCCACCTGCTGTCATCATTATCAATAGCAGGCCTACACTCCCTGGGCCCCGTGCTAAGCGACATGTTTTCTCTCACCTCATTTGACCTTTCTCGAGTCCCGTGAGGACTAATTCCTTCCTTGCTAACTGACTCTCTTGTTTCACCCACCACTTACTCCTCTTCCTCATCGTCACTAAACCTCAGCAAGCAATCGTCCTCACCAGACTCTGAAGATTCAATTTTTGAACTATCCTCAGAATCATGCTCCCAACTGGATAATGGTCTTCTATCCCCAATTGAACCTTCCATTAGCTTGATCACAAAAATGTTTTTATTTACTTCAATATTAAACACTTCATTGAGATTCAACGTAAACTTGGTTCTGATTAATATTCTAGCAACGTCCAATCTTTGCATCTTCTTCGTATCTTCATCGGATTTCACATATTCACCCACTCGAGCAGCCAGAAATTTATAAAAATTCTCCCCCCACACATGACATGGTAAGCCATAAATACTCACCCAAGTGAGTCTTTCCGAGTCCACATCAGTTGGAGACCAGGGTCGTATTTCTGAGAACCACCTTGCCACCCATTCTTTGTCTTCTGTGACCATTTTCATAATTACCCATGTTGATTCCTCCTCCAATAAACATAGGTTTGCCTCCAAAGGGGTAGCTTTGATTTGAAAAAATCCCTCAATATGTAAAGCTTCCTGAACATCAAATGATGAATCAGAATGTTTCCAAAACTTCCACAAAAGCCTTTTCAAACCTATTCAGATCATTGTTGTCAACATTAAACATAAGGTGAGCAAAGCTCGGTTTGTCCCCCATCCGTATTTGCTTTTGAAGCTTCTTATGTTGAACTTGTCCTTGACCTACACGCCCACCTTTGGCTGCTTGTGCATACGAACCATAGTTGCTTTCTCTGTAATTGTTATGATCACCAAAGGCCCTATCTTTAAGGCGGATCTCTTTTCCCACTGCTTGCTTGAACTGATTTTCTTGCTGTTTATGCTTAACTCCTGGCCACCTCTCAAGCTGCTTCTGCATTTCACCTCTTTGAAACCTTGGTGTATTAGCGAATATCTTCTTGCCATTAATGACAATATTGTCCAATTTAATGGCAAGAAGATGTTCATCATCAACCTTCTTAAATCTTACAAATTCAAAACGCTTTCCCCTCTTATCCCTCCTAGGCGGAATGTAGACTTCCAAGACAAGCCCATATTCTTTAAATATTTCGAACGTTTGTTTGGCCTCAAACGATTCAAGAAATTCTGAGAAGAAATACGATGACGCCTCTCTCAGATCTAAATCGTTAACTTTTCCTCCATAAGCTTTCCAAATAGACGGCCTTGCAGTGCCCTCCTTAGAACTGTTCTTCCAACTCACGTGCTGCCAATCTTCGTTTTAGTTTTGTATAATTTTTTCTTGCAATGCGTGAGAGGTATATAATCAACATTTGACCGCTAAGACAATATTTTTTTTGAAAGAAATTATATGATAAAAAGATAGTTTTATATACACAAACATTCCTTGTAATCCATGGAACATACAAATTCAATAAATGTGTGACAAAATGAAAAACACAAAAAAAGAGTGAAAGAAAAAACATAGAAATATTAAAACAATAGTTTCATTAGATAACCTCCAATTCATTACAATACCAAACTGACAATTTATTTACTAATATATATTGTCATTACATCCTACTCCCTACCTAGTTCCTACTTCCTAAAAGGTGGAAAAACGGCGACAGCGGAGACAGTGGTGGCGGCGGGGGTGGTGGTAGTTGTTGTAGCAGCAGCTTCATCAACATAGGAAGGAGGGATACCACATGGACAGTCGACCATGCAAAGGGGTTCAACCGACCCAGCTTGGGTTTTGGTCACCTTTTCTAAGCCAATGAATTTGGGTTTGATGCCACCAAAGCTCCTAATGATAAAGATTTGTCATAGTTTCCCTTGGAGAAAAATGATATAATTTTTATTTGGATTCTTCTAATTATTGGTTTTAGAATGTGATGCTATTTCAAAAATGTTTTGCCTCCTAGTAAATGAAAGCATTCAGAGTATTATTAACATTTTAGTTAGTATCTCGATTATAATGTTTCCATGCTTTTTGAACCATAATCTTTCAAACCTTCATGGTTTAGATTCTAAATATCAATCCACTTTTTGAAATTAAATATATATCCACTTCATACTCTCGCAAAATCCATTGGCATATAAAAATAAGGTGAATTAATAGAATTCATGGTTAACATTTCATATATTCTCTCACAAACCCTATTGACAAGTTTATTGTCTCACTATAAAGCTGTCCATTTTAAAGTTGTCCTTCTTTTCTTTATAAGGTAAAGCAAACTCAAGGATGTACAAGTTTATTGTCTCACTATTTGCTTGAGTGCTTTGGCCTAACATGATGCTCTAACTTACACACAAGTAAGTCTATAGGTTTGAATAGTAGAATGTATGTAATTTGAACATAAATATCATCATAAGAAACAAATTAAATTATAGAAAACCATTTGATGTATCCGTGACACAACCTAATACGAAGAATTGGCGTTTAGATATGCATGGGTTAATGTGTCTAGTACAGAAATTAAATATGGATGAGAGTTAGTAAAATGACTTGTGTGCATATTGCATATCATAAACCTTCTCTCTCACCAAACAAGTTTGAATGTTACCATTCTCTTCTCTAGCAAGTCTAGCTTAACTTTCTTATTTTCATATACTCCTTTTTGGTGAATCATCTTTCACATTCTATCATTCAACATTTGTTTAATTTAGTTTAATTAATCTGTCTGTCTTTATTACAACATGTTTTTGTGACTTATTAAGGGGAAGCAGTGGAAGAATTGATTAAACAAACAAGTCATTAACTAGAATGATGTAAACAACAACAAGATCAACGAGTGTTTCTTAAAAACATACAACAGCATAAACAACATCAACGAGTGTTTCTTCTAAACCGGAAAGACGAAAAGCAGTCAAAGAGATCGGCATGGAGAACTAATAATAATTTTCATTAACTTAGAACTCATTATTACTTAACATTTTCATTTATTACATAGTGAGAAAATGATAATAACTAGTTATTATCGTTTCCAACAGCAGCAGCAGCGGAGATGGCGGTGGCAGCGGCAGGTGTGGCAGCAGCGGAGATGGAAGTCGCGGCACCAGGTGTTGCAGCGGCACATGGGGGGTGGCTACAGTGACAGTTACCAGAGACGCACTGAGGTGCCACAGCCACCTCTGCAGTGTTGGTGGAAAAAAGCAGGATGAAAACAAAGAAAAAAGTGGAGGTTGTATTCATGATGTTGTTGTAGGGAGGAGGAGGTTGCTTGTTTTCTGATTGTAGTGTTAGTGTTGTAGAGAAGATGAGGGAATGGAGGTTGTATTTATAGACAAGTGAAAAGGATTCAGTGCAGCGCAGTCACACTTAGGGACGAATCTATTCACATCAGTATGGGTGAAATTGCCCCACTTCTATACAGCATGTACAATTTATTTAAATATTTTTTAAGTCAATATATCCATTGACACAAGTTCACGTGACTTTATAATATGTTATATCTAGAGAATATATATGTAACTGTTTTGGAGAGCATACTTCTTGTCAATAATTGCTTGCCACTAAAATAACGTTTCATGTAGAGATTTAAAAATTGAAACACAAGATAAAGAAGACAAACAATATAATGTAACGGGGAAACAAGCATTAACATTGTGGGTCACCAAAGTAATTAATGGATGCCAACAAATAAATATTGACATACAGCTCTTTTGTTTCTCTAATAATCAAATGAGACAGAAGTTGATATAGTTAACTTGTTTCACAAAAGAGAACAACTCTTAGTTGGCCATGTGAACAACAATAAATGAATGAATCACAAAAATAACAAAGGTGGAAAAGAAAAGTACATAAGAGACAGTCACCAGATATAGGAAATGAAAAACATGACCACTTTAGTTTTATAAAAAATCATTTTGAAAAAATAATTCTCGTATAGGTGTGACACTGGGATAAAAGAACTGTTTTCTTAAGAAAAATTTATTAAAATTAAGAAAACCAAATTATAATTGCTAAATCCTAAATATTTTGTATTAAGCCGAAGATAGATGAATTAAGAGTAATGCATACCATTTTATATACATAAGGCCGGCCTTAGGGCCTCACATTTTTATTTTTATTTATATTGTGTGAATTAATTGATTTGAAAACAAAAAACAAATTTTTTAAAATTATTTTACATATCAATTAAATAATAACATTTATCTAAAATATATACTAATAACAACCAATTACAAAATGTATTGTTTGATTTATTAATTTAAAACTCACGTGTATAAATAACAAATTTTTGAATTCTTCAACATAATAGGAAATTTGACGTCTAAGTATTTCTTTTTAGGCTTAAATGCACTTTTTATAATTTTGACATTGTTATTCAATTATCACATTTTAAATAATGAGAAGAGTGATGAGTTAATTTTATTATTAATTAAAAATGAAATATTAACTAAAATTGACTATAATAATTTAATAATTTTTATATCTTAAAACATCAAAATTTTATTAATTTAAAAAAATATTTGTATCATAATAAATATATTTAATATTAAATTTCGTCTTAGACCTCAAAATATGTTGGGCCGACCAGAAACTTAAATATTTTGTTTAAATAAATAAATAATGGAAATTATTTGTTGGTCATAGGAAATAAATAAATAACGAAAGATTTATCACCTCTTTGAATTTTATATAAGCACTAGTTCTCGAACTTGTGTTATCACATATTGGGTATGTTGTATTGTGTTTTAGTCTTGTGTCATTTTTTCTTGCAATGTTTGAGAGGTATATAATGTTGATTTGAGTAAATGAAAGTACCTTTGAAGATTGCATACCATTTTTCAACATTGTACTTTCATTTTTTCCACATTTACGTCAGTATATAATAAACATTTTCTCTATATACGTTGAGTTGAGCAAATGAAAGTTGCACCCATCCTTCATTAAAAAGCTCAAATTCGGGTTAACTTTGTATTAATGTTTTAAAAATAATATTATCATAATTGGTAACACCTTTATATTATGATTTAATTAGAATCAATGAATACAAAGAAAAAATTAGGATGGAACCTTAAGATTAATTTAAGTTCAATAACCAAGAGCACAACGTATGACTGCATGATGAACATCAAGATTATTCACGTTGACAAGGTTTAAATTTTTAATCTTCGAATTAGGGACTTTTTCAATATGATCTTGGTTGTGAGTTGTGTATTGTCTCCGCATTTTCTTTAGTTGTTGTTGCGTTTTCTGTTGTTCGTTGTAGTTGCTCCTTCTAGCTGTTGTTGCGTTTTCTATTGTTAGTTGTAGTTGCTCTTTCCGTAGTTTTTAGAGGATAATGTAGTGGAACGTGGTAGGAAAAAAGAGAAACCTTGTAAGACCTTTACGTTTATCGTTATGGAAAGCAAAGAGAGAGAAAGGTGTGGGCGAAGGTGAGGATGCTACATCCTTCTTTTTCACTGAATTTCCAGATTCCATGGACGCGAAGGAAATGTTTGAAGTATTCAAAGTCTACGGTCTGGTATCTGAAGTTTACATCTCTGCAAGAAGGGATAAAAGGACACTACAAGAAAAGTTGTATATACCCACGGATCATTACCCACGGTCATGTAGTCGTCGGTAAATTTCTTGGTATAGAAGGTTTATCCGTCGGTAATTCTTGAGTACCTGAGAAAATATCAATTATATTTTGTTAAACATTACTCACGACTTAGCCATGGAAAGCAGCCACGGTTTTGCACCGTCGGTAATTACCCACGGTTAAACCCTCGGTAAAGTGTTATAAACTTATAAAAAAAACTGTCACAAATTTATATTAAAATGAATACTAAAAGTATTAATTTAAAAAACTAAAAGAAAAAAAATCAAAATTATTAATTTAAAAAAATATTTTTATGGATAAGAAATTTAAACACTTCTTTTGAAACCACTTAAAATATATACTATTTACCAATAAATTTTTTTAATATAAATTAAAAAACTAATGATATTTTTAAAAGGTACAAAAAATTACTTAAAACCTTATACGTAAAACCAATAAGTTTGGATATACTAATAATATAATTTTTTATTCTAATTATAAAAACAGTATAAAATTTCTATAATAAAGTTTGGATAAATTATTTGTGTTACAGTGTTACAAACAGGTCTGAATATACTAATAGTGTTCATTATAATTAATATATACCAAGTGTTCATTATTATTAGTATATTATTGGTTTAGAGTGTTATATTTTAATTGGAAATAATTACCATTATTAAAATGAATGTTAAAGATGCATATACAAAGTACGGGAAATTAGAGAAATAGATGTATCCTTATAGTCAAACCCTATTACACTTCAAACCCTCATTCTCCAAATTTTTCTCTGCTTGCGTTCTTCAAACCCTCATTCTCCAAACTTCTTTCATCCTCCAAACTTCTCTCAACCGATTTTTCTCAGACTCTGTTTTCTGCCCTAACTCTTCACAAATCGGTAAGTTCACTTCTCACTTCTCAGACTCTATTTTTTTTCTTTTATTTTCAAAACCCTAATTTTATAACTTTTCTTTCTAATTTAACAAGTCGATTTCTTGTTATTATTATCAATCTTTGTTTTGTTTTTGTCTTTGATATTGTTATTGTTAGTTGTTGTTAATTTTATTGGTAGTTGTTCCATGTGGAGTGGAAGGTGTTTGATGAATTGCCAATGCTTTGATCTTTCTGTAAATATATTAACAACATATCATAGCGTATTGAGTACAATTCTGCAAAGATTTTAGCGTATTTGTGCTTTATTGTCCCCATCTTTCAGCTAGCATGTTCAAGAAATTGGCCAATGTTTTCTTGGTTGTTCTGCTTTAAGCAAGCCACAATAACTTACCAGATTTATGGCTTGTTTGACTGTGTTCTTTGTTGTTTTGAAAATTTGTTCCAAGAAACAATTTTATTTTTAAAAGCAAAAAAAAAATAAATTTGTCTGGTTAAAATAATTTGAAAACAATTTTACTGCTGAGAGAACATACAAAAGTGTTTGATGAATTTATTTTGAAAGTGAGAACACATCCTGAAAATGGAGGGTGAGAGAAGCACTGGTGAGTGGGTTCAGGTTGAAGTCTTTGAACATACAAAGAATCTGAGTTTTGTCTTTTGTTCTCTTAAACATCATGGTATTGCTTACAGAATCAAGCTACTCTGTTTAACAATCAATAAGCCTTCAATTTTGCTACTTTACTACCATAAATCTATCATACAACTTTACCTGCTTCCGTTTGAATCCTAAGTCAATGTTGCACTATGCCATTTGGCCAACATTTTGTTAGTATATGATCATATTCATTCTGAAACCTTAGAGTTGAAAGGTAATGGTTTAAAAAGTCTTACAAATATATGTTCCAAGTTAAAAATATTGGCAATTAAAAATATTGGCAATTAAAAATATTGGCTATATAAAGCCACGTCTAACTATAAATTGAAAGATTAAGCCTTTTAACCACTCTACTTTAATTCAAATTCTTTGTACATTAGTGTAGCACTAGCACCCAACAATAGATTTCTATTGTGTATTGCTATTGTCCGATTGATTATATTGGTAAATGCTAGTACTATGTGGCTTCTGACAAATGATAGCATCACATCACAATCCATTCTTTTTATGAATCTCTAGTTGAATCTAATGGCTACTATGAAAACGTGCCACACATGCATATGTCCTTGGAATGCAGCGAGCAAATGCAGTGAGGCAGTACCAAATTGCAAGGATTTTCAAATGCATGGGTTGTTATAAATAAATGTTTAGGTTCTAGATGGACATTTATTTATTGAGCTGTATGATTAAATATAGAGTTGAAATTAAATGATATAAATATCTTTATTAGCATTTTCTATAATAATTAAATGAGAAATATTTTTGTTAATGCAGTACTACAAGCGATACTTGGACTTTCTAACGGTGCCTATAGCTTTCATTGGCTTTTGAATTCCTCAGGTAATTTTAATCCTTATATATTTTTCCAACTGCATAAAGTAAATGCATCAAGTGTGAAGTTTCCATCAAAATATACAAATAGATAGATATTGATCGAATAAGAAAAATGTGACTGATATTGTTGGATAAAGTAAGGTAGAAAAGAAAAGAAAAAAAAGCAGATAATAAAACAAGAAACAAAGAATTCACTGCTTCTGAAGTGTTGCAAATGGTGTTTTATTTATTTATTTATAGATAGTTTAGGTGTCTCTTAACTTCAACTAAACTCTCTTTATTCCGTTTTTGTCTCAACAGTTTTTTTCTGTATTAATTGATAAATAATTCAAAGATAAATACTGCATTATTATTGTTGAATACAAGGAAGTGGGTTACTGTAAGTGGTTTCCTATTAATCATGTTTTTTCTATTTTGTTATGCAATCTGAAAATGAGAAGTGAAAAAAAAATCGTGAATCTTAGAAAAGTGGCAATGGTTAGTATGCAAGCACGTGTAAGAAAAAAGAGTTGTTGCATCAGGTGGGCGGCTAGCGGCTACGTTCCGTCTTGTTTAGCATGTAATATACATTGATTATTGTTCTGTTAGTTCGTATCATGAAAATATTGTAATGTATATAATTTTTATATTTTTTTTTAGCAGGAAACATTTCAAGAGAAGCTAAAACATGCCTCTCAAGTAGGAGAGACATCAGACAATGGCCCTAAGGAAGTTGATTCTGCAACTCGGCTAAACTTTTGGGCTGAAGCTGCCGGTGGCAAGACTAGAGGATGTCTCTATGGTGCCGGGGATTCATCTAAACATTACAAGTCAGGTGTTTCCTCGTTAACCCAACAGTCACGTGTATCTCCATGTAGCGGTCAAGTTTCTGCTGAGATTAATGCACAAATGGCAACAATTGAAGAGAGAGCAAATGCTACAGAGGAAGATGCTCGAGCTGCACGAGAGGAATGTCGCAAGGCAAATAAACGCATACAAGATTTGGAGAGACAATTGAGGGAATTAGCTAAAAGTGTTGCTTCTATCAAGGGTGACAAACGTCGTCGTCGTCATTCAGACTATGATGATGACTCCGACAATGATGATGACTCCGACAGTGATGATGACTCTATTGGCAGCATATAAGATCATATTATGCTTTACTTTTACTCATGAGAATACTTTGACAATCACATTATATTTTGATTGAGCATGTTTTATGTTTTGTTTGAGCTTGTTTACATCAAACTTGTTGAATTGAATGTTTTTTGAGATCTGATTGATATTAAGGTTTGACTTTTGGTTTGAGATTTGTTTGTTGAATGGTTATATATAATTATGGTCATGATAAATTTTTTTATTTATTTATAATATGAAAAAATATTCATAAATCAGGAGTGTTAGTAATGCATATTAAAAACTAACACTCAGTAAAATTTAATTTTTAATATTGATATGATAGTCTTCACAATTTTTTTTTATTTATAAGTTGTTATGAAAAATATTTATAAGTTGTTATGAAAAAATATTCATATTGTTTTCAAACAGGGAAAATATTAACAAAATAGGTCTATTGATCAAATATTGGTATATTTGTTTAAAAAAATTTATAATACTACAGACGGCTTAACCGTCAGTAAAGTTATACCAAAAATTGAGTATGTTATCGAAGGCTTAGCCCTCGGTAAATTTACTGATGGCTTAGTCGTGGATAATATAAGACAAAAAACTTGATGTTTAATCACCTATTACCCGCAAACTATTCATGGTTTAGCCGTGGCTAACATTGTGGGTTTATATAACCGTCGGTAGACGTTACCGAGGAGCGAATTACCGAGGGCCCCGTAGTCGTTGGTAAGCCCTCGGTAATTATATTTTACCCACAGATTTTTCTTGTTACCGAGGGTTTTTAGCCCTGGGTACTGACAAATTTTCTTGTAGTGGGAGACGAGGCTATGGTTTTGTTCGCTTTAGGAAGGTGTATGACGCACAAATCATGGCGGTAAAGTTGGATAGTATTCAGCTTCAGGGGAGGAAAATATTTGCTAATATTCCTCGTTTTCATCGTCGTTTAAATGGGGTGAGTATGCAGGGGGGACAAGGAAGGAGGATTCAATGGTGTTTGGCAGTTTACAAGGCAAGGTTGATGGTAATCATTATTCCTCAGGTAGATCTTATGCTTAGGTTGCTGGCAAAAACTCATCTGTCATGGGGAAAAAGTGGTTACCAAATAAGAAGTTGGACATAATTGTAGAGAAAATTATGTTTTTCCATATCCAATACAATGGGGACAAAGTTGATATACTTAGGTGTATTGGAACCAGGAAACACTTACAACATTCAAGATGCCCTTAATGATGAAGGATTCTTCAATGTGAAAGCCATTCCTCTTGGGGAAAATCTATGCTTGCTTGAGGGCAGTGAGGATGGTGATATTAGAAAAATCATTCAACAAACACTTGGGTGGAACGAAAAATGGTTCAGCAGCATAAGGCATTGGACTCTAGATGATATAGATAACGAAAGGTCACCTGGATGAAATGTTATGGGCTACTTTGTCATGCATGAGATAGTCAGTTCTTCAAATTGTTATCGGATATGTGTCATACCCTAAATTTTGATCCCAAGATTCCACATCATTTGCATATCATATGAATATACTTTCATGCATCACTAACCTATCACACGTACAAGATATGTGTGCTTACTTTTTTTTATAGGTAGGTGATCCCCCTAAAGCTCAAGCAGATGAATTATCAAGGGATAAGCATCATTTTCAACCTATCAAGTCTCTCATTCATTCATAAAGATCAATAGGCCTCTTTCACCAAGAATCAAGCACAATTCTACATCACTTCAAGTGGATCAAACCCCAAGATCATCTGAGGCACCAAATTAGGGTTTTGGTTGATCAAGGCCTCCAGAGAGAAATTTTCATTGAGCATGAGCCAATACCTCAAGATGTGTTTCAAAGACCACAAATACATCATATTAGTCCATTCATATGATTAGATTGACCAAATGAACTTGATTCATAAGTAGTGCAAAGATTCAAATTTATATGGACCACAAATTAGGGTTCCTGACAAAAAAGTCAACCATGCCTTTGACTTTTGACCAAGGCATGATCTCAAACCTTGGGCCATGATTCAAGACATTAAAAAACACCCTTGGAGTCCGTCCATAATGTTTAAAAAGCCCAAGGGTATGATTTCATAAAGGATCACAAAGTTCAAGATTCATCTGATACAAAACGTCAACTGTGTTCAAAATCAAGTTTGACTTTTTGAGTTTTTGGTCAACCATGCCTTTTTCATGTCAAGAATAATGTTAATATGTAATTTGGATCATGATTGATCAAGAAAAATCAAGAAAAGTGAGTTAACTTGTAAAGAGGGCAACCTTAGAAAACTTAGAAATTTTTCTAAGTTATGGAAAACAATGATTTTTACCCTACTTTGCAAGGTTATAACTTCCAAACCAAGCAACCATTTTCTCGGATCCAAAGCTCAAATGATAGATCTTCTTCTATACTACAAAATTGATGGGCTGAAAATCCAACACTTAGTGAAAATCTTCCTAAGTTGTAAAAATCCAACACTTAATGAAAATCTGCCTAAGTCTTTTTCAGCCAAAACACCAAAATTGGGAGGCATTTTTCACCATGATCCACAATTATCCAAGACCAAATGCAAACATAAAAGTTGAAGTATGATGTACAAGCTTTCCAAAATGTATAAGAACATCATCAAACTCTACTTGAGCAAAGAGTTATGGAGGGTGCAATACACCTTGCCGCAACTGTTTTGCAAAATCAGTTTTGGACCTTTCTTGCAAAACACGAATTTTGAGTCCAAGTGTGATCATTATGTAAGAACTTATTCATTGACAATCTGATTGAATCATGACAAACCCGCAATATAGAGTCAAGGAGTCAAGAGAAATCCCATTGAAGTAATGGAGTTTTGTCACATATGCCTAGAATTCAAAGATGCATTTATGTGCAATAGTGCACATTCAACAAAGCAACTCTCCTCAGTTAAGATACATGCTTAAACAACAATAAAAACATCTGAGGAATGTGGATTTGGTCAAAAGGTAGCTATGCTACGTGGAAGTGATAATGTACCTTGGCATGGAAGTAATGGTATCTTGCCAAAAACATTGAATGAGCTCTTATCCTTCAAGCCATCACTATTCAGCCAAGACAAACTCATTCAGCTATAAATAGAGCCCAGTTTTGATCATTCAAACCAAACCAAAACAACACAACACTTGTTTTCTCTCATTTCTTTCTTTCACTCCAAGTTTCAAAATTTTCAAAAGTGAGAATCGTGTTTTCAAAACCAGAGCTTCTTGGCTCAAACTTTTGGTTCAAACACATCATATACATCATGTATGAGTGATCCAAACACTTAAACACCATATGTAGCATCAATTACATCAAGATCATAGCTCATCCCAACCAAGCTGAAGTTGGATTCGAGCTCTTCAATCCATAAGGTTTCCATCCATTCCAAGCATACCAACAAATTCCTTGAGGTGTAGGGAAGCTGTCCAGATCATCATTTCACTTCTGTAACACCTACAATTGAGGATTCGATCTCCTCTTGCAAGGTAAGCCTGACCTTTTCAAACTCCATGATTTATGCATCATAAATTGTATTTCAAGTTACCAATATGCTTCTGATAGTTCATAGATCATTTACCCTCAATTAATTGATGTTTATCATTCGTGTATAGGATTTCATATTAGTTTTTGCAAATTCTAGGGTTTCTGTGTTCATGCTTGATAACACAATCCACACTAAAAAGAAATGAAATTAAATACCACCATTGAGTTCCTTGTTTAAAAACGAGTGATTTTCATGTTTACATCATCCAATTTAATTACGTATTGAGTGAGATAACATAGATTTTGCAAATCCGACAAGAGGTTGAAGATGAAGTTCTTCGCGCGAAAAAATTTGAATTTACCACGCATTTATCATATATTATGTGTTGGTTGTGTTTAATTATTACCAGCACACGCTGGCTCAGTTGGCAAGGGCGTGTTTCGCTTGTGTGTGAGTGGGAGGGCGTGGGTTCAAACCCCACCCATGCCATTTTTTACCACTTTTCCAATTTTCATATTATTTTCATATATTATTTTCAAATAATTATTTTCATAGTCAAATTTAATTATTTTTAAATGTTGCACACATGTCATTCACACACTCTACTATTTTAATCCACACAAAAATTCATAAAAAATATTATAATTTAATCACTTTTTATTAAGTTGAAAATAAGTGATTTTTATGATTAAAAACCTTGAAAAATTGATTCTTCTTCTTAATTGTTTTTAAACCTAATGCATTTTGATTCTCATATGAATAAAACCTAATGTTTTAAACTTTGTTTTAAGATCACTACATGTTTATTTTGGCTTACACATCACTTATATCATGTTTAAACTCATTTAAAAAAAAACACCTTTTGATTAATTCTTTCAAAATTAGGGTTTTCCTCCCGATTAAACCTTTCAAATTCAAAGTTTTGGGTCTCCACTTGGTATAAGTCCCTTTTTCCTTTTTTAGACTCACACCATGATTAATTATTTGTTCATGTGAGTACTTTGTAAAAATCATACTGGTTTAAACATTTCCTTTATTGAATCTCATAAATTTAGTCAACACTCATTTTCATCAAAACCAATTCATGGGCCTCTGCTAGAGTGTAAGTCACAAACCCTTTCAATTTTCAAATGATCAAAATCTTAGGCCTCTGCTTAGAGTGTTAGACCCAACATATTTATACATAGAATAATTCATAGACCTCTGCTAAAAGTGTAAGACCCAACACCTTTGTACATAGAATAATTCATGGGCCTCTGCTTAGAGTGTAAGACCCAACACCTTTGTACATAGAATAAGTCATGGGCCTCTGTCAAGAGTGTAAGACCCACCACCTTTTCTTTTCTTTTCAATAAGTCATGGGTCTCTGTCAAGAGTGTAAGACCCACGACCTTTTCTTTTCTTTTCAATAAGCCATGGGCCTCTGCTTAGAGTGTAAAACCCAACATCTTTGTGAATAGAATAAAACTCACAAATCAAACATTCAACACATCAAAGCCTAAAGATGAAAAATCTTCCATGAATTCAAGCATGTCATATCAATGTCTATGCTTACTAATATTCAATCATGTTTGTTCATATTCTGTTAAGTTTCTCTTGACATTTATATCATCCTTAGTTCCTTGGCCTCCTCTTGGGCCTTATACAAGCATCATTGCCTCCTATTGGGCATCATACAATGAATCTCACCAGCAAGATAGCCTTCTCTTGGGCTTCATGCAAGGTGACTTTGGAATCTCATTCAATCCCCCAGCCTCCTTTTGGGCTTTATCCAAGCATCATAGCTTCCTCTTGGGCTTCATTAAAGGACCCTCAGGCTTCTCAAAAGCATAAATAAAATCTTTTAGCCTCACGATCCTGGGATTTGTACAGGATACAACAAAATCATTTAGCCTCACCATCCCGGGCTTTGTACAGGATACAATAAAATCTTTTAGCCTCATTCATCTTAGGCTTTGTACAGGATACAAATAAAAATCTCCAAAAGAGTCAGTCAAATCCTTAGTATTGATCCAGTCTCTTCAAACTTCCTCAACAGTCATTAGCCTTCTCTCAGGCTTTTATACAAATAATTTCTCCAGTCAATCAGCCTCAATCTTGGGCTTTGTACAATATAGATAAAACTCCCTAGTTGAGTCAATCATCTTCAGCTTCATATCTTGGGCTTCAATCAAGACACCTAAATAAATCCATCTCCTCACAGATGAGACTTTGTGTCATCTATCTAGAAAGATATCCCTTCTAAACACTACATTTCTAATCAAATAATCAAAAATTTTTGCCAGATAATTGATGTAACTGGAACTCTTGTTGATTCAAAATCCAAGTTGGGAATCTCATTCAATCCCCCAGCCTCCTCTTGGGCTATCCAAGCATCATATCTTCCTCTTGGGCTTCATAAAAGGACCCTCAGGCTTCTCAAAAGCTTAAATAAAATCTTTTAGCCTCACCATCCTGGGCTTTGTACAAGATACAATAAAATCATTTAGCCTCACCATCCTGGGCTTTGTACATAATACAATAAAATATTTTAGCCTCATTCATCCTAGGCTTTGTACAGGATACAAATAAAAATCCCCAAAAGAGTCAGTCAAATCCTCAGTATTGAGTCAGTCTCTTTAAACTTCCTCAATAGTCATTAGCCTTCTTTCACGCTTTTATACAAATAATTTCTCCAGTCAATTAGCCTCAATGTTGGGCTTTGTACAAGACAGATAAAACTCCCCAGTTCACTACAAGAAAATTGACAGATTATGACGGTTATTTTGGCAGATTAAGACGGTTAAAACCGCCGTAATTTTCAAATTTCGACGATTGCTTCACATTTGCAGAAACGTGTGTCGCGAGGCCGTATCACGTCGGTTGTCAAAACCGTCACACCAACCGTTGTTAACTTTCACGATGGGTAAGGAACTGACGTAATCTACATATTGCGATGGTTATCAACTGTCATAACTTTCCATTTGATTTTTGTTTTTATTGTTGATTACGACGGTTCCAACCGTTGTAACTTTTAGTTCCACAGGTACATCTGCAGGTAAATCCGTAGGAAATTTCCTTTCCACAGTGTAGCGAGCGATTTTGGACGCGGTTCTTAAGCGTTGGTCGCTCTCTGCGGTTTGAGCTTAAAACTACAGGTCGATTCATTTTTTATCCTATTGTGAGCTGAATAAGGAAGGGAAATAGATGTCTCCAATTAACCCTGCTTGCATACTGAGTTTAAACAGCGGTCTGTTAGGTTACGGATGCTATCAATGTGGGGGGGCCTTTGTACTGGTTATTTGTATTTTCGCCAATACTGCTTTCTTTCTTTTTTACCTGGGCAGAAGGTTTCTGACGGGGAACAAGGATTAGGATGTTAGGACTGATGCTTTTGAAATACTGCTTTTGATTGATGGGGATATGGGATTTGGGTTTTTTGTTTAGTGTGCTCGCTAAGATCTTTTCTTTCGATCTTATGCCTACGTATTTCCGTTTACCGAAACAGGGAAATCAGAGCGTTCGTAGTTCCTCCTATTCTATGGGAGGAAATGGGTGTTTTGGTGTCTTGTTCAAAGCCCAAGACGTGAAGCGAAAGGTGATTTGTATCTTGTTCAAAGCCCAAGATGTGAAGCTGAAGGTCTATTTGTGTCTTGTTTAAAGCCCAAGACGTGAAGCTGAAAGACCTCGACTTTAGAGAGAATTTGTCATCTCTAAAGAGGGGAGAAGGAGAATTACTTTAACTGGGATACGCGGATCCGAGCAATGCCATAATTTTCCGAAGAAAGGGTTTTAACCTGAAGGAGAAGACTTTAACTCAGTGTAGAGCAATGCCATCTTTCCTTAGGAATTTCTCATGCTAAAAGAGGGACAGTGGCGTGGATATAGATGATCCAGAGGCTTGCCGCTTACAGCGATTAGATGAAGGGAAAGGAGTTGTTGATGTTTGTGTACTGTGAACGAGGCACAGCTTTGATGCTAAAAGGTTAATTGGATTAACCAGTGGTTTTCTTATACGAAGCCTAAGAGGAGGCTATTTTGTGTCTCGTACAAAGCCCGAGAAAGAGGCTAAAAGGGTTCGACCCAGTGGGGCATATCGTTATACAAAGCCTAAGAGGAGGCTAGCAAAGAGTTGACTCAGTTGGAGAATCTTTTATACTCAGTAAGAGAGTGTTTTTGTATCTCGTACAAAGCCCGAGAGAGAGGCGAAAAGGTTGTTTTGACTCCACTGGGGAGAATTTTGGTATCTCGTACGAAGCCCGAGATGGAGGCTATTGTAACTGTTTCAGTTGAGTGACAGATCCAATATACTGATTTTAAAAGAGAAAATCAGTTCTTATATGAGTAACACTGTACCCAGGGGTTTGATTTGAGGATCAGGGATATTTCCTTCTCTTTGAGGAAACAGGAAATCCAAAGGGTATTGAGACTGTCCGAGTCTGCGGGTTTCCTTCCTATGTAACGAAGGGTGCTTGAGAATGTCTTTGAGACTCAAGGAAGCTAGACTGTCCGTGTCTACAGTTCTATCTTTTATACTATGCTGTGAGAAACAGAAGTAGACTCTATGAAAGGACTGTTCTATGAGGATGACTAGGTTCTGTTCCTATACCTCTAGGAGGTCGTCGGGACAATTTGTACGAAGCCCAAGAGGAGGCTGGAAACTTTTAAGAAGCCGACGGTTCCTTGTACGAAGCCCAAGAGGAGGCTATCATTCCCGGAGGAAGAGATCATTATACGAAGCCTAAGAGGAGGCTGTGAATACTTCTAAGAAGCCTTAGGGTCCTTGAATAATGCCCAAGAGGAGGCCGATGCTTTTAAGAAGCCCGTGGGTCTATCATCTCCCTTCCATTAGGAGAGATAACTCTTTTAAAGATAAAAACCACTGGTAAACGTGCGAGGTTTACTATCCAGCGACTTTTAGCTTTTAAAGAGGGTTCCTTAGTTAAGGTCCAAGATTATGACCGTAGTGGGTACCCAAACCCTGAGACATTCAAGGCAAGCTATCCACAAGGAATAGATCAAGTCAGGAAAGTTCGAGAATTGGGAAGAAACTCAAAGATGCCATTCACGGAGAATACATTCATCTTGGGGAGTAGAGTTTCTTGACGATTCCTAAGGAGGACAGCCGAAGAGAAGACTGTATCTGGTGCTCCTATTGGGGATCTAGGCGTCTATTTCTACGAATAAATGAAACGGTGTCACCTAGTTCTAGACGTAGTTGCCGGGGAAACTCGAAATATCTATACTATTATTACACAGTAGATATGAGTTTATGAAAGGAGACTTACAGTGAGCAGCCCCACAATACAGTTATATATATGAAAGCAGTAAACGAAAGCGGGTAAACACTTACTCGGTTGTAGAGCTTCCATGCTGTTTGGTTAGTTGTTCAACAAAGAAAGATTGAAAACAACAGTATATTCAAAATCAAAGGAGAAAGTGCTTTGAAAAAGAAAAATTTGGGGCTTACAGCTCAAGGAGAGGCCCAGGGTTTTATCAGTGAGCGCACTGTTTGAATTTGTACAGCGGGACTTATACAAGTGACTGGGGCCCAAAATGGTTTTCTGTACAAAGGGATGGGTCTTACACTCTCTCAAGAGGCCCAAAAAGGTTTAAAGAAAAGAGTGGGGCTTATAACACGAGGGTAGGCCCAAATGATTTTTCGTTTAAAAATGGCGATCATGCCGAGGTTTTCTTTTAACGCAGAGGGACTTATACAATAAGTGAGGCCCAAGATGTTTTGGTTAAAAGGGGGATTGGGTCTTACACTCTAATAGAGGCCCAAAGTGTTTTAAATGGGTCTTATAGCTCAAGGAGAGGCCCAGATGGTTTTTATTTTTAAACGGGCGACGATCGCGCCGTTTACTTGTACAGAGGGACTTATACAATGGATGAGGCCCAAAAAGTTTTTGTACAAGGGGGGATGGGTCTTACACTCTCTCAAGAGGCCCAAAAAGGTTTGAAAATGATTTATGAGGGTTGAATTAATCCAAAACCCTAATTTGTTTTCAAAATGTATTTAATTGAATAAAAATTCAATTAAAATGATCAAAAATTGTTTAACACATGGAAAACAAATTGTGATCTTGGATTAATGCTTCAAAAATTAAGTATTGACCTACAAAATAATTAGAAAGCATTAAAAGTTGCAAAATCAATGTAGAAAAAATATTTAAAATGCCAAAAACAATCAAAATATTAATTCTTTGAAAAAATATCAATTATATGAAATAAATAATATTTTTGGAATTTTTTGATAAAATAAAATATTTTAACATTTTTGTGAATTATTAAAAAAAGAATCAACTCAAAATCATTAAAACTCAGAGAGAAATTAATTTTTGAATCAATTAAACAAAATCACAAAATTCAAATATTTGAATTATTCAAAAATGGCGCCAAGAACAGCTGAAGAACACGCGTGTGTTCTTGGTTTCTCAGATTTGCATTTTCTATCCAATCTCCATGAATACGTAATCATATCATGCAATCCACATATCATTATGCTCGTCTCAACCTCACGATCATGTCTATGTACTTTAATTTCATTTAAATTAAACATACAACAAGAAATCACGAAGAGACCTCAAGAACCCTAATTTCTGCATGAAGGCTAGGATTTTTGATACACGATTCAAACAATGCAATTAATTGAGGGAAAACATTCCATGCATGATTATGAACATATGGCCAAATTATTGTGCGAGGAAATATGCATAGATTGAGAGATGACCAAGCGTGTGCTTACCTCCAAGCCGTGACAGCAAGTTCAAAGTGATTTTTGATTTGGAGGTGTTACAGATGAGTGGTGATGATCTGAACAGCTTCCCTACACCCTATGGATTGTGTTTGGATGGTTGGACTTGATTGAAATTGGCTGGATCATTTTGTGGTACCTCAGTTGCACTTTGGTTAAAACCTTGAGCAACCAGCTGGTGATTTCATGAAATTGATGTTTCAGAAGTTATGTGAGTGTTTGATCAGCTCATATGTGATGTATGTGAGGTGTGTGAGTGACTGATTTGTGCAGAATTGCTCTCAAACTCAAAACCCGATAGCTACCTTGCTAAGAAAGGCATTTTTGCCAAGAGAAAGAGATTTTGAGGAAAGCATCTGTTAGATGGCTTTGGTGTACTTAAACTGACCACAATTGAGCTCCATTTATAGTAGAGCAAGTTTGTTTTGCAAGGAATAGTGCATGGCAGCTGGTAAGTAGGTTTGGCCAATGTTGGCAAATGAAAATCCAAGTCTCCTCTAGCCATTGACTAGAGGTTAGGGCACAGAGCTTTGGTCCCCTTGGTCTTGGATAAGTCTTGACTGATTTCAGATGAGAATGGCTCAGTCCATGCCACCTTGATGGTTCCATTGAATGCCTCATTCCAAATTTGAAGTCTTGTCCCTATTTTGGCCATTCTAGGTTCAACATGCTATTTCTTGTTCCATGGACTTTGGAGGCTTGGCTCAGTGATTGTCCCCTTTAGATTCAATCCTCTGAGGTGTCCAAGTGGATTGGAGCAATTGAATTTGGATGATTTTGGCAAATCGACCAAAGTTGCAAATTCTGCCTTGCCTTGACAGATTTCAGTAAGGCAACTTGGCAATGTTGTATCTCATGGTGTAGGTTGAATTTGGCAATGTTCTTGACCATTTTGGAAAGCTCTTACATGATACAACAACTGTTTGAACAAGTTTGGCCTTGATCTCTTTTGATTCCAAGTGAAAAATCCCCCTACATTTGGCAAAAAGTGAGGCAAAATCTGACTTAGTGAAAATTTCACTAAGTGTTAGAAAAAGTGACTTTTTCACTTTTCAGCCACTTTGATCACTCCATAACTCAAAATCCTTAATGAATTGGAATGACTTGTAGTTGAAGTTTTTGTAGGTGATAATGAGGGCTACAAATCCATCTTTGTATGAGAAAAAATGGCCTTGTGGTTTAGGAGTTATGGTCCTCCAAAGTTGGTACCCTTGCCACTTTATTTTTAACTTAGAAAAATTTCTAAGTTTTATGGTTACCCCTTTTACAAGTTATCTCACTTTTCTTGATTTTTCTTGATGAATGATGATTCAAATCATACATTAACATCATTTTAGGGTTAAAAATCCATTTTGGTGAAAAATCACAAAAAGTCAAAGTTGACTTTTGTGCACAGTTGACTTTTTATCAGATGAATTCCAAACTGTGCAATTCTTCAGGAAATCATGTCCTTGACCTAAATCAAACTTGATGGACATGTTCCATGGGTGTCATAGGGTATATTCAATCATGTATTAGGGTTTGGGAGCATGTCCTGGTCAAAAGTCAAAGTTACAGTTGACTTTTCCCTTAAAACCCTAATTGTGGTGCAGATGGAATTGAGACTTGTTGCTCAAACTTCTTGGATCAATCCATTGTTCCAAATGGATCAATATGGTATATTAGAGACCCTCAAATCATCTCTTGAGGTCTTGGCTCATGGTTTGTCCCAAAAGTCAACTTAGGGGTGAATTAGGTCAAGAAACCCTAATTCCTGATTTTTGATGAATGCATCCCCTGAGGAAAAATTGACTTGATGCATGGGTTCATGAGGTTCCATGAAGCATATTAGGTTATGTTTTGGATCATTGCCTTGTGTCCAGATGAGAATTTCCATCTGGAGGCCCTGGTCGACCAAAACCCTAATTTGGTGATACTGTCGATCTTGAGACTTGATCCACCTAGAAGAGAGCAGCCTTGTGCTTAATCCTTGAAGTGGGAGTCCTTTTGATCCATTGTGGATGTTTGAGAGGTAAGACAAGTTGAAGATCATGTCATTCCTTGATTGATCCTTTGTCTAAGCACTCAGAGAGGGCTTGAAACCCTAATTTGATTGTAGTTAATGCTCACCCATCTTTGGGGAGACTTGATGAAGCATAAAGGTACATCCATATTATGCTGATGATTTGCACAATGATGGGAAACTTTAGTGGTCAAAATTGGGGTATTACACACAGGTAAATCCGCAGGTAATTTATTTTTAAAATTAAAAAAAAAATAGTAGAAATATGAACAGAATGGGGCAGATAATCACATATATTCTTCATTCAACATATATATCAATATATGGTTTTTGCCCATTCTACCTAATCATTCAACATAATTTATTTCCCTCACATTAAGATCTACTGGCTCTAATAATCTAGTTTCGAATTCCATGTATGGTTTGGGCCATTCTACCAAATTCTTGTTATCTTATATAGCTCTTTCTTCCTGACACAAATTTCCAATAGTAAACCCCCAAAACTATATATATCGCTTTTTGCGGTGAGCTCTTGAGTAAAAACATATTCCGGATCCATATAACCTGGAATGCATTTAACATGCTGAAATTAGTATTGTCAATAATAATGGTTTGAAGCATATACAATAGCAAAATACCTAATTGAAACATGAGAGAAAAGGAAATTGAAAAATAAAATGAAGGAACAAAAGCAGTAAACTATTTGATTATAATAAAAAATCAATGATAGTTAGAGAAATTACCAACGGCATTAGCTATATCAATGGAAATTTGGATTCTAGTTCGCCAACTTAATGGTGTTTTACTGGGGGTTGTACAAATCAATAAAATATATCACTTTAGATTAAGGGGTTAGTAGGGTAAACAAGCTAGTATATCGTCTGTGTCCTCAATATCTTAACTTCATTATTTTGTTACATCAGTGAATTAATTCGATGTTCACTATGGTCGAAGGTGATGCTAATTAGAAGATGTTTCACAAAAGCACACAAAATTCTCTAGAATAGGAAATCGTGCACATGAGAACAATGTAGTAAAATAATATCTTAAACATGGTAGTGAAAGCAATATATAGATGAGAATCATACAATGAAGATGATCTTTTAAGCTTCCATTTTCCCATGTACTCATAAGAAACAGAAACCTACCTTGTTTATTGATGCAAAAGCCTCGTAACGCGACAAGATGCCGATGGTGCAAATGAGCAAGAGCCTCAATTTCCTTGCAGAAGTCTTCCTCTCCCTATTTCGAGATTCTGTTCATCTGCTTTACTGCTACAATATGGCAGTCACTGCTACCATTCTAAACCTTTAACAACAACATCAATCGGGTTCATCATTGGCTCCACAATGGCACATGTGAAGTAACTTTTTGCCCAAAGCAACCACAATAGAAGATGGTAGTGATGTTTTCGTTTACATATGGTGGTCCAACAAAACACAACACTGGACCCACTGGATCCAGTTTAAGCTGTGATGCATACATACATTTAAATTAGAAACACGTCAAACTTTACAATGCATTAGACATTGACATGCATAGTAGCTAAGTATTTGGAAGCCTTATGAACTGCTAGGTATTTAAAATTCCATTTCTTGACATCAAGTCACATTTTTCAAAAAATAGTTTTACGCATACAAAAGCTTTTGAGCTACCTAATATTACAACACAGAAGCTTCTGAACTACCAAGTATTACAATATAAAAGCTTTTTCCATCTAACATAATTTTACACATAAGTGTTTAGTTAGTAGCAATGTGATACATTATATCTAAATAGGCAACTGAAAATTACTTATAGTACCTTTTTAGGTTAGGATCAAGAGTTGTAAGTGAAATGAAACTCTAGATGAGTATCTCTTTTAGCTTTCTCTCAACCATGATATGTTTCATCAACATTATCTCCAGACCTCTTGGGTTGTGAAGTTTTTGTTTCCATGTTTTGATTTTTAGATGACCCTTTGGAACTTTGAGTGGAGACATGAGTGTTTTCCAATTGGGGTGGAGATACTGACACTGTATGTTTCGAGCACCTTAATTTATGGAGGAGTGTATCTATGATATTTCTTTCGTCTTACTTTGTGGTTGATTACAAGTAGCATCAACATCGTCGTCGCTAAAACACCACCAATATGTCACTTTCATACCTACTTTCATAATATTGTAACTTATTTAAATATCCAGCACAGATCAAGAATTTATAACATTGCAACAACAAATGCCAGGTTAAATTTAATAAGCCAAACACATTATAGGAACAACATGCTCAAGTTACCACCTTGAATTTTTCCAACTTACAGACCATGATCAAAAGAAATCAGAAATATACTTGACACACTCATCTTAGTGACTTGTGCATGTGTGAGGAAATCAATTATTATGCGCTAACCTAATAAGAAGAGGAAAGATAATGTAAATTACTTGAAAATGCTAATATGAGGAAATATTGTGATGAGCAAAACTGAAATCGAACAATTTAAAAATCCTGAGTCTAACAAACTAAAATTGAACCCAAAAATAGATAATTTTGCAATGGAAGACAGCAAGAAATTTGGTATTGTTCTTCATTGAGTACTAGAGAATAAACAAACTATGATTAATTATGTAAGTCTAATGAATAAAAGCCTTTATAGAAAGAGGTTCTTCGCTGAATACTGAAGAAGAAACAAACTTTGATTAATGATATAAGTCTCTTAAGAATATAAAATATAAGGCTTTATAGCAAAAAGTTAAACCATTGAACAACAATGTAGAATTTCCTTTACCCTCAAAGGACAATCTTTCTTAACAACAGCTTTGAAATTTGCTGTAACAGAATCTCAGTTCTCATAACAATGAAATTTTACTTTAAACTATAGTCACATTAAAAGACAAACTCCAGCAAAGGTAAGGAAATAATATTCTTGAACACATAATGGCCCCGACATCAGTAACCAGTTTCTTTATACGATTTGATGTGTAATATGTATCTATGTGATACTACTAATGGATTACTTGAGCCAAGCAAACAAGTAAACCAAAGGAACAGTGTAAAGCGACTCAAGATAGACCATCAATTCTAAAGCTATTCAAAAAGAGAACAAAAAGGGATGCACATTTAAAGGATCTTGAGCCATAGCATCTAACTAGCAACATTCTCTTCAGACCTACCAACCTAACCTCACTCTGCTAACTGTCCTAATTGCCCAACATATGATGGAAACAGATTCAGAAAACACAGAATGTCCAGTAAACAGAAAGTTGATTGAAACACTCAAAACAGGTTGCTCAAATAGGTTGCAGCAAACAAAATGATGATTGAAACACTCATTATCATAGCGCAAACAAGTTGCATCATTATCATTGTCTCTCTATTCTGTCTCTCTACTTTAACAAACTGGTTGCAGCAAACAAGTTAGTAGCAATGATAAGTGTAACAAATAACATCATTATCATTGACTCTCTATTTTGTCTCTCTACTCTAACAAACATATTATGAGGACATGATAATCTATTTTTCTATAACTTAAACTATACTAAAGGTTTAACACTAAAATGGTATATGTAAATTAAGTTCCAAAATACTTTCATAAACAAAATCCCAAAGTGAAATGACAATTTTATTTCCAATTAAAGCTTACTGAAGCAAGTGTATGACAAAGAGATAACCTCACCGCACCGCCTCATACAATGTGCTACTTAAAAAAATACTACAAATACAGAGGGAGTGAAAAACCTCAAGTAACAAAACTGAAGCAAGTGTATGATAAAGAGATAATCTCACCACACCGCCTCATACAATGTGTTACTTAAAAAAATACTACAAATACAAAGGTAAGTGTAGAGGAGGCCTTACCTTTGGTGAATAATCTATGGAGATGGGGAGTTTCTGCTTCTTTCCTCTTGTCTTCTTTTTCTCATGGACTTCCTTCAAATGGGATGACAGATTGCCAAAAATTATGAGTTAGACATTCAACCATGTTATAGTGTATTATCCATGCTTCTATTTTAGAATGGCTTTGACTTAAAATTTGTCCTGCTAAAAAGTATATTGCTAAGAGAAATGCAGAAGGAAATATGATCACATCAAACACTATTGTGCTCAAAAGTATATTGCTAAGGTAAAGGCAGGAGGAAATACCATTTTTTTGTCTAAACAAGAAAGATTTACTTGGATAATGAAACTGAATGATGTTGATTGAATACCAAACACTTCAAATTGTTCCATTGCTTTAGCCCATAGGGGACAAGTTGATTCAAAATCCAAGTTGGAGTCCCTCCTTTATCATGGTTCAAAAAAATTTTCTTTCATCTAACTGATGTAAGTGGCACACTTGTCGATCCTATATCCAAGTTAAGGTCCTTCTCTTAGTATGAAAAGAATTCATAAAGAAAAAGTGGCATTGCTTAACACATTAACTTAAAGCTTTTTCCTTTTATGACATCAATCTCAAATGATTGTAGTGAATAAGTGAGATATCTCCCTTAAAGATGACAATTTTTTAAATCTTCCAAACACTCTTTTAGCTTCACCATCTTGGGCTTTGAACAAGATACAAAACAACCTTTTTCCTCCCATAGATTAGGAGGAACTACGAACGCTCTGATTTTCCCATTCTTTTTTTCAGGAATACGTAGGCATAAGATTGCGAGATCTTAGCGAGCACACTAATTCAAAAACCTTAGGTTTAGATACCTTCCAAAAACAATAGAAAACCCTAAAACAACAAAAACATTTTCCTCAATTTTCACAAAGGAGAAACTTTCCCAATTTAGCAGCAAACAAACTTAAGCAACCAAGTAATTCAACAGTAGAAATATATATAAATAAAGGTTCCTATAGATTATAATAGATACTCAGGGTGTTAATAGCTTCCCTTAGTATAACCAACACCCGATTCTAGATCTCTTAGCATTTGTAAGAAAAACACTTGCGCGCAGGGTTAGTTTAAGATATCTTCCCCTTCCTTTTAAGAATCAGGATATATATTAGAATTCAAAAAGTAACACTAAATGCGGTAGTGGTCGCGTCACGAAAGCCGGAGCTACTGAAAAATGGCGACTTCACTGGAAATATCTTATTATCCTTCTAATAGGGTTAAACCTTGCATTGCATATATTCTTACTGTTTTATTTGCTTATTTGCTTTCTCATTTGATATCATCTGCTGTTTTTCATCATAATATCTGCTTTGTTTAATTTACTGTTATCTGGGAATGTGATTAATACACATGTGGTGAGTTAAAATGTTCTCAGTGTGCCTGAGAGCATATTTTAAGATAGGAGGTGGCATAATCAAGAAGGCTTATAGGGAGTGAATCCAGACCAAGCTAACTTGAAAATCCACCAAATCAATAGAGGTACCCCTTTTGGAATTACTGATGTTAAGCTAGCAAGTCGTGAAAACATTACTTTTTCCACTGGGAACCCGTGAAACTGAGGATTAATAAACATTTAACCATTCAACCATTTTTAGGACGTAGTGCGGTGACTATTGGGAATAGTTGATACGCGATACTACACTCGAATGAGATCCATCTTGGGGATATTACAGCTCTCACGATGTCATGCCCCCAAATTTTGACCACTAAGATTTCCCATCATTGTGAAAATCATCATCACAATATGAATGGACCATCTTACCTCATTAGTCTCCCCAAAGAAGGGTGAGCATCCACTACAATCAAATTTAGGGTTTCAAGCCCTCTAAGAGCCTTAGACAAAGGATAAATCAAGGAATGACATGATCTTCAACTTGTCTAAACCTCTCAAACATCCACAATGGATCAAGAGGACACCCATATCAAGGATTAAGCACAAGACTGCAACAGTCCAAGTGGATTAAGTCTCAAGATCGCCAGTGTCACCAAATTAGGCTTTTGGTCGACTGGGGCCTCCAGATGGAAGTTTTCCTCTAGGCATAAGCCAATGCTTAAAAGCATAACTTAAGATGCTCCAAGGGACCTCATGGACCCCATCATCAAGTCAATTTAGCCTCAGGGGATGCATTCATAAAAAATCAGGAATTAGGATTTCTTGACCTAATTTACCCCTAAGTTGACTTTTGGGACAAAACATAAGCCAAGTCCTGAAGAGAGGATTTTAGGGTCTCTAAAACACTACATTGATCCATTTGCAACAAAGGATTGATTGAAGAAGCTTGATCAACAAGTTTCAAATTCATCAGAACCACAATTAGGGTTTCGCGGGAAAAGTCAACTGTGCCTTTGACTTTTGACCCAGGCATGCTCCCAAACCTTGGGACATGATTCAATACACCCTATAACACCTATGAAATTAATCCATCAAGTTTGATTTAGGTCAAGGACTTAATTTCATAGAGGATCGCACAGTTTGGAGTTCATCTAACAAAAAGTCAACTGTGCACAAAAGTCAACTTTGACATTTTGAGATTTTTCACAATTATGGTTCTTTGACCCTAAAATGATGTTAATGTGTGATTGAGATCATCATTCACCAAGAAAAATCAAGAAAAGTGGGATAACTTGTAAAAGGGGTAACCATAAAAAACGTAGAAATTTTCTAAGTTATGGAACAAAGTGGCTAGGGTATCAACTTCCAAGGATCATAACTTGAGATCCAAACAACCATTTTGGCCGATCCAAAGATGGATTTGTAGCTCTCATGGCATAATTTAAAAGTGTCAACTACACCTCATTCCAATTCATCATGGATGTTGAGTTATGGAATGATCAAAATGGCTGAAAACATGAAATGTCACTTTTTCCAACACTTACTGAAATTTTCACTAAGTCATAATCTGTCTTGCTTTTTTTTCCAAAAGTAGGGGGATTTTTCACTTGGATCCAAAAAGTATCAAGACAAACTATGATCACACATGTGTTGTATCATATGAGAGCTTTCCAAAATGGCCAAGAACCCCATCAAACTCAACCTGGGCTAAGAGTTATGACATTGGCAACATGCCTTGCTGCAACTGTCACAACAAGGCAAATTTGTGCATTTTGCTCGATTTGGGCAATTTGTGCAAATGACAAACAAGTTTATCCATCTGAACACCTCAGGGGGAGACCAAGGAGGGACAAACACTGATCCATCAGCCTCCCAAGTCCTTGGAACCAAAAGTAGCATGCCAAACCTAGAAATGCCTAAAAGAGGGACAAGACTCCTATTTTGGTTTGGAGCATTTAATGGATGCACCAAGGTGGCATGGACTGAGCCCTTTCCAACTGAATTTAGTAAAGACTTATCCAAGAACTAGGGAACCAGCAGCCTGTGCTCTGACCTCTAGTCAATGGCTAGAGGAGACTTGGATTCCTATTGATCAACATTTGCCAAACCTCTACTGCAGTTGCCATTCACTATTGCAGCCAAAACAAACTTGCTCTACTATAAATAGAGCTCATTTGTGCTCAGTTTAAGTACACCAAAGCACTACAACACTTGCTTTCCTCAAAATCTCTTTCTCTAGGCAAAAATGCCTTCTTTAGCAAGGTAACTCTGAGTTTTTGAGTTAGAGAGCAATTTCATCATGGCTCATGATCAAAACACATCCAATATGTCATATCTAAGCTGTCCAAACTCTCACAAGTGAAATAAAAAATAGACACTTTAGACAATGATATAAAAAATATGTATACCAGAGAATATATGTTTTGAAAAGTAACTAAGAATTTAACTAAATGTAGTAACAACATCTCATATATTTGGTATTCCTTTGTTATTTATTTGGGGATCCTTAGTTTGTATAATTGCCATCACAAACATGTCAGCATTAGGTTTAGATTAAAAATAAAGACAAAAGCAAAAAATCATGTTTAAAGGTTAATCCTTTTGAGAGAAAGTAATATGATCATTGAAACTTTGTTGACTATTTTACTTCATGTATAACAATATGGATGGAGGGGACTACATAACTTTTTCCAATTGGAAATGCTTTAATCTTTCAGTTTTGTCATGATATATTGTTGTCTATCTTTTCTTAAGGTTGTGGTATTTTAATTATTTCATCCTTTGTCTTTTATTTACTATTACTATATTATATATACTAGATAAAGCTTCAAGACTTGATTGAAAATTATGGACAATCTTCTTCATAAGCTTTTGAAAGTGTATTGGGCAAACAAAAACCTAAGAGATTGCATTGCCATGGAAGAACCTTAACACCGACTCTCTTGAAAAGAAATGAAGAAATTTCAAAACTTAAAAGAGAGCATGCTGTTGAGGTTAGACAATTTAATGATAGGATACAAGAGATAGAAGAGAAACTTCGTCAAGATAAGGAAGAAACAGATTGAAAAATTCAACTTCTTCTTAAGACCGTTTTGAATCAAAACACCTCAGAGTTAGATATAGAAGCTCTAACAGCTTTGATATCATCTCCTGCAACTGATGCTAATAGTGTCTTACGTTGTTCTGAATCAACACATGTTCCAACTAATGATAGAGTAATATTGAATTGTTTTATGATTTAAATTATAATTTTAGAGCCTTTGGATAATATTCTTATTTAAATTATATTCTTGTTTGATGCCCCAACTAATAATCTTATTACTTTTATTTTGTAGGTCATTGTAATATCCCATATTCTCTTAACGCTCAATTGGATATCAAATGAGATCGAATTAGTGTCTATGTACTCTATCTTTGGTTAATTGGAATAATGGAATCTTCTAAGTGCTCTAAGTGTTGACAATTGGGATTAATAGAGCAACTAGTGAACTCTGAAGAGATCAATTATTTAATACAGAGACAGATCAATATTTATTAGTTCAAGAGAGGAATTTTATGGTAACTCTAATAATTGATCAAATGGTGTTAGACGACAAAATATCGGTTTGGAGATATTTTATATCATTGGATTATATTATAAAATATATGCATTATATGTTATATATATTTGGTGAATGGGAAGAGAAAGAAAAAATATATATAGTAAGAAGAAAGAAAGAAAGAAAGGGAAAAAAGGGAAAGAAGAAGAGAAACTCTTGGAAGGGAAAGAGGAGTTCATGGCTTCATCATCTTCACCATCATCTCATCTTCTTCTTCATCAAAGAGGTGAGTTCCATTAGTTAGGAACTTTGGGGTAGAAATTGGTGGAAAAGATATTGGGGTTTTAGGGTTTGTGTCATTTGTATGTTGATGTTTTGATGATATTCTTGTGGTGTGTGAGTATAAGAATGATGTAATTAATGGTATGAATGCTTGGTAAATAATGGGTTATGTTTGGGTTGATAGAGTATGAGTTGGCAGTGATTTGGATGAAGAAAAATAGGTTTTGCTATTGTTTATGCGCGGTTAATCGGTTAACCGTATATGGTTAACCGATTACCACTGCTATTTCCAGAAAAATGAAAATTGAATCGGTCATAACTTGAGTTTCGTAACTCCGTTTGACGCGCGGTCAGAAGCGCTGGAAATCTAATTTTATGCTCAATGTGATGGTGAGGTAGAAACATGGTTATATGCCATAGATGGTTAAGATAAATTTTGGAAAGTAATATATGTGATTATATTGATATTTATGTGTTTGTAAATCACCATGTTTGGTTATATTGATGTGAGGGGCTATTATATATGGTACATGTATGCTATTATTTTATGCCATATATGTATGTTGTTAAATGTGATTGTGTGATAACATTCCTAAAAAGAATTAAGAAAAAGTGAGTAAACCTTACCATAAACCAAGTGATGTGACGTAGGTTGTAACTAGGGGATAATAGAGAATCTAGATGGCAATGCCTGTGCATTTGATGCCTAGGTGTGCATCCTTGACGAGTAGTTATCTAGAGGAGAGTGAGACATTATAGGGAACATGTGTGGACCTTTGTGTTGTTTGTGTTTAAGGAATTTGTGGCCTTGTGATTGTCGAATACAATCACGCTTGTGCGAGATCACGTAATCGGAATGGTTTCCCTTGAGACTTGCCGTTTCGCGAGGTGAAGCTTGTTTAGAGCTCCTCTGGAATATACGCATGATTACTTGGCAGGTTTGATTCCCACATTTAGTACGAATGGAACCTACGGGTAAAGAGACTTGTGATGGTTAACTGGCCATGTGAAGTGACGATTCATAAGGTGATAATATGGTCCTTAGTTTCCGAATCCATTTCGTATGTCAACTTCTAGACGTAGAAGAGAACGGGAAAAAGGAATGCCTTAATGAGGTTACCGATTAGTGATATTTTGAGTTGCTGAACTCATGAGCATGTTTCCATATAGTGTGAGATTATGAACTCAAAGTCATATCCCTTCCCTTTTGACTTGAGTTAGGATTGGTTAGAACCTTGTAGAGCCGAGTGAATCCAAAAGATAGAGGAACTAACTGAGATTATTATCTCACTGAGATTATAATCTCACCCCAATATTGTTGTTGTTTTTCAGGTATTGTTTGCAGGTATGTTTTACAAGTGGTTTAATGCTTGGATGTTTCAAGAGAAGCTTAGTTTGAGTTTTATTCCGCTGTGTATTATTTTCTTGTACAATGAAGGATATTGTACCTTGATCTTAGATTTTATTGTTTTGGCTAATTTCCATGTCTTGTAGCATAGGTTGTATTTATGTTTTAGTAATGGTCAAGTATGTGAATTATGCCAATAGGTATTTGTGATGGTGTCAGTACCAAATAAAAACACTTGTATGATATTATTCTAGATATATATTATACAGGGCGTTACAGTCATGAATAAAGATTTTCAATCATTCGAAGATGAAGAGACATAAATGTAGAGATGTGTATATGTTGATGTTCAAGTTTACTTTTATATATTAAAGATGTTATTTTGAATATGAATGATGATTGACATTTGAATATGTAATTTGAAGATGTTTTGTATCATTGATTGAGATAAAGATATATATATATATATATATATATATATATATATATATATATATATATATATATATATATATATATATATATATATATATATATATATATATAATATATGAATTATATTATGTAATTTTTTTAACATATAAGATCATTTTAAAATTTGTATATTATAGGCTTAATACCCTTTTTGGTCCTCTAACTATAGGGGTAGGTCCAAATAGGTCCTCTAGCTTTTAAAAGTTCCAAATTGGTCCCATACGTTTTTAAATAGGTCCACGTTTGTCCTCGCCGTTAGAAAAGTTAAAATTTTAATTAAAATCTTGATGACATGGCATGGGTGTGCTGATGTGTACGTTTCTGAATGGGGATGTGGCACGGTGGTTATAGGTCAATTCATTTCCCACTCTTATTTTCATTAAGTCATTTCAGTTCCATGCCTCTAACCCTAGAACAGTCACACGAACACGAAGACGGTCGAGGGTGAAGACGAAGACGAAGATTCACAGACATACGATTGAAGACGAAGTAATATCCTGGTAAATGGCTATGTTCCTTTCGTAAAATTTACGTTTTCTGTAATCTAGGGTTTGTGTGTAGATAGAAAGTTAGTTTTCTGTAATCTAGGGTTTGTCGCCCCCTTTTTAAAATTAGGGTTTTTATTGTTCTTTTCGTAAAGTTTTTGCTTGTTTATGATATTAGGTTGAAATGGAACAAATGATTACCCTCAACATTCATCATAGTGGGGAATTTATGGATTCTGATAAAACGAACTATGTGGGGGGTAAATGTAACGAATTACAGGTAGATGTTGATAGGTGGTCGTATTTTGAGTTAATAGGTGTTTTGAAAGATATAGGGTATACTGAGGTAGACAACATCTACTACAAGGATCCTACATTTGGGATTAATGTGCTTAGTGATGATAAAGGTGCGTTAGAGATAGCTGACCTATGTAGGGTACACCTGAAGGTCGACATATACATTGAACACCCATTATCCCAACCTGAGTATGTTGATGAGGGTGACACATTAAATTAAGAACCTACAAATATGGAGGAGGACATATTAAATGAAGAACCTTTGGATGTAGTGAATGAAGAACATTATGATATTGTTGCTGAACTTGTTGATCAAGTCCTTAAGGATGTAAACAATTATGTTGAGTGTATGACTGATGATAAGGGTGTCAAGGATGGTGAGAATATGAATTCTGGTGATGGTATTGAGAAAGAGGGTGTTAAGAAAGAGGGTGTTGAGAAGAGGGTGTTGAGAATATGAATTCTGGTGAGGGTCTTAGGAATATGAATGGTGATGGGATTCATGGTCAGGTGCATGATGGGAATGATACTTCATCTGATGATAGTGAGGATTCATCATATAATTATGATAGTGCCTTGGAGCTTAATTTTAGTGATTCTGATGCTAGTCTGGATTATGATGAAGAACATGTTGCCAAAATGGTGGAGTATGATGAGAAACATGAAGGGACTAGTAAAATGAAGAAAAGGAAAAGGGAAGCAGATAGTGGAGAGGAGAATGGAGTTGTGTATTGAAATTTTGGTATTAGATATGTGATGTCAAGTGAGATGTCACAACATCAATATCTGTTGTATGAACAAGGCAGTAAAACAACAATAAATCAACACAACGAATTAACACTATTAGTAGTATTAATTCACAGGCTCTACAATCAACATACCAGTTGATAGTCTACTCACTTAATCACTACCTAATGAAACTTATACCTAAGAACCTCTTAGAAATGAGACACCTCTCACTCCCCCTCAAACACCACAGTGATACAATTCAAAGATTACACAGTATAGAAGTCACACTTCAAAGACACACCTTGATCGTGCTTAAAAGCTTTGATCAAGAACAATACACTCTTGCTTAAAAGCTTTTAGAGTGAACAAATTACAACTCAAACAATCAGACCAATTCAAGCATCAAGGATGAATGAACGGCTTACAAAATACAGACGAAAGCACAAACCCTAACACTTGACCCTCAAATCACAATATCTTGTCTTCGTACTCTTCAAGTATGGTTGAGGCTGCTTTAAATAGAAACTTATTCTTGGGCCTGGGCAATATGAATTCACATAATTGATTTAACAATTAAAACCAATTTTAACTTCAAATCTTTTCTCCCTAAATAGAGAAACAACCGATTGCACTGAATAAATCTACACCAAGAATTTTGCCTGATATCCTCAAACAGAATCTTCCAAGATATATTAAAAACAGCGCAGCTCTAGAAACAAACCAAACTGATGTACTGTCAACAGATGTCAGGACATCGTGTTTGACATCAGTACACAGACCTACAACACAACATATACACCTTATGATGAATGTTAGAAACACAAAAGCACATGTTTAGACATCAAGCAAGACATCTTGAACCAGCACATTGTTTTACCAAAATAGCTGCCAACACCAGAACTAACAAACTCCCCCCTTTGGCAAATTTTGGCTAAAATAATATCAGCACACATCAGAGATACCAACAGCAGAAATAGCACCACAACCATATCTAACATACGCAGCTCATCACAAAAAAAACTACTCTCACCAAAAATTAAGGCTACTCTCCCTCTTTTTAGCCATAATAGGACAAACTCTGAATATGGAAGAAAGCACAAAGTTCTGACAATTAGTCAAACATGGTCAAACTTCAAGTTTCAAAAACAAAAAAAAAATGCCAAGAAGGAATGTTGAACCACAGCACAAAACTCAACAGAGAGAAGTGCACAAACACCAAACAACTTTGACTGACCAGGCGATACAAACAATGACTATTATTTGAAATATAAGACCCACACAAAAAGCTTGAGGAGACATCCAAACAAGGAAGGAAACATGAGCCAGTCCTCCAGAACATTTGAAGCACACAAGGGTCAGTTGAAGCAAGACCAGAAAAACAAGACCACCAAGCCGAATGAGATGGCTTCCAAAGAGATGACAACAGCTGGATCCACTACAGGTGCAACAAGAACAGGAAGAAAGACAGAAACAAGGATGAAGACCATCAAGAAACCTCTAGTGCTACTACATGCTTCTAATGATGAAGCAGATAAAGACTGGGTTAATTTCATTAACTCAGGTGGTTCGAATGAGTAGCTGGCTTCAAACATGAAAACTCTTTGCTTGTAGTTTCTGTTGGAATAAAAATGTAATGTTGTGTGCTTCCAGTAATAAAATTGTTCTATGTTTATTTCCAACAAGGTTTCTCACTTTGTCACTAAAACAATTGCACCACACACATCTACCAACAAAAGAATCTACTAATCCTCATATATGAAAATCCCCAATTTGTTTCTTAAATTTTCAAATTGATTTGATTCTAGGGCCTTAGTAAAAATATCATCTAATTGCAGTTCAGTAGCAACATGTTCCAAAGTAACCACTTTGTCTTCAACCAAATCTCTGATAAAGTGATGACGTATATCAATATGTTTTGTCTTGCTATGTTGAATTGGGTTCTTGGAGATATTGATAGCACTAAGATTATCACAGTACAATGTCATGACATCTTGCTTGACATTGTATTCAGTTAACATTTGCTTCATCCAAACAAGTTGAGAACAACTACTCCCAGCTGCTATATTCTCAGCCTCAGCAGTAGAGAGGGACACACAGTTCTGCTTTTTGCTAAACCACAAGATAAGATTGTTCCCTAAGAAGAAGCAACCTCCTGAAGTACTTTTTCTATCATCAGCACTCCCTGCCCAATCAGCATCATAATATCCACTCAGTTCAGTGCCTGATCCATGACTGTATAGAATACCATAGTCACTAGTACCATTCACATATTTCAGAATTCTCTTCACTTGATTCATGTGGCTAACCTTAGGTTCAGATTGATATCTGGCACAGACTCCTACAGCAAAGGAGATATCAGGTCTGCTAGCTGTGAGATACAGTAGGCTTCCAATCATGCTTCTGTATAGGCTTTGATCAACACTAACTCCATGTTCATCCTTGGACAGCTTCAGATGAGTAGGTGCAGGTGTCCTCTTATGATTAGCATTCTCCAGACCAAACTTCTTCACTATATTCTTTGCATATTTGCTCTATGAGATAAATATGGAATCTTCCATTTGTCTAACTTGCAGACCCAGAAAATAGCTGAGCTCACCAACAAGACTCATCTCAAACTCAAACTGCATCTGTTTCACAAAATGTTGAACCATTGCATCTGACATCCCACCAAACACTATGTCATCAACATATATTTGAGCTATCAACAATTTTCCTCCTTCCTCTTTGACAAACAAAGTCTTGTCAATTCCACCATTTCTGTAACCATTCAGAGCCAAGAATTCAGTAAGCCTGTCATACCAAGCTCTTGGTGCTTGCTTCAAACCATAAAGAGCTTTCCTTAGTTTTTAGACATGATTAGGAAATGTTGGATCAACAAACCCTTTTGGTTGATCTACATAAACTTCTTCATTTAAGTACCCATTCAAGTAAGCACTTTTCACATCCATCTGAAATAGCTTGAATTTGAGATTATAAGCTACACCTAAGAGTAACCTGATAGATTCCAATCTGGCCACAGGAGCAAATGTTTCATCAAAGTCAATTCCTTCTACCTGAGTGTATCCTTGTGCAACCAGTCTAGCCTTATTTCTGGTGACCACCCCTTGTTCATCAGATTTATTCTTGTAAACCCACTTGGTGCCAATCACATTTATTCCATCAGGTCGTGGAACAAGATCCCAAACTTCATTTCTTTTGAATTGTCCCAACTCTTCTTGCATGGCATTAATGTAAAATTCATCAGTCAATGCTTCTTTCACATTTTTGGGTTAAATTTTGGACACAAAGCAAGAGTTTGACACAACTTCTCTTGACCTAGTGACAACTCCTGAGTTTGGATCACCTATGATAAGCTCTTTTGGATGGTCCTTCTGTACTCTGATAGATGGTTCCTTATTAGGTTGTTCAGGTTCAGGATCAGGTTCAGCAGCAACAAGACTGGGATTTACACTTCTGTCTTCAGCTTCTGTTGATACATCATCACGACATGTTCCAACATCATCTATGACATCAGGATCCTCCTTCATTCCACTGTCATCAACAACAACATTTATATATTCCATCATGACTTTGGTTCTGGAATTGAATACCCTATAAGCTCTGCTGTTTGTAGAGTATCCCAGAAAGATCCCCTCATCACTTTTTGGATCCATTTTTCTCCTTTGTTCACGATCTGTCAGGATATAACACTTACTACCAAAGACATGAAAGTACTTCACACTAGGTTTTCCTCCCTTCCACAATTCATACAAGGTAGCTGAAGTACCTCTTCTCAAGGTCACTCTGTTGTGAATATAACAAGCAGTATTCATAGCTTCAGCCCAGAAATGATAAGGAAGCTTTTTGGCATATATCATTGCCCAAGCAGATTCTTGAATGGTTCTGTTCTTCCTTTCAACTACTCCATTTTGCTGAGGAGTAATAGGAGAAGAAAACTCATGACTGATGCCTTTAGCAGAACAAAACTCAGCAAACTTTCTATTTTCAAACTCTCTCCCATGATCACTCCTTATTCTGATGACATTGCTCTCCTTTTCCCTTTGGAGTTTCTGACATAGATCTTTAAACACATCAAACACTTCCGTTTTGTCTTTGTTGAATTTCACCCAAGTGTACCTGGAATAGTCATCTACTACAACACAAGCATATTTCTTCCCACCTAAACTTTCCACCTGCAAATTCTTCACTCCTGTCATGTGTCTTGAACAGCCACTGTCAAAGTACCAGTCTTCTTTAGCAGAGACTCTAAGAGAAGTATGAGCTATCAAGCTGACAACATCAGTTTTGGTGACCCATTGCTTCTTTTTCTTGATGACTTGATTACCTTTAAGAATGACCTATATGGGTGCACAATTAGAAGTACTCTTAGGTTACCCATGCAACTTATAACAGAATGCCTTTATGTGTCCAAACCTCCCACAGTGATGACATCTCCAGCGCCTGAATTTCTTCCTAGAGGGAGTCCTGTCAGGATGTTTCAACATCTGCTTCAACATCACTGGTTTGGAACTAGGAATAACCTCATTTGAAGCAGATCCACTGTTGAACCCCAATCCACTTTTGTCTCCTGTAGTTCTTCCAACATCCAGAATCTTGTCTAGAACATTAGTCCCACTATTCAGCATTCTAATAGACTTGGACATAGATTCAAGTTTAGAGTTCAGCACAGATACTTCATCTTCCAGCTTGGCAATGGTTTCCAAATGCTCTGTCTTTTCAGCCTTGAGTTGGGCAATAATCTTCTTTTACCTCTCCCCTTCTTGACAGGCTTCTTCACTTTCAATGCATAGCTCTCTATAACAATCAATAAGCTCATCATATGTGCTCTCTTCATTCATAGACTCATCATCAGAGATATACCTTCCAGTCAAAACCCTAACATGCTGGGAAGTCTCTTCATCTTCCTCACTCTCAGTATCAGACCAGGACACAGATAAGCCCTTTTTCTGTTTCTTGAGATATGTAGGACATTCTTTTCTGATATGACCATAACCTTCACACTCATGACATTGGATTGCTTTGTCATGATTAGACTTCTCTTCAGCTGTTGTTCTCTTCATCTGATCACTTGACTTGTTAATGTCAGATGAGATGTTCTTAACATTTGGTCTATATTTCCTGTCCAATTTTTTCAAAACCCTATTAAACTGTCTTCCTAGCAGAACAATAGCATTGGATAGCTCTTCTTGAGTTTCAGGACCACACTCTTTCTCCTCATCCTCTGTACTAGACAACAAAGCTATGCTTTTGACCTTCTTTTCAGATCTATCATTCAATCCTAGTTCAAATGTCTGAAGTGACCCAATCAGTTCATCAACCCTCATCTGGCTGATGTCTTGAGCTTCCTCTATAGCAGTCACCTTCATATCAAATCTCTTGGAAAGAGATCTGAGAATTTTTCTCACAAGCTTCTCATCAGACATCCTTTCTCCTAGGACACTAGAAGCATTTGACAGTTCAAGTATATTCATGTGAAAGTCATGAATGATCTCTTCATCTTTCATCTTCAAGCTTTCAAACTTTGTTGTTAGCAACTGAAGTTTTGACATCTTGACTTTGGAGGTTCCTTCATGAGTTATTTTTAGAATATCCCAAGCCTCCTTAGCCACTTCACATGTGTTGACCAGCCTGAAGATGTTCTTGTCTATACCATTAAATAAGGCATTCAAGGCCTTAGAATTCCCAAGTGCAAGTTCATCTTCTTCCTTGGTCCACTCCTCTTCAGGTTTCAGCTTTGACACACCATCTTTTCCCACAATGACAGGGTGTTTCCATCCTGTCAAAACAGCCTTCCAAGCCCTACTATCTAAAGAATTCAAAAAGGCAACCATGCGAGGTTTCCAATAGTCATAATTTGATCCATCTAGAATATGGGGTCTATTCACAAATTCACCACTCTCCTTGTCCATTGTACCAGAAAGTAACAACCCTAGATCTCACCCAGATGCAGAGCATGATGATCTGCTCTGATACCAATTAAAATTCTGGTATCAGATATGTGATGTTAAGTGAGATGTCACAACATCAATATCTGTTGTATGAACAAGGCAGTAAAACAATAGTAAATCAACACAACGAATTATTCACCCAGTTCGGTCTAACAACCTATGTCTGGGGGCTACCAAGCCAGGGAGAAAATTCACTATTAGTAGTATTAATTCACAGACTCTACAATCAACATACTAGTTGATAGTCTACTCACTTAATCACTACCTAATGACACGTCTACCTAAGAACCTCTTAGATATGAGCACCTCTCACTCCCCCTCAATCACCACAGTGATACAATTCAAAGATTACACGGTATAGAAGTCACCCTTCAAAGACACACCTTGATCATGCTTAAAAGCTTTGATCAAGAATAATACACTCTTGCTTAAAAGGTTTTAGAGTGAACAAATTACAACTCAAACAATCAGACCAATTCAAGCATCAAGGATGAATGAACGGCTTACAAAATACAGACAAAAGCACAAACCCTAACACTTGACCCTCAAATCACAATATCTTGTCTTTGTACTCTTCAAGTAGGGTTGAGGCTGCTTTAAATAGAAACTTATTCTTGGGCCTGGGCAATATGAATTTAAAGAATTGATTTAACAATTAAAACCAATTTTAACTTCAAATCTTTTCACCCTAAATAGAGAAACAATCGATTGCACTGAATAAATCTGCACCAAGAATTTTGCCTGCTATCCTCAAACAGAATCTCCCAAGATATATTAAAAATAGTGCTGCTCTAGAAATAAACCAAACTGATGTACTGTCAACAGATGTCAGGACATCGTGTTTGACATCAGTACACAGACCTGCAACACAACATATACACCTTATGATGAATGTTAGAAACACAAAAGCACATGTTAAGACATTAAGCAAGACATCTTGAACCAGCACATTGTTTTACCAAAATAGCTGCCAACACCAGAACTAACATGTATGATAGTGAAGAGTTAGAGAGTGAATGTGACACTAAGGATGATGAAGAACCAAGCAGATATCAGCATAATTTCTGATATGCTTCTGCTATTATGTGTAATGTTGTGTACTAAGTACTTATGGTGTACAATGCTTCTGCTATTCTGCTATTATTGTAATGATACTTCTGTTATGCTGTAATCAGATTATGCTACTCATATTTTATGTTAAATTATGCTGTTATCATAATATTCTGTTAAATTACGGTGTACAATGTTTCCTATTTTGTATTTATACTTCTGTTATGGTGTAGTCAAATTATTCTGTTAAAAACTATTAAAATTATGTTAAAACCTGTCAAACCATTTAGTGTACAAACTGTTAAAAACTGCTATTTAGTGTACAAAACAGGTGCCCAAATTTGGTGTACAAAATCAGGTCTATTGCTGCAAAACAGGTGCACAAATTTAGTGTACAAAACAGGTGCATAAACTGTTATTTAGTGTACAAAACAGATGCACAAATTAAGTGTACAAAACAGGTTCACAAATTTGGTGTACAAAATCAGACCATTACTGCAAATTTGTAGAAAACTCATGCCACAAATTTGGTGCACAAATCTGTATGCCACAAACTACTGCAACTTCTAAAATATGTTTATGACAGCAACAAAACAACTCGTTTACTAAGACCACTAATAAATATGGAAACACATGATAAATATGTCAACAACAATAAAAGAGTAGATTTGGTAACAACAACTGATACATCTGGAAACAAAACTAAAAAATTGGTAACAACAATACTCTTTTACTCAGACCATTAGTACATGTTATGGAAGCAACTTTTACATCAATTTCAACATTCACAACACCTTAACCACTAAAACAAATAACACAATAAAGCACAAGGACTTCCAGATCATCTTCCATTTCCTTGTGTTCTTCAAAGCTCCATCTTGCTACAAATTATTGACCTTCAACACTTCAACCATGCTTTTTGCCTCAACCAACTCTTTTTGGGCTTCTTGCAACTCCTTAAATTTCACTTCAATCTTTCATTGCAGATTCCTCAAGCTTTCCTCCTTGCCATCTCTTGAATCATCATAGAACCATTCAAATAAACCGCACCCAGCATTCGTGTGTCCCTATACATATATGCAGGCAACTTATTAATAGTGAAGTTGTAACGGATGGAATGGATGTGTTTGACAAAGAAGATTACCTTAAAATGTTGACAACCCCAGAAAAGCTTTCCATAATTTTGGATGGTTCTTGCCTTGCGAAGTACAGCAAGGTCTCCACATGCACACATGACTTTCCCAAAACTGGTATACACTTACGAATCGACGCGGGTTCTTGAAGATGAAGAAGAAACGCACCCAGAACTCATTATTGATAGTGGATTTTCCTTTCAATTTGGTATATTTTGGATGAATTGACAACCTAGGGTTTGGAATTGGGATTCGATTTATAAAGTTTCAGATTCAATTGGGAAGGAGATGCTCACTGTGCTACACACCCCAACCAAGTCAGAATCCATATCATCATTTTTAACACCGTTAGCATGTAATTAACGGAAAGGATCACTACGAACCTATTTAAAAATGTATGGGACCAATTTTGAACTTTTAAAAGCTAGAGGACCTATTTGGACCTACCCCTATAGCTAGAGGACCAAAAAGGGTATTAAGCCTATATTATATATATTATTACATCAGAAAAAAAGTTGTGAATTATGTACTTATTAGATTTTAAAAAATAAAAATATTTTTAATTTTATTTAAAAAAAATTATTTCTTGCAACGGTTACGAGCTGTTATTATAGCTTTGAAGAAGAAATTAAGATGTGGGTCTACAAGAACGATCTGAAATGTACTATGGTTGAAAACTGTTGTTAAATTCCAAAAAAAAACAGTTGTTGCCTAAAACAACAATTTTTATCACTATTGGATATTTGCTTGGATGGGGTGAAAATTCATGGTCATTGGTTTAAATACAGCTAGATGGTGAAGTTTTGTAGGGCTAATATCAAAGGAAGTGGGGGAGTTATGGATTGGACGAAGGTTTCTCGTAAGAAATCTATCAAAGGCAATAATAGCTTATCTGTTTGGAGGGAGAATGGTGGTAAAGGTGCGGCTACTGGAGAGCCTATTACATCATTCTTCATATCAATTTCCCAGATAATCTATATGCTATGGACCTCTTTGAGGTATTTAAGGTGTATGGTGTTATATTGGAGGTTTTTATTCCTGATAGGAGGGATAAAAGAGGTATGAGGTTCGGTTTCGCCCAGTTTAGGAAAGTTCACGATCCGCGGGTTATAGCGGTGAAGCTTGATAGCATTTTTCTTCAAGGTAAAAAATGGTATGCAAACGTTCCGCGTTTCCAGAAGGACGTTCAAGTGACCAAGGAAGGATTTCTACCGAGAAAAGTTGTTGCTGTTCGTAAGGATAGTGGAGGAGAAGAGAATAGGTTTGTGTCTAAGGTCTCCTTTGCTCAAGTGGTTATTAAGGGCAACACAAGAAGGAAAGGTGAGGCTCAGGTACCTTTTACTCCATATAGTCGGATCAAGATTGATATTCAGGATGTTAAGAGGTTCGAAGCAGTGTTTGTTGGTGTGGTCCATGAAGAGGGCAATCCTTACTTGATACAACAACTTTTGTTTGAGGAAGGATTTTTTGATGTCTTAGCTACACCTCTTGGTGCTAGCATGTGTTTACTTGAATCTAAAAAATAAGGTGATATCCAACAGTTTATTCAGCAATCTAAAGAGTGGTGTGATAGATGGTTTTCTAATTTAAAACCATGGAATTTCGAGGATGTGGTTAAACAAAGATTTGTGTGGGTGAGTTGTTTGGGTTTGCCTTGTTTTGCTTGGACCTATGATGTTTTTTGTTGTTTGGCTACGAAGTTTGGCACTTTTATTAAAGGAGACGTTGATACGATGAAGAATACCAGGTTTGATGAGGCTAGATTGCTCATTAAAACCAATTGGAGGTATATTTTCAATAAGGAGTTGGTGCTAGAGATTAACGTTATCGAATTCATTATTAGATTGTTTGAAGTTTTCCTGGATTCTGGTGATGGTTCATTGGTTGATGTTGGTGAGGTTGAAGAATTGCTAGAATCATTGGATTCAGATGGTAGCGAAAACAATAGCTCTTGGTCTACTGGGGATGAAGTAGAGGATGATGGGTCTTGTCCTACGAGTACTAGGGAGGCGACTAGTAATAAGGAGGTTGAGGTATTTTCTGAAGATGCAGGTTGTTGTGCAGGTCATATACCTACCCTTATTTATGATACGTTGGGGGATGTTGAAGGTAGGGCAAGTACTGCGGTTTGTAGGGAGGCCGATTCTCAGGAAAAATTCAATCTAGACTTGGAGGTTACCTCGAAGGGCATGTTACCACTCAAGGCAAACCATTTAGTTGAGGACTCTATAGGTTTTGCTAACATGTTTTCTAACAAGGAAGGGGTGGGCTCGTGCTTGCTTAAGGGCATTGTTACTGGGTCAGATTTTATTGAAGATTTGAATCAACTTGGGTCGGATCCTATCTCTACATCTCATGTTGGGCTTGTGGAGACTTCATCTGGGCCCAAAACTAAAAAGAAAAAACCTCTTGTTGACATATACAAGATCCAAATTCCTTTTTCTCCCTCATTTTACTCATCACTTATTAATGCCTCTTCTTCTGCTTTGTTGAAAAGCATACCCTCCAAATCTAGGAACTCCCAAAAGCCATCCCAGAAAAAACTTTCTTCGTTACCCCCCATTGAAGAAGACGATGAGCCTTCGGTTATCCCTGAGAGCTCTTATTCGATCAATGAGTCTTATATTTGCAGAAGTAACTCCAGGTGTAAGGAGGATTTGGTTAATGTCCCTCGTAAGGTGTTGGAATATGTTAAACTCATGGGTATAGAAGTTGATGAAGACGAGGAAGCTTTTGAGAGAGTCATCAGGGGTCTTGAAATGCGCGACAGAACATAATTTTCAAATAGGAAGGCTGTTGACAATTGTGGGAAATGATCTTCGTGTTTTACAACGTGCGCGGGTGTAATTTACCTCTCAAAAGGAGGAGAATCCGCAACTCTCTTTCGAAAGGTAAAGTCGACTTGTGTTTATTTCAAGAAACTAAGATTTCATGTATGAAAGATTGGTCGGTTAAAAGTTAATGGGGTAAAGGGGGTTGCGATTGGTCTGCTATTGGTTTCGAGGGTGCCTCTGGTGGCCTTTTGACTATTTGGAGAAAAGGTTTGTTTATACCTATCTCATCTGTTAAAGGAAAAGGTTTTATTTGTTCTTTTTTTGACTGGAGGAATTCCAAATTGTTTGTTGTGAATGTTTACTCCCCCTGCGGACCCAACGATAAGCGTAGATTATGGGCTGATATAATTGAGTTTAAAAACTGGAATCCTGGTGGTAGATGGTTAATAGGGGGTGATTTCAATTTGTTAAATCTAGTGAAGAGAGGAAGAGTAGGTGCACAACTTCATCTAGAGATTGTGTGGAGTTTCGAGCATTTATTGATGAACTGGATTTGATTGATCTTCCTTATGTTGGTAATCGTTTCACTTGGTTTAATTCCAATGGTGTGAGTTGAAGCAAGCTGGATAGGTTTCTAGTTGATGAATATCTTATTGATTGTTGGGAGTTAAAGGCTCAATTCGTTGGTAAACGTGATATTTCTGATCACCGGTCCGTGTGGATTAAATTTAAAAACTCTAATTCGGGTCCTAAACATTTACGGTTCTTCAACTGTTGGTTGGACCACAAGGACTTCAAATCTTTTATCCAGGAAACTTGGAATTTGTTCTCTTTTCAAGGTTCTCCTACATATTTCCTTAAAGAAAAGCTTCTTGCCCTTAAAGCTCGATTGAAATGGTGGAATGTTCAAGTTTTCGGTTGGCTTGATCTTAAGATTGATAATAACATTGGTGTTATTAACGAAATAAATGAGGTGATGGAGGGGAGTTTGGATGGTTTGTCAGATGAGGACCTTAAAAAGAAAGGAGAGGCTCAAGAGATGTTGTGGAGCAACCTTCGTTTTTGGGAAAGTATGATTTTTCAGAAATCCAAGGCTAAATGGTTGAAGGAAGGGGAAGTCAATAGCCGTTATTTTCATTCAACTTTGAAAGCCAGAAACAGGGTGAATTTTATTTCTGTAATAGGCTCAGATGATCATTTGATTGAAGACCCTGCTCTTTTAAAAGGGGCAGCTTTTGAGTACTTTAAGGCAAAATTCTTGAAAGAGGATTTTAATAGACCTGTCCTGAACCTCAACAACATTATGAAACTTAGTTCGGAGGATAAAATTAAGCTGGAAGCTTCGTTTTCTCATACGAAATTCGCGTAGCTGTCTTTGCTTGTGAGGGTGGAAAATCTCCTGGTCCCGACGGATTCTCGTTTAGATTTATCAAGGAGTGCTGGGAAGTTGTTGGCCTGGATTTTGTTAAGTGCCTTGTTCACTTTTCTTCTACTGGTGTGCTCCCGAAAGCCTTCTCATTGTCGTTTCTTGCCTTGGTCCCCAAAGTAGACAACCCTCAAAACTCTGGGGATTATAGGCCCATTAGCCTTGTTGATTGTATCTCTAAAGTTAATTCCAAGATCTTATCCTCAAGATTATCCCCCGGTATTTCCAGTTTGCTTTCTCCGGTTTAAACGGCGTTTATACCTGGGAGAAATTTGATGGATGGTGTGTTACTAGCGAACGAGATTATAGATTCGGCTAGAAGAGAAAAGAAACTGTGCCTTTTCTTTAAGGTCGATTTTGCTCAAGCTTATGATTGTGTTGATTGGAATTTCTTGATTCATGTCCTAAGATCTATGAATTTCGGGTCCAATTGGATTAAGTGGATTAAAGGGTCGGTGTGTTCCAACTTTGTTTCAGTTTTGATAAATGGTAGTCCGACGGAGGATTTTGAGGCTTCGAGAGGCTTAAAGCAAGGCGACCCACTTGCTCCTTTCCTCTTTGCTCTTATTGCTGAAACTTTGGCTTTTTTGGTTAGACGTGCATCTAGTCTTAATGTTTTCTCTGGTTTTGGTTACAATGAAGAAATGTCGGTTGAAATTTTGCAATTTGCCGATGATACCTTGTTGTTTTGTGACGAAGGTTATCCTAGTCTTTGGGCCTTGAAGTCTATTCTTAGAGGGTTTGAAACAGTCTCGGGCTAAAAAATCAATTTTTCAAAAAGTTGCATTTATGGTGTTGGTCTAGAGCCCGTCTATATTAAAGCTGAAAAAAGATTCCTATATTGCAGATCGGGTTCTATCCCATTCATATTTCTTGGCATTAGTATAGGATACGTTAAAAACACGTTTAAACTCATGGGCTGGAAGATATTTGTCTATAGGAGGAAGGGTTACTTTGATAAATACTGTCCTAGTTAACTTGCCTATCCACTATCTTTCCTTTTTCAAGGCTCCTTCGAAAGTTGTAAAAGATATCATTGTGATTCAACGAAGATTTCTTTGGTCCGGCTCGGTGGTCAAATGAAGCATAACATGGATCAAATGGAACATGTTGTGCAAACCTATTGAGAAGGGTGGTCTTGGTATAAAATCTATTAGGATGTTTAACAAAGCTCTTTTGTCTAATTGGCTTTGGAAATTCCTTGTAGGACGCAAAGAAATTTGGAGGGATTTTTTGACAAGTAGATTTGGTAGTCTCAACTATTGGGCGCTTCATTCCGAATCTATTCCTCATCCTGCTGCAGCTTCATTTTGGTTGTGTGATGTGCTTAGTCTTAAAAGGATTGGAATTTCTTATAGCTTCCAATCTGTAGCAATGCATGTCATAGGCCGTGGTGCAGGGAGATACTGTTGAAAGATTGTATTATTTTCTGGAAATCCTTCTGGTGCAGGGAGATACTGTTGAAAGATTTATTCCCCGAATGTTTACTACTGCAATTAATAAGAAAAGTGTTATTGTTGATTATGGCTTTTAGGATCAGGACAGTTGGGTTTGGTCTTTTGAGAATTGTTGGTTGGATGGGTTAGAGGTCGATCCAAACTCTATTACTTTGCTGCAGAATTTGGTGTCAGATTTCCAGGTCAAGGGTGATGTGGAGGACATTTGGGAATGGAGGTTGGATCCAGGCAAGGTATTCTCGGTGCACTCTTGTTACAGTCATTTGATAGCAGAAGTTTCGGGTTTCAGTCTTCAAGAACCTGAGGCGTTGCTCCTAAAGGTTGTTTGGAAAACTTGTATCCCTTTGAAGATTAAGATATTTTGTTGGAGGTTGATTTGCGATAGGTTTCCAACTCAAGATAATCTCTCTCAAAAAGGCATTGTTGTTTCTCCTCACGATAAGGTGTGCGTCTTGTGTTTTCAAGAGGATGAGGATGCGGTGTACTTATTTCTTAACTGTCCTAAGGTTCATCTTTTGTGGCTCAAAATTGCAGCCTGGTTAGGATACCCTCCGGTTTCCTCCAATTCTATTAGTAACCATGCTTTGCGTTGGTTTTTGGCTTTGTTCGATAAGGGTAAGGAGGATATGAGTTGGTTTGTGTGGATCATCTCTACTTGGTGTATTTGGATCACAAGAAACAATATCATTTTTAATGATGTTGTTTGTGATGTGGAGGACATTTTTAATCGTGTAGTTACCCTTTCTTGGAGATGGTTAGAATTAAGCCGTATGAGATATAATCTTTATGATTGGATGAAACATCCTATAGATTTCTTGTAATTTATAGGTTTTTTTTTGTTTTCTTCCTCTTTTGATTGGTTTTTTGTATCGGGTTGGAAAATCCATGTTTCTCCCTTTTAATACAAATTGCTTATAAAAAAACAACGGTTTTTATCTGAGAATGGAGTGCAGTCGTTGCTGTTAGAAACTATTCTCTAAAGAAAACAACAGCAACGGTGCTGTACAAGGCATTGCCGTAGGGTAAAATACTATTCCTAAAGGCTACAACAACACCTAGGATTGACACGGTCTAAAAATCATTCTGGTAAGTAAAGGCAACTGTTTTTTAAGCTTTTGCAACGGTTTTCTTTCGATGCCGTATAGTTAAAATGTTGTAGTGGAGGTATTGAAGGGCTACATGAAAACTCGTCACTTATCAACTCGGTGGAGTTAAAACCGAGAGGTAAAGTTATATTCACATGGGTTCGAACCCCAGCAACAATACTTTTATTATTTTGAAAACTAGTCGATCTTATATCTCGGTTTATCTTAAAAACCGATGGGTAAAATTATTTCGTAAAAAAAAAAGATTATTACATTGTTTACCCAAAATATTACATTATTTACCCTAAATATTGTTAAATTGTAATTCCTAGTGTCTAAGTGTGTCAAAGTCGAATTAGAAGTCAAGTGTCGAAGTCGAAACTTTCAGTGTGTCGAAACAGTTTGTTTCACAGATTTGTTTTGATAAGATTTGATATGATTTAGATTAGATTTGATTTAGTTCAAATAGATATTTTGGGCTTTAGAGTTTTGGGCCTTTGTAAATCTAAATCTATAAATAGGGAGAATCCCTTGTATTTTGTAGTAGAGCATTCACAGTTGCAGATTAGCAAGTGAATAAAACTCAGAAATCCCACAGTTAGTGGGTAACATTTTTCTCCAAATATTTCTCCTCTCTCTCGTTTCTTTTCTTGTTGTTCGTTCTATATTTTTTCATTGTCATTGCGTATTGTGTGGGTTGTTATCAATCTTGAGATCAATATTGGAAGAGGAATTACCATAGTTTATGGTTGAATTCCAACAAATATTACATTGTTTACACAGAATATTACATTGTTTACACAGAATATTAAAATAAAAATCAAATTCCCTAGAGATCTAGGTAAAAATCAAATTTCATGAAGATCTAGATTTTAGATCTTCGAATTATTGAATTTTGGGGAAGATCAAATGTTGGGTGCAAGATTATTCTCTACAGATCTGACATGCATTCGATTCTGAAGAAAAACAAAATAAGGATTAGATAAATAAAATTAATATTCAAATATATGATTTTGTGCTCAAATAAATATTTAAGAAAACAAACTTTAAACCCAGGTAATTTTCTACTCTTGCAATCCATCTTAGAGAACTTTTCCAAACGTCTTTATGTTTCAAACGCTTCAAGTTCCATATAGGTTAAATTTTCAATATTCAACATCCTTCTATATTTGATGTCCCTTAGGTTTCACGTGGATCTCTAATGAGAGATTATTGAGTGTTGATAAACTGAGGTAATTAATAATTTTTTTATTTTTTTTAAATATTAAAAAATAGCGCACTATGGTTTTATACCTCAGTTTTCTATTAACATAAAAGTTATTTCTATCCTAAGACATTTTTTGATGATTTACAAGATGTTCTTTATTTGATTCCTTATTATTTAATTTGATAGTAGCCTTTTCAAAGATAGTTTGACTTGTACTAGGTTTATCAAAATTAGAAAAGCCAAGTCCACATTTATTATTTGAAAATCTTTGACTACTCAACACATTATCCATGCAAATTTTCCCTTTTAATATTTGTCAATGACATTGTTTAATTCTACAATTTTTGACTCAAAAGAAGAACACTTGTTTAATATCAAGTAGGTCTCAATATTTTGGGTCAGCTATTGAGCACCTATGATCTTTACATTATCGACATCCTCTGTTGCATTCAAATGATCATAAAGGTACTTTAAGTCGTTAAAATTGTTGGACCATAACATAAACTCGGTTGAGGGATTAACATGATGACTACAGCGCGAATCCTGCATCAGGGTAGTAATTGCCAAGTCAGCGTGACTGACATGGCCGCTAATCAGAGTCTTCATCCATTTTGGAACATCCAGTTTTGATTCTCTAGAGGTAGGAATAGAGCAAATCAAGGGCTCTGATACAACAGGGGCTGCCTTGTCGACATCCACTTTCTTCCTTTTGAGAGTTTGAGTCTGGATACTAGACAGGTCACTCTTAGAGGAGGAGTGTTCCCCACGTCTCGCTGTCACTTCAACCATCATCTTTTTCTGTTCAGATAGCTTGAGGTTTGTCATATCAGCTGGAAAGAAAATAACAAAGTAAAATTCTGAAAAATAAAATAATAAGATGGCCAAAGAATGATAAAAGGAATATATAAACATTACCCAAGAATTTAGAAATTTGTTCTGAGTCGTCTGCCATATGTAGAAAGTCCTTAACTTTTACTACTCGAAAGGCATCTAGAACGACTAAAGCTCGGGTTTCCAAAGCGTCCGGCTTTTCATAATCAAAACCCAAAACCAACAGTGGGCTATCTAACCAATAAATCGGGAAACGATAGTTCCCGTCCAACGCATACATAACTTGAGGGCACTTTTCCCCACTCTGCACAACTAACAAACACATAAAACTCAAAAAAAGAGCACCTAGTGTGATCCATGCAAATTAAACTAAAAACAATTAAACATACTTAACTGAACCTAATAAAAGTTGCTAATCACAAAATAAAATCAAATAGTAAGGGCTTAAGTATCTCACAAATAGTTAATTTTAAACAAAAGATGATGTATTTATGACATAATATTGTATTTATGCTATTAAAATTTTTTTGTTTATATCTTCGAAAATCAAAGTCTAAGAAGAAGACGTTTAATATTCTTTAACTCGGACAATAATAATACATACGAATATATGCACAAAAATAGATGGTTTGCACTTTCAATATCCTGAAAATTACTATTTTACATACACAAACATTCATTGCAATCCATACACTAGTGAATTGAAACTTTGACTTGAATACTAGTGAAGTAAATTTGTTAAAGAAATTATATGTAATTTTGGTTCTTTATATTTTGAATTTTATATAAGCACTAGTTCTCGGACTTCTGTTAACACATATTAGGCATTGTTGTATTGTGTTTTAGTCTTGTATAATTTTTTCTTGCATTGCTTGAGAAGTATATAATCAACATTTGACTACTAAGACAATATTTTTTGAAAGAAATTATATGATATAAAGATAGTTTTACACACACAAACATTCCTTATAATCCATAAAACATACAAATTCATTAAGAGTGTGACAAAATGAATCACACAAAAAAGAATGAAAGAAAAAACATAGAAATACTAAAATAGTAATTTCAGTAGATAACCTCCAATTCATTACAATACCAAATTGACAATTTATTTACTAATATATATTGCCATTACATCCTACACCCTAGCTAGTTCCTACTTCCCAAGAGGCGGAACAACGGCGACAACATCTGCGGAGACATTGGTGGATTAGTGCATGGACAGTTGACCATGCATGCAGGTGGGTTGAATAGAATGAGATTGGAAATGGTACTCATAAATTTCAATAGAAGTCAGTTCGACCACTGTGTTTACTTTAGATTTCGACATGGTAATTCATTTGTTATTTTGTTGCTTTATGTGGATGATATTTTAATAGCAAGCAAAAATGTCGAAGATGTAATAAGGGTGAAGGCTGAACTGAATAAGGAGTTCGACATGAAGGATCTAGGAGCTGCGTCCAGGATTCTTGGGATTGACATTCGAAGAGATAGAAAGCAATCAAAATTATGTTTATCTCAAGAGGCATACCTACAATAGATTCTTGAAAAGTATGGTATGTCGAATTCAAAGCTTGTTGTGACTCCGACAAACCCTCAATTCAAGATGAGTATAGATCAGTGTCCCAGTACTGATGTCTCCTTTACTCTTCTAGGGTCTTTGTAAATGTCCCGTTGGAGGCTGCCTTGTCAAAGTATTCGCTCATATGTCATAGTCTTTAGCACAATACATATCGCAAACAAAACAAATCAAACCACTTATTCTAAAAGACATAAACAAATCAATCATCTTCCTTCGGGATTCTTTTCTCATCTCACTCCCTCTAATCGTAAGGACACACTATTTCCGTTCTACCGCAAACAGTTGTCGCAACCAATCTTCTCAGAAAGTTATGGAAAGAATTGAAGTTGTGGCGTCGAAGAGATACAAGGCAAGATTGGTCGCTAGGGGTTTCACTCAGAAAGAAGGTGTCGACTTTAATGATGTGTTATCTCCTTTTGTGAAGCACATATCCATTCGAGTGTTGCTAGACACGGTGGCACAGTTCGACCTTGAACTAGAACAGATGGATGTGAAGACTGCGTTCTTGTATGGTGATCTCGATGAAACAATCCTGATGAGGCAACCTAAAGGGTATGTCAAAAAGGGGAAGGAAGATTATGTGCGCAAGCTGAAGAGATCTTTATATGGACTGAAACAATCTCTTCGAGAGTGGAATAGGAGATTCGACAAGTTCATGACATGCATAAGTTTCATTAGAAGTCAGTTCTACCACTGTGTTTACTTCAGATTTTGACCGGGTAATTCATTTGTTATTTTGTTGCTTTATGTAGATGATATTCTAATAGCAAGCAACAATGTCGAAGATGTAATGAGGGTGAAGGATGAACTCAATAAGGAGTTCGACATGAAGGAGTTGGGAGCTGCGTCCAGGATTCTTGGGATTTACATCCGAAGAGATAGAAAGCAGTCAAAATTATGCTAATCTCAAGAGGCATACCTACGGAAGATTCTCAAAAAGTATGGTATGTCGAATTCAAAGACTGTTGTGACTCCGACAAACCCTCAATTCAAGCTGAGTATAGATTAGTGTCCCAGTACTGATGTCGAAAGAGCTTATATGAATAACATTCAATATGCTAATATAGTGGGTTCTTTGAAGAATGCTATGGTCTGTACTAGACCCGACATAGCTTATGCAGTAAGTCTTGTCAGCAGGTACATGGCGAATCCTGGAAAGGCTCACTGGCATGCATTGAAGTGGATTCTAACGTATATAAATGGGTCTATGAACAGAGTCCTAATTTATTGTCGAGCCTTAGGTGAAGATAGTAAAGCAGCAATCAAAGTATATGTCGACTCTGATTATGCAGGTTGTACGGATTCTAGAAAATATATTTCTGGATATGTGTTCACTATGTTTGGGACAACAATCAGTTGGAAAGCAACACTTTAGAAGGTTGTTGCCTTATCAACCACTGAAGTGGACTATATCGCCATAACTGAATTTGTGAAGGAAGCATTGTGGCTTGAAGGTTTTGCAAAGGAGCTGAAACTTCAAGGTCGAGTTGTCACTGTTAAATGTGATAGTCAAAGTGCAATACACCTGTCGAAGAATTCATCCTATCATGAGAGAACCAAGCACATTGATGTGAGGATGCATTTCGTTAGAGGGGTAATCGAGTGTGGAGAAGTCCAAGTGCTGAAGGTTTCGATAGATCATAATGTTGCTGATATAATCACCAAGATGTTGCCCAGTTGTAAGTTCTTCCACTGTATGCAGTTGATAAAGCTGCATGAAGAAAACTAGTTTGTTTCTTGATGTTATAGAGTTAGATCCAAGGTGCAGATTTGTGAGAATTTGGATCGAACTCTAGTTAAGCATGTCGTCGAAGTCTGTTCACATGGTGTTGTCGAAGACCTACATGTTATAGTCGAATTGTGTTCTAGTATGTAGTTGTCGAATTGGGGCTTGTGTTAATGATCCAATTGTTTAAGTTAGCTTGTACCCTAAGTTAGCTTGTAATGGGTAATTGTTATTTGTTATTCTTGAGTACTTGTAATCTGATTTAAAGAGAAAGTAAAGAATAACAGTTATAACTAATCCTTGTTGTTCTCCTTGTTTTTCCTTAACCCTAACCCTTGTGTGTTTCTTGCGTATAAAAAAACCAGATACATTTTGTATTAAGGCATCCTAATTCACAACAAAAAGAATTCAACATACCTATGGTTGAATGAAGCATGTTCTTTGCCTTCTTATCAAATTGGAATTTCTTCTTGTCATCTTCATTCCAAGAGCCTTTTACTTTTACGTATTCTTCATCATTCATGACCGTCTTAGGAACGTATGTACCATTTTCAACAACATCCCATATATCTTCTTCTTATGTTTCCAAATACGCTTGCATATGCGAATATATATATATATATATATATATATATATATATATATATATATATATATATATATATATATATATATATATATATATATATAATGGAAGAACATGGTATTTTGGTCACCCTTTCTAAGCCAATGAATTTGGGTTTGATGCCATCAAAGCTCCTATAATGATAAAACCTTGTCATAGTTTCCCTTGGAGAAATATGGTATAATTTTTATTAGGATTCTTCTAATTATTGGTTTTAGAATGCGATGCTATTTCAAAAATGTTTTGCCACATAGTAAATGAAAGCATTCAGAGTATTATTAACATTTTAGTTAGTATCTCGATTATAATGTTTCCATGTTTTTGAACCATAATCTTCCAAACCTTCATGGTTTAGATTCTAAATATCAATCCACTTTTTGAAATTGAATATATATCCACTTCATACTCTTGCAAAATTCATTGGCATATAAAAAATAAGGTGACTTAATAGAATTTATGGTTAACATTTCATATATTCTCTCACAAACCCTATTGACAAGTTTATTGTCTCACTATTTGCTTGAATGCTTTGGCCTAACATGATGCTCTAAGTAACACACAAGTAATTCTATAGGTTTGAATAGTAGAATGTATGTAATTTGAACATAAATATCATCAGAAAAAACTAATTAAATTATAGAAAACCATTTTATGTATCCGTCACACAACCGAATAAGAAGAATTGGCGTTTAGATATGCATGGATTAATGTGCCCAGTACAAAAATTAAATATGGCTGAGAGTTAGTAAAATGACTTGTGTGCATATTGCATATCATCAACCTTTTTCATATACTCCTTTTTGGTGAATCATCTTTCACATTCTATCATTCAACATTTGTTTAATTTAATTTAATTAATCTGTCTGTATTTATTACAACATGTTTTTGTGACTTATTAAGGGGAAGCAGTGGAAGAATTGATTAAACAAACAAGTCATTAACTAGAATGATGTAAACAACAACAAGATCAACGAGTGTTTCTTAAAAACATACAACAGCATAAACAACATCAACGAGTGTTTCTTCTAACCCGGAAAGACGAAAAGCAGTCAAAGAGATCGGCATGGAGAACTAATAATAATTTTCATTAACTTAGAACTCATTATTACTTAACATTTTCATTTATTACATAGTGAGAAAATGATAATAACTAGTTATTATCGTTTCCAACAGCAGCAGCAGCGGAGATGGCGGTGGCAGCGGCAGGTGTGGCAGCAGCGGAGATGGAAGTCGCGGCACCAGGTGTTGCAGCGGCACATGGGGGGTGGCCACAGTGACAGTTACCAGAGACGCACTGAGGTGCCACAGCCACCTCTGCAGTGTTGGTGGACAAAAGCAGGATGAAAACAAAGAAAAAAGTGGAGGTTGTATTCATGATGTTGTTGTAGGGAGGAGGAGGTTGCTTGTTTTCTGATTGTAGTGTTAGTGTTGTAGAGAAGATGAGGGAATGGAGGTTGTATTTATAGACAAGTGAAAAGGATTCAGTGCAGCGCAGTCACACTTAGGGACGAATCTATTCACATCAGTATGGGTGAAATTGCCCCACTTCTATACAGCATGTACAATTTATTTAAATATTTTTTAAGTCAATATATCCATTGACACAAGTTCACGTGACTTTATAATATGTTATATCTAGAGAATATATATGTAACTGTTTTGGAGAGCATACTTCTTGTCAATAATTGCTTGCCACTAAAATAACGTTTCATGTAGAGATTTAAAAATTGAAACACAAGATAAAGAAGACAAACAATATAATGTAACGGGGAAGCAAGCATTAACATTGTGGGTCACCAAAGTAATTAATGGATGCCAACAAATAAATATTGACATACAGCTCTTTTGTTTCTCTAATAATCAAATGAGACAGAAGTTGATATAGTTAACTTGTTTCACAAAAGAGAACAACTCTTAGTTGGACATGTGAACAGCAATAAATGAATGAATCACAAAAATAAGAAAGGTGGAAAAGAAAGGTACATAAGAGACCGTCATGAGAAATAGGAAATGAAAAACATGACCACTTTAATTTCATAAAAAATCATTTTGAAAAAATAATTCTCGTATAGGTGTGAACACTGGAATAATTGTTCTTGTTGATTATCAATATAAGATAACATATAATATGATTTATCATTGTTAATTTAGGGTGCTAATAATTAAAAATATGAGGTTAAAAAAGTGCTTTAAATCGTATTTTTTTCAAAAAATTGATTTGCTTCCAAATATAACTTAAAAGACCAAAATTACAACGAAAGAATTGTTTTCTTAAGAAGAATTTATTGAAAAGAAATAAAACAAAATTATAATAGACAAACCATAAATATTTTGTATTAAGCCGAAGATAGATGAATTAAGAGTAATGCATACAATTTTATATACATAAGGCCGGCCTTAGGGCCTCACATTTTTATTTATATTTATATTGTGTGAATTAATTGATTTGAAAACAAAAAACAAATTTTTTAAAATTATTTTACATATCAATTAAATAATAACATTTATCTAAAATATATACTAATAACAACCAATTACAAAATGTATTGTTTGATTTATTAATTTAAAACTCACGTGTATAAATAACAAATTTTTGAATTCTTCAACATAATAGGAAATTTGACGTCTAAGTATTTCTTTTTATAATTTTGACATTGTTATTCAATTATCACTTTTTAAATAATGAGAAGAGTGATGAGTTAATTTTATTATTAATTAAAAATAAAATATTAAATAAAATTGACTATAATAATTTAATAATTTTACATCTTAAAACATCTAAATTTTATTAATTTAAAAAAATATTTTTATCATAATAAATATATTTAATATTAAATTTCGTCTTAGACCTCGAAATATGTTGGGCCGACCAGAAACTTAAATATTTTGTTTAAATAAATAAATAATGGAAATTATTTGTTGGTCATAGGAAATAAATAAATAACGAAAGATTTATCACCTCTTTGAATTTTATATAAGCACTAGTTCTCGAACTTGTGTTATTACATATTGGGTATGTTGTATTGTGTTTTAGTCTTGTGTCATTTTTTCTTGCAATGTTTGAGAGGTATATAATGTTGATTTGAGCAAATGAAAGTACCTTTGAAGATTGCATACCATTTTTCAACATTGTACTTTCATTTTTTCCACATTTACGTTAGTATATAATAAACATTTTCTCTATATACGTTGAGTTGAGCAAATGCAAGTTGCACCCATCCTTCATTAAAAAGCTCAAATTCGGGTTAACTTTGTATTAATGTTTTAAAAATAATATTATCATAATTGGTAACACCTTTATATTATGATTTAATTAGAATCAATGAATACAAAGAAAAAATTAGGATGGAACCTCAAGATTAATTTAAGTTCAATAACCAAGAGCACAACGTATGACTGCATGATGAACATCAAGATTATCCATGTTGACAAGGTTTAAATTTTTAATCTTCGAATTAGGGACTTTTTCAACATGATCTTGGTTGTGAGTTGTGTATTGTCTCCGCATTTTCTTTAGTTGTTGTTGCGTTTTTTGTTGTTCGTTTAGTTGCTCCTTCTAGTTGTTGTTGCGTTTTCTATTGTTAGTTGTAGTTGCTCTTTCCGTAGTTTTTCGAGGATAATGTAGTGGAATGTGGTAGGAAAAAAGAGAAACCTTGTAAAACCTTTACGTTTATCGTTATGGAAAGCAAAGAGAGAGAAAGGTGTGGGCGAAGGTGAGGATGCTACATCCTTCTTTTTCACTGAATTTCTAGATTCCATGGACGCGGAGGAAATGTTTGAAGTATTCAAAGTCTACGGTCTGGTATCTGAAGTTTACATCTCTGCAAGAAGGGATAAAAGGAGACGAGGCTATGGTTTTGTTCGCTTTAGGAAGGTGCATGACGCACGAATCATGGCGGTAAAGTTGGATAGTATTCAGCTTCAGGGGAGGAAAATATTTGCTAATATTCCTCGTTTTCATCGTCGTGAAAATGGGGTGAGTATGCAGGGGGAACAAGGAAGGAGGATTCAATGGTGTTTGGCAGTTTACAAGGCAAGGCTGATGGTAATCATTATTCCTCAGGTAGATCTTATGCTTAGGTTATTGGCAGAAACTCATCTGTCATGGGGAAAAAGTGGTTACCAAATAAGAAGTTGGACATAATTGTAGAGAAAATTATGTTTTTCCATATCCAATACAATGGGGACAAAGTTGATATACTTAGGTGTATTGGAACCAGGAAACACTTACAACATTCAAGATGCCCTTAATGATGAAGGATTCTTCAATGTGAAAGACATTCCTCTTGGGGAAAATCTATGCTTGCTTGAGGGCAGTGAGGATGGGGATATTAGAAAAATCATTCAACAAACACTTGGGTGGATCGAAAAATGGTTCAGCAGCATAAGGCCTTGGACTCTAGATGATATAGATAACGAAAGGTCACCTGGATGAAATGTTATGGGCTACTTTGTCATGCATGGGATAGTCAGCTCTTCAAATTGTTATCGGGTATGTGTCACCCTAAATTTTGATCCCAAGATTCCACATCATTTGCATATCATATGAATATACTTTCATGCATCACTAACCTATCACAAGTACAAGATATGTGTGCTTAGTTATTTCTCAGGTAGGTGATCCCCTTAAAGCTCAAGCAGATGAATTATCAAGGGATAAGCATCATTTTCAACCTATCAAGTCTCTCATTCATTCATAAAGATCAAGAGGCCTCTTTCACCAAGAATCATGCCAAATTCTACATCACTTCAAGTGGATCAAACCCCAAGATCATCTGAGGCACTAAATTAGGGTTTTGGTTGATCAAGGCCTCCATAGAGAAATTTTCATTTGAGCATGAGCCAATACCTCAAGATGTGTTTCAAAGACCTCAAATACATCATATTAGTCCATTCATATGATTAGATTGACCAAAAGAACTTGATTCATAAGTAGTGCAAAGATTCAAATTTATATGGACCACAAACTAGGGTTCCTGACAAAAAAGTCAACCATGCCTTTGACTTTTGACCAAGGCATGATCTCAAACCTTGGGACATGATTCACGACATTAAAAAACACCCTTGGAGTCTGTCCATGATGTTTAAAAAGCCCAAGGGTATGATTTCATAAAGGATCACAAAGTTCAAGATTCATCTAATACAAAACGTCGTCAACTGTGTTCAAAATCAAGTTTGACTTTTTAAGTTTTTGGTCAACCATGCCCTTTTCAAGTCAAGAATAATGTTAATATGTAATTTGGATCATGATTGATCAAGAAAAATCAAGAAAAGTGAGTTAACTTGTAAAGAGGGCAACCTTAGAAAACTTAGAAATTTTTCTAAGTTATGGAAAACAATGATTTTTACCCTACTTTGCAAGGCCATAACTTCCAAACCAAGCAACCATTTTCTCGGATCCAAAGCTCAAATGATATATCTTCTTCCATACTACAAAATTGATGGTCTGAAAATCCAACACTTAGTGAAAATCTTCCTAAGTTGTAAAAATCCAACACTTAGTGAAAATCTGCCTAAGTCTTTTTCAGCCAAAACACCAAAATTGGGAGGCATTTTTCACCATGATCCACAATTATCCAAGACCAAATGCAAACATCAAAGTTGAAGTATGATGTACAAGCTTTCCAAAATGTTTAAGAACATCATCAAACTCTACTTGAGCAAAGAGTTATGGAGGGTGCAATACACCTTGCTACAACTGTTTTGCAAAATCAGTTTTGGACCTTTCTTGCAAGACACGAATTTTGAGTCCTAGTGTGATCATTATGTAAGCACTTATTCAATGAGAATCTGATTGAATCATGGCAAACCCGCAGTATAGAGTCAAGGAGTAAAGAGAAATCCCATTGAAGTAATGGAGTTTTGTCACATATGCCTAGAATTCAAAGATGCATTTATGTGCAATAGTGCACATTCAACAAAGCAACTCTCCTCAGTTAAGATACATGCTTAAACAACAATAAAAACATCTGAGGAATGTGGATTTGGTTAAAAGGTAGCTATGCTACGTGGAAGTGATAATGTACCTTGGCATGGAAGTAATGGTATCTTGCCAAAAACATTGAATGAGCTCTTATTCTTCAAGCCATCAATATTCAGCCAAGACAAACTCATTCAACTATAAATAGAGCTCACTTTTGATCATTCAAACCAAACCAAAACAACACAACACTTGTTTTCTCTCATTTCTTTCTTTCACTCCAAGTTTCAAATTTTTCAAAAGCGAGAATCGTGTTTTCAAAACCAAAGCTTCTTGGCTCAAACTTTTGGTTCAAACACATCATATACATCATGTATGAGTGATCCAAACACTTAAACACCATATGTAGCATCAATTACATCAAGATCATAGCTCATCCCAACCAAGCTGCAGTTGGATTCGAGCTCTTCAATCCATAAGGTTTCCATCCATTCCAAGCATACCAACAAATTCCTTGAGGTGTAGGGAAGCTGTCCAGATCATCATTTCACTTCTGTAACACCTACAATTGAGGATTCGATCTCCTCTTGCAAGGTAAGCCTGACATTTTCAAACTTTATGATTCATGCATCATAAATTGTATTTCAAGTTACCAACATGCTTCTGGTAGTTCATAGATCATTTACCCTCAATCAATTCATGTTTATCATTCGTGTATAGGATTTCATATTAGTTTTTGCAAAATCTAGGGTTTCTGTGTTCATGCTTGATAACACAATCCACACTAAAAAGAAATGAAATTAAATACCACCATTGAGTTCCTTGTTTAAAAACGAGTGATTTTCATGTTTACATCATCCAATTTAATTACGTATTGAGTGAGATAGCATAGATTTTGCAAATCCAACAAGAGGTTGAAGATGAAGTTCTTCGCGCGAAAAAGTTTGAATTTTCCACGCATTTATCATATATTATGTGTTGGTTGTGTTTAATTATTACCAGCACACGCTGGCTCAGTTGGCAAGGGCGTGTTTTGCTTATGTGTGAGTGGGAGGGCGTGGGTTCAAACCCCACCCATGCCATTTTTTTTACCAATTTTTCCAATTTTCATATTATTTTCATATATTATTTTCATATTCAAATTTAATTATTTTTAAATGATATTTTGCACACATGTCATTCACACACTCTACTATTTTAATCCCCACAAAAATTCAAGAAAAATATTTTAATTTAATCACTTTTTATTAAGTTGAAAATAAGTGATTTTTATGATTAAAAACCTTGAAAATTTGATTCTTCTTCTTAATTGTTTTTAAACCTAATGCATTTTGATTCTCATATGAATAAAACCTATTGTTTTATACTTTGTTTTAAGATCACAACATGTTTATTTTGGCTTACACATCACTTATATCATGTTTAAATTCATTTGAAAAAAAACACCTTTTGATTAATTCTTTCAAAATTAGGGTTCTCCTCCCGATTAAACCTTTCAAATTCAAAGTTTTGGGTCTCCACTTGGTATAAGTCCCTTTTTCCTTTTTTAAACTCACACCATGATTAATTATTTGTTCATGTGAGTACTTTGTAAAAATCATACTAGTTTAAACATTTCCTTTATTGATTCTCATAAATTCAGTCAACACTCATTTTCATCAAAACCAATTCATGGGCCTCTGCTAGAGTGTAAGTCAACCTCTTTCAATTTTCAAATGATCAAAATCTTAGGCCTCTGCTTAGAGTGTTAGACCCAACAGATTTGTACATAGAATAATTCATGGGCCTCTGCTAAAATTGTAAGACCCAACACCTTTGTACATAGAATAATTCATGGGCCTCTGCTTAGAGTGTAAGACCCAACAACTTTGTACATAGAATAAGTCATGGGCCTTTGTCAAGAGTGTAAGACCCACCACCTTTTCTTTTCTTTTCAATAAGTCATGGGTCTCTGTCAAGAGTGTAAGACCCACGACCTTTTCTTTTCTTTTCAATAAGGCATGGGCCTCTGCTTAGAGTGTAAAACCCAACATCTTTGTGAATAGAATAAAACTCACAAATCAAACATTCAACACATCAAAGCCTAAAGATGAAAAATCTTCCATGAATTCAAGCATGTCATATCAATGTTTATTCTTACTAATATTCAATCATGTTTGTTCATATTCTGTTAAGTTTCTCTTGACATTTATATCATCCTTAGTTCCTTGGCCTCCTCTTAGGCCTTATACAAACATCATTGCCTCCTATTAGGCATCATACAATGAATCTCACCAGCAAGATAACCTTCTCTTGGGCTTCATGCAAGGTGACTTGGGAATCTCATTCAATCCCCCAGCCTCCTCTTGGGCTTTATCCAAGCTTCATAGCTTCCTCTTGGGCTTCATAAAAGGACCCTCAGGCTTCTCAAAAGCATAAATAAAATCTTTTAGCCTCACCATCCTGGGATTTGTACAAGATACAATAAAATCATTTAACCTCACCATCCTGGGCTTTGTATAGGATACAATAAAATCTTTTAGCCTCATTCATCCTGGGCTTTGTACAGGATACAAATAAAAATCCCCAAAAGAGTCAGTCAAATCCTTAGTATTGATGCAGTCTCTTCAAACTTCCTCAACAGGCATTAGCCTTCTCTCAGGCTTTTATACAAATAATTTCTCCAGTCAATCAGCCTCAATCTTGGGCTTTGTACAATATAGATTAATCTCCCCAATTGAGTCAATCATCTTCAGCTTCATATCTTGGGCATCAATCAAGACACCTAAATAAATATATCTCCCCATAGATGAGACTTTGAGTCATCTATGTAGAAAGATATCTCTTCTAAACACTACATTTCTAATCAAATAATCAAAACTTTTTTCCAGATAATTGATGTAACAGGAACTTTTGTTGATTCAAAATCCAAGTTGGGAATCTCATTCAATCCCCCAGCCTCCTCTTGGGCTATCCAAGCATCATAGCTTCCTCTTGGGCTTCATAAAAGGACCCTCAGGCTTCTCAAAAGCATAAATAAAATCTTTTAGCCTCACCATCCTAGGCTTTGTACAAGATACAATAAAATCATTTAGCCTCACCATCCCGAGCTTTGTACATAATACAATAAAATATTTTAGCCTCATTCATCCTAGGCTTTGTACAGGATACAAATAAAAATCCCCAAAAGAGTCAGTCAAATCCTCAGTATTGATTCAGTCTCTTCAAACTTCCTCAATAGCCATTAGCCTTCTTTCAGGCTTTTATACAAATAATTTCTCCAGTCAATTAGCCTCAATATTGGGCTTTGTACAAGACAGATAAAACTCCCCAGTTCACTACAAGAAAATTGACAGATTACGACGGTTATTTTGGCAGATTACGACGGTTAAAACCGCCGTAATTTTCAAATTTTGACGATTGCTTCACTGTTGCAAAAACGTGTGTCGTGAGGCCGTATCACGTCGGTTGTCAAAACCGTCATACCAACCGTTGTTAACTTTCACGATGGGTAAAGAATTGCCGTAATCTACATATTGCGATGGTTATCAACTGTCATAACTTTCCATTTGATTTTTGTTTTTATTGTTGATTATGACGGTTCCAACCGTTGTAACTTTCTGTTCCACAGGTACATCTGCAGGTAAATCCGTAGGAAATTTCCTTTCCACAGGTAAATCCGCAGGTAATTTATTTTTAAAATTAAAAAAAAATTAGTAGAAATATGAACAGAATGGGGCAGATAATCACATATATTTTTCATTCAACATATATATCATGTATGGTTTTGCCCATTCTACCAAATTCATTCAACATAATTTATTTCCCCTCACATTAAGATCTACTAGCTCTAATAATCTAGTTTCGAGTTCCATGTATGGTTTGGGCCATTCTACCAAATTCTTGTTATCTTATATAGCTCTTCTTCCTGACACAATTTCCAATAGTAACACCCTAAAACTGTATATATCGCTTTTTGCGGTGAGCTCTTGAGTAAAAACATATTCCGGATCCATATAACCTGGAATGCATTTAACATGTTGAAATTAGTATTGTCAATAATAATGGTTTGAAGCATATACAATAGCAAAACACCTAATTGAAACATGAGAGAAAAGGAAATTGAAAAATAAAATGAAGGAACAAAAGCAGTAAACTATTTGATTATAATAAAAAATCAATGATAGTTAGAGAAATTACCAACGCATTAGCTATATCAATGGAAATTTGGATTCTAGTTCGCTAACTTAATGGTGTTTTACCGGGGGTTGTACAAATCAATAAAATATATCACTTTAGATTAAGGGGTTAGTAGGGTAAACAAGCTAGTATATCGTCTGTGTCCTCAATATCTTAACTTCATTATTTTGTTGCATCAGTGAATTAATTCGATGTTCACTATGGTCGAAGGTGATGCTAATTAGAAGATGTTGCACAAAAGCACACAAAATTCTCTAGAATAGGAAATCGTGCACATGAGAACATTGTAGTAAAATAATATCTTAAACATGGTAGTGAAAACAATATATAGATGAGAAGCATACAATGAAGATGGTATTTTAAGCTTCCATTTCCCATATACTAATATAACAGAAACCTGCCTTGTTTATTGATGCAAAAGCCTCGTAACACGACAAGATGCCGATGGTGCAAATGAGCAAGAGCCTCAATTTCCCTGCAAAAGTCTTCCTCTCCCTATTTCGAGATTCTGTTCATCTGCTTTACTGTTACAATATGGCAGTCACTGCTACCATTCTAACCTTTAACAACAACATCAATCGGGTTCATCACTGGCTCCACAATGGCACATGTGAAGTAACTTTTTGCCCAAAGCAGCCACAATAGAAGATGGTAGTGATGTTTTCCTTTACATATGGTGGTCCAACAAAACACAACACTAGACCCATTGGATCCAGTTTAAGCTGTGATGTATACATACACTTAAACTAGAAACACATCAAACTTTACAATGCAGTAGATATTGACATGCATAGTAGCTAAGTATTTGGAAGCCTTGTGAACTGCTAGGTATTTAAAATTCCATTTCTTGACATCAAGTCACATTTTTCAAAAAATAGTTTTACGCATATGTCATACCCCAAATTTTGACCACTAAGATTTCCCATCATTGTGCAAATCATCATCACAATATGGATGAACCATCATGCCTCATCAAATGCCTCAAAGGTTGTTGAGCATTCACTACAATCAAAATTAGGGTTTCTAGCCCTCTAGGAGCCTTAGACAAAGGATCAATCAAGGAATGACATGATATTCAACTTGCCTAAACCTCTCAAACATACACAAAGGATCAAAAGGACTCCCACTTCAAGGATTAAGCACAAGGATGCTCCCTTCTAGGTGGATCAAGTCTCAAGATCGCCGGTATCACCAAATTAGGGTTTTGGTCGATCAGGGCCTCCAAAGGGAAATTTTCCTCTAGGAATGAGCCAAAGATCCAAAACACAAACTAATATACCCCATGGGACCTCATGTACCCAATCACCAAGTCAATTTTACCTCAGGGGTTGCATTCATCAAAAATCAGGAATTAGTGTTTCTTGACCTAATTCACCCCTAAGTTGACTTTTGGGACCAATTATGAACCAAGACCTCAAGAGAGGATTTGAGGATCTCCAATATGCCACATTGATCCATTTGGGACAATGGATTGATCCAAGAAGCTTGAGCAACAAGTCTCAATTTCATCTGGACCACAATAAGGGTTTTGTGAGAAAAGTCAACTGTAACTTTGACTTTTGACCAGGACATGCTCCCAAGCCCTAAGACATGATTCAATACACTCTATACCACCCATGGAACATGTCCATCAAGTTTGATTTAGGTCAAGGACATGATTTACTGAAGGATTGTACAGTTTGGAATTCATCTGATAAAAAGTCAACTGTGCACAAAAGTCAACTTTGACTTTTTGAGATTTTTCACCAAAATGGATTTTTAACCCTAAAATGATGTTAATGTATGATTTGAATCATCATTCATCAAGAAAAATCAAGAAAAGTTGGTTACTTGTAAAAGGGGTAACCATAAAAACTTAGAAAATTTTCTAAGTTAAAAATAAAGTGGCTAGGGTACCAACTTTGGAGTGTCATAACTCCTAAACCACAAATCCATTTTTTCCCATCCAAATCTTGATTTGTAGATCTCATTGCCCTCTACACAAACTTCAACTAGACCTAACTCCAATTAATTGTGGATTTTGAGCTATGAGTAAGCCAAAATGGCTGAAAATATGAAAGTACACCATTTTCCAACACTTAGAAAAATTCTGTCCAAGACAGATTTTGTTGAAACACCAAAACTTGTGAGATCTTTTCACATACATGCAAGTTGAATCAAGTCCAAAGTTAAACATCAATGTTGTTGCATATGTTGCCAAGAATTTAAAGAACTTAACAGCATGAATTGATTCAACTTGAGCCAAGAAAAATCCATGCCCAAAGTCATGCTGCTGCAAGCTGTTTTGGAAAAATCAGTTTGCATGTTTGCTTGCCACACATGATTTTGAACCAAAAACTGAGGATCAGCATGCCACATGTATTCAAACCAATCACATTGCATCCGATCCAACTGATAAATCTGAGTTAAAAAGCCAAGGAATCTTCCAACTTGAAATTCATCCACTTTGGCACATTTTGCCTTGAATTCAAAGTGCATTAATGTGGAATAGTGCGTTGTCAAGGTAGCTACCCTTCTCAGTCAAATTCTCTGATTAAACAACAATAAAAACATTTGAGGAATGTGATTTTGGTCAAGGCATAGCCCTGCTTTTGGGAATGGCTAGCTTGCGTTGCTTGGGAAGAAATCCTCCAAGCCAATCCATACAAATGTGATCTGATCCAGTAGCCATTCACTATTCCTCCAAAACAAAAGTTGATCACCTATAAATAGAGGTCCAAATAGATCATTCAACTCACACCAAAGCCAGTTACAACACTGCTTTCTCTCATTCTTCCTTAAACCTTAAGTTTTTTGGTTTTTGAGTAACCACTATCGGGTTTTGAGTTGCAGCCTTAGGCAATCAATTCCAATTGCTCAAACACATCACATATGATGTATTTGAGGTGTCCAACCACTTAAACACTGAGTGTAACACCTCAGGCTCAAAATCACCCTTCAACCAAGCCATTATGCCTCAATTATGCAGGTGGAGGTCTCCAGCTTGATCCAAAGAGTTTCAAAGTGTTCCAAAGCTTGTAACACATTCCATAACATCCATTGAAGCTGTAGAGATCATTAATTCACAACTGGAACAAAGTTTGTGTAGAGTTCCATTTTAGCTTGCATCAAGGTAAGCCTCAAAACTCAAACTCCATCATCCATGCATATTTCCTCGCATGATATTTTGGCCAATTGCTTGCAATCATATGCTGATTGTTTTCCCTCAGAAAATTTGATCATTGCACTCATAATCATGCCTACTCAATTGTTTTTGCAAAATTAGGGTTCATACGACCACAATGATATAATTTGTTATACACTGAAAATGAATAAAATTGGGTATTGCCATCTTCTTCCTTGTGAAAAAACACATGAGTTTGGTGTTTGAATGAGGTCCAATGGTTGAGAGACGAGTAAGAAATGGTGCTTCATGCACGAGCTCGTGGAAGAAGATGGCCATGGCACTATTCTTCAGGTTTTCCAACTAAGTTTGATATATATTTTTCCATTGCCATGTTATATTTGAATTGGCATTGCGCCCCAGCGGTTCATCAGCTGGTTTTGTATGTATTGGCAAGCGAGAGGTCTGGGGTTCGAATCCCCCTCGCCCCAGACTTCTTTTTATCACTTGTTTTATTTTGTTATTTTTCATATTATTATTTTTAATGATTTGAAAAATTTATAACTCCTTCAATTTTTATCATTTTTTATTGGTTCTTTTTGCAATAATTCACAAAAATGTTGAAATATTTTATTCCACCAAAAAATTAGATTTATATTATTTATTTAATATAATTAGTATTTTTATGAATAAATTCATTTTTAATTGATTTAAACATTGTAAAAGTGAATATTTACTTTGAAAATCAAAACCTAATGAGTTTAAATATTCCTTGTGATTATCCCTCATTTTTTCCAAACCTTAAACAAAATCATAAATGGATTATTCAAATTTATTTTGTATTTTGTTTGATTTTCTTTAAATATTTACTTTTAAAGATTAAAATTAGGGTTTTTTTTATTAATTCAACTTTCAAAAATTGAATTTCAAATACCTTTTGGGCCTCTTGAGAGAGTGTAAGACCCAACTCCCTTGTACAGAAAACATTTTGGGTCTCATTCGTTGTATAAGTCCCTCTGTACATTTTCAAATAAACGGCACGATCGTCGCCTTTCAAAAATAACTCTGGGCCTACCCTCGAGTAGTAAGACCCATCTTTTTTTCTTTAAACCTTTTGGGCCTCTTGAGAGAGTGTAAGACCCAACCCCCTTGTACAGAAAATATTTTGGGCCTCATTCGTTGTATAAGTCCCTCTGTACATTTTGAAATAAACGGCACGATCGTCGCCTTTTAAAAATAACTCTGGGCCTACCCTCGAGTAGTAAGACCCATCTCTTTTTCTTTAAACCTTTTGGGCCTCTTGAGAGAGTGTAAGACCCAACCCCCTTGTACATAAAACATTTTGGGCCTCAGTCACTTGTATAAGTCCCTCTGTACAAATTCAAACAGTGCGCTCACTGATAAAACCCTGGGCCTCTCCTTGAGCTGTAAGCCCCAAATCTTTCTTTTTCAAAGCACTTTCTCCTTTGATTTTGAATATACTGTTGTTTTCAATCTTTCTTTGTTGAACAACTAACCGAACAACATGGAAGCTCTACAACCGAGTAAGTGGTTATTGCTTTCATTTACCGCTTTCATATACATATAACTATATTGTGGGGTTGTTTCACTGTAAGTCTTCTTTCATAAACTCATATCAACTGTGTAATAATAGTATAGATATTTAGAGTTTCCCCGACAAATACGTCTAGCATCAAGCCCGTTGATCACTCTTAGAAATAGTCTAAACTAGACCCCCATAGGATTACCAGACACAGTCTTCCCTCCTCTTGGGGTTAAACAATATGGAGACATGAAGGGCAGCATTCTCAATGAACCATTTCCTAGACTGTCACTCATAGAAGTTGTCAAAGAAACTCTACTCCCCAAGGATGATCTTTTCTCCGTGAATGGAATCTCTTGAGTGTCTTCCAAATTCTCGAACTTTCCTGACTTGATCTATTCCTTGTGAATAGCTTGCCTTGAATTTTTTGGGGTTTGGGGACCCACAGGCTTCTTAAAAGCACTTTTCAAGAAACTCTATTCCCCAGAGCTGATCTTTTCTCCGTGAATGGCATCTCTTGAGTTTCTTCCAAATTCTCGAACTTTCCTGACTTGATCTATTCCTTATGAATAGCTTGCCTTGAATTTGTCGGGGTTTGGGGACCCATCGGCTTCTTAAAAGCAATCGGCCTCCTCTTGGGCATCGTACAAGGACCCACATGCTTCCTAAAAGCAACCCCGCCTTCTTTTGGGCTTAGTACAAGGACCCACCGACTTCTTAGAGGTATTCACAGCCTCCTCTTAGGCTTCGTATAATGATCTCTTCCTCTGGGAATGATAGCCTCCTCTTGGGCTTCGTACAAGGACCTCTCAGCTTCTTAAAAGTCTCTAGCCTCCTCTTGGGCTTCATACAAATTGTCCCGACGACCTCCTAAAGGTATAGGAATAGAACTTAGTCATCGTCATAGAACAGTCCTTTCAAAGAGTCTACTACTGTTTCTCAAAGCATAGTACAAAAGATAAAACTCTAGACTTGGACAGTCTAATATCCTTGAGTCTCAAAGACATTCTCAAGCACCCTTCGTTAAATAGGAAGGAAACCCGTAGACTCGGACAGTCTCAATACCCTTTGGATTTCCTATTTCCTTAAAGAACGGGAATAACCCGGATCCTTGAATCAATGCCTTGAGTACAGTGTTGCTCATATAAGAACTGATTTTCTCTTTCAAAATCAGTATAATGGACCTGTCACTTAACTGAAACAACATTTAGCCTCTCTCTCGGGCTTTGTACGAGACACATAAGAGACTCCCTCGTTGAGTCAATCAGCCTTTTCGCCTCCATCTCGGGCCTTATACGAGATACAAAAAGGTTCTTATTAAGCCAAACAAATTTTAGCCTCTCTCTCGGACGTTGTACGAGACACACAAAAACACTATCTTGTTGAGACAAATAGCCTCCATCTCGGGCCTTATACGAGATACCAAAAGATTCCCTCGTTGAGTCAAATCTTTTTAGCCTCTCTCTCGAGCTTTGTACGAGACACAAATAGCCTCCTCTTAGGCTTTGTATAAGAAAACCACTAGTTAATCCAATTAACCTTTTAGCATCAAAGTTGTGCCTCGTTCACAGTACACAAACATCAACAACTCTTTCCCCTTCATCTAATCGCTGTAAGCGGCAAGCCTCTGAATCATCTACATCCATGCCACTGTCCCTCTCTTAGTATGAGAAATTCCTAAGGAAAGATGGCATTGCTCTACACTGGGTTAACGTCTTCCCTTTTAGGTTAAAACCCCCTATAAAGGAAATTATGACATTGTTAGGATCCACGTATCCCGGTTAAAGTAATCCTCCCTTTATAACCAGTCACCTAACAGTCGTGAAAAACAGACCCCCCTTTAGAGATGACAAATTCTCTCTAAAGTCAAACCCTTTAAGCTTCATATCTTGGGCTTTGAACAAGATACAAATAGACTTTTCAGCTTCATATCTTGGGCTTTGAACAAGATACAAACCACCTTTCGCTTCACGTCTTGGGCTTCGAACAAGACACCAAAACAACCAATTTCCTCCCATAGAATAGGAGGAACTACGAACGCTCTGATTTCCCTGTTTCGGTAAACGAGAATACGTAGGCATAAGATTGAAAGAAAAATATTAGCGAGCGCAATCAACAAAAAACTAAAATCCCATACTCTCACATATCTACCAAAAAGCATCAGTCCTAACATCCTAATCCTTGTTTCCCGCCATAAACATTCTATCAAAATAAAAAGAGAGAAACCACTATTGGCAAAAATACAAATAACTAGTACAAAGGCCCCCCACATTGATAGCATCCGTAACCTAACAGACCGCTGTTTAAACTCAGTATGCAAAGCAGCGTAATTGGAGACATCTATTTCCCTTCCTTATTCAGCTTTAATAGGATAAAAAATGAATCGACCTGTAGTAAGCTCAAACTGCAGAGAGCGACCAGTGCTTAAGAACCGCGTCCAAAATCGCTCGCTACAAAAAAATGGCGCCCACCGTGGCGCCAAATCCTTTTGTCTCTCTCTTCACTTATGTGAATACCACAGATTGGGGCTTCCGCCGGGGAACCCATTTTTCTGTCAGGAACTTATGATTCATAGCTTTAAAGGTCTAGGATGTTTAGGACAAATATATATATCGCTTTTCCTAATTGCTATACATGTTTATTTTTCTGCTAATGGGAATGCGGGTGATGCCGTATGTGGAAAGATTGAGTATACACTTAAGATAAGTGATGGCGACGAGGTCGACCATCAACCTCAGTGGAGGCTGACTAATGTAACCATTCTCTCACCTAGACAATGGGTCGGTTGTGATGCCTGAGAAGCTGAGGAACCAAACCCTTTCGTAGTGCGGAAACTATCGGGAATAGTTGTTACGCGATACTACCCTCATTTGAGGCTGGTGATCTATTCTCGGTGAATGGAACTTACTCTAAGATTGCTCTACAACTCGCTGGAGATCCGCTTGTTGTTTTTCTTTCCTGGGAGGAGCTGATGATAATGAGTACAGGTACAAAAATCACCTTAGTATAAACCTTTGGGGATAGGTAGAGCCTTGACTTCATGACAACGACCCTTTGACCCCATGTTTTTTCTATGTTTTTGTGTTCTGCATTCATGCATTCATTTAAAAAAAAAACATTGAAACATTCAAAAAAATTTCTCTTCTAGTCTCTCTGTTTTTCAAATTAAACTAAGACTGTGATTGCAAATATTAGAGAAGAGGATTACGCTAATGGATTTCGGTAGAAGGAGAACTCATACGTACACCTTCAAGGTTCCAAAACTAGAGGATTTGAGAAGGTTGGCGAGGATGATCACTAACCCTGAGGCTTTCAGAGCCAAACACGGAGGTCTGCTACCACTGTTAAGAGTCCATGTGATTGAGGGAATCATGGATGCGCTCATTCAGTTTTACGATCCGGTTTATCATTGTTTCACATTCCCGGATTACCAGCTAGCACCAACGCTGGAGGAGTATTCTCATCTGACTGATCTACATATCACTAATCAGGCTCCATTTTCTGGACTGGAAGAAATTCCAAAGAATCAGACCATTGCAAGAGCCATTCATTTGGACGAGTATGAGGTCAGGACTCACATGACCACTAAGGGTGGCATCCAAGGTTTGCCAGCCCAGTTCTTGACGAAGAAAGCCCTGTATTTTGCCAGTATAGGAAACGTGACTGCTTTTGTAAGCGTCTTTGTCTTGCTCACCTATGGGTTATTTTTGTTTCCCAACATCAAGAACTTCGTCCATATTAACTCCATTAAGGTTTTTCTCATTGGAAACCCTGTGCCGACTTTGCTCGCAGATGCGTATCATTCTGTACACCTGGGAAATTTGTACAATAGAGGGGAGATCACATGTTGTGTACCTCTGCTTTTATAAATGGTTTATCTCCCACTTGCCCAATTCTGCTGCTTTTTAGGATTGCAAGAATGTCTTACGTTGGTCACAGAAGATCATGTCTCTTACCAACTCTGATATAGATTGGTGTAATAGGATATATGATGGAATCAGGATCATTGACCGTTGTGGAAACTTCCCCAACGTACCCCTCATAGGAACTAAGGGAGGAATCAACTATCATCCGGTATTGGTTCGTCGTCAATTTGGATACCCGATGAGACACATCCCACGGGGTGTTCATCTGGAAGGTCTTTTCTTCAAGGAAGGAGAAAGTGACAGAGCACTAAAGATGGAAATAGTGCACGCCTGGAAACAATTTCATAAGAAAGGACGAGAGTTTCTAGGAAAACCGGACTGTGTCTCAGTGGAGCCTTATCTCTACTGGGTACAAACTAGAGCTCTCAAGCTAAAAATGCCTTATCCTCGTTACGGAATTCTTCCGCCGAGGGAATCTGTCATGTACTTCATGACGGAAACTGAAAAGCTTCAGGCTACTCTCAACAAAGTTCAAAAGGAGAGGAGGTCTTGGAAGAACAAGTACCACACCCTTGATGTAGAGTGCATCAAAATACAACAATTACTGAAAGAAAAAGATGCTCTGATTGAAATTTTGGAGCAACATGCTGTAGAGAATCAAGATGACCAAAGGAATTTGCTCACTCCTTTCACTTGGCAAAGGAATGACAACCCGACAACGGCTCAAGGGCTCCGGTCAAAGAAAAGGAAGGTACCAGAGTCAGCACCCGATTTCTCTTCAGAGAGGACTCGGGACCCATTAGCTTAGGTTTCTGTTTCTGCATTTTGTAATCTACTGTATTTCCGTTTCTGTAATCCTTTGAATTCAATAAAAAGGGGTTTCCCCACTGTTTGATATTTGCAATCTAATTGTCGAAGTTTATTTTGATTAAACCTAAAAACAATTAATATAATCATTGCATTCATCATTCTCACATCATGTATTCTTCTTACCTACGAATCTCATGTTTGTGTCTCGGTTCTAGAGTCAAACTGTCTCATTCGTATAATACTCGGGCCAATTGTCAGAAATGGATGGATGATCTTGAGGAAGAAAACAGAGAGTTGAAAGAAGAGATCGACGCTCTGAGAGAGGATATGAGAAAGCTTCGTAACGACATGCAAGCCATGGCAGAAGCACAACTACAAAGAACTGTGATCTCAGATACCGAAAGATCACCCTTGGGGCATGTCTGTCAACTATATCCTGGAAGGATATGTTCCGCCGATCACTGGAGATCAGGGAATCACAACAGAAGCCGTTGGGCCTGAAGGTTACAAACTTCGGGAAAGCGAAGATGCCAGGGGCATACTGAAAACTCCTGAAGGTTACAAACTTCGGGAAACGCCATGGTTCGCTACCGTAGTCACGGTACCACCCCCTGTGGTGCATACTGTCCCGGAAGGACAAATTCCACAAATACCTTCTGGTAAAAAGGAAACTATGTTTGACCGAATGGATGAATTCCAGGAGCAGTTCCTAGAAATGCAGAAGGAGCTACAAGCCATTCGCGGTCAGGATCTATTTGGAAAGGACGCCGCAGACCTCTGATTGGTTCCCAATGTGAAAGTCCCGCACAAATTCCAAGTGCCCGACTTTGAAAAGTACAAGGGTAACTCTTGCCCTCAAAGTCATCTGGCGATGTACGCTAGGCGGATGTTAGCTCAGACGGAGAATCAGGACCTACTGATTCACTACTTTCAGGATAGTTTAACCGGTGCCGCACTCAAATAGTACATGGGTTTAAACCGTACTACGATCAGTACATTCAGAGATCTTAGTACTGCCTTCGTCCAACAATACAAATACAATTTGGACATGGAACCCGACAGAGATCAACTCAGATCAATGTCACAAAAGGACAAGGAAACCTTTAAGGAGTATGTGCAAAGGTGGCGTGAAATTGCCGCTCAAATTTGTCCACCTCTTGAGGAAAAAGAGATGACAAAGATCTTCTTAAAGACTTTAAGCTCATTTTACTATGACCGAATGGTTGCCAGTGTGCCTAGTGATTTCACCGAGATGGTCGGCATGGGCGTACGTCTTGAGGAAGCCATCCGAGAAGGACGTTTGGTAAAAGACACTGAATCGACGAGCGGTACTAAAAAATACGGTAATGCTCTCCCTAATAAAAAAGAGCAAGATATTAGGAATATCTCTCTTGGAAAGCAAAGGCGACGTTATCAGCCGGTAGCAGCTATAATTCCTGCTATCAGCCCTGCGCCTATTCCTACGTATCAACCTCAGGTTGTGCAGAGCCAACCTAATCAGCAAAGGACGCAACATCCTCTTCAGCAGGCTCGTCCTCCATATAACAACAATCGTACAACACAGCCATCAGGGTTTGATCCTATACCCATGTTGTACGCAGAACTATTTCCGTTACTACTGGCCAAGGGGCACATCCAGACTAAGTCTCCTCTTACAGTACCGGAAAATCCGCCTTTTTGGTTTAAGGTGGATCAGACATGCCCTTACCACCAAGGACGTTCAGGGCATAACATTGAGACTTGTCTCAATTTCAAGTTCGACGTGCAAAAGCTTGTTAGGAGTGGGGTCTTATCTTTCAAGGATATAAATCCTAATGTTCTTACGAACCCGCTGCCTTAACATGAGAAGGCTGCAGTCAATTTGATAGAAGATGAGACTAATGACGTTTATCAAATTCACGATGTACTCTTGTTGAAAACCAATCTGGTCAAGATGCATTGTAGACAGAGTGGATATGGCCATGTGCCACCTCATAACTATCATCAGTGTGATATCTGCTCTAAAAACAATCAAGGATGTTCTGTAGTGCAAGCAGCTCTATAGGAACAGATGGATCTCAGATGGATCCAAGAGCACCGAGTTCATGGAGTTAACATGGTCTATACGAACTCCAACGTCATTCAGAACCACGACATATGTGCAATGAATGTCAACTTGGTGGCGATGCACTCAAGGCAAAGCCGGTATCATAATCTTCCGCGACACGATTACAGTACCTGTCTGACTTGCTCGGTAAACAAACAGGGATGCTCTTTCATACAGGAGGCCCTCCAGTGTCAGATGGATCTTGGATGGATCCAAGACTACCATGATAGTAACCCTTATCAGATCAACATGGTTCAGATCTTCGATATTCGCGTGATGAATACCAACCTGGTAGAGTTACATATTGAGCAGGTCCGACTCGGATTCTTAATATCACATGACTATCAAAGCTGTAAAGCAGGTTGCGAAAACGATCGAGGTTGTACCCTTGACTAGGAGGCACTTCAGCACTTGTTAAATCACTGGTGGATGCCAATCTACATGGATGAAGATACTCAGCAAATTAGTATCAGTAACAGGAATCCTACTCGGCGTCAAAGTCAGGATGTCCGATCTGTGGAAGCTAACCTAGTGAGGTTACATTGTATTTAAAGTGGGCGTGGCCAGGTGCCACCACACAATTATGACCGTTGTAGTGTCTGTTCAGAAAGTAACCAAGGCTGTTACCTTGTGAGAGCAGCTCTTCAGGGTCAGGTGGATCGTGGAGAGATTCGTCCATATCCGGGTTCTGGACCCATCAACTGGACGCCGAGCTACCTTGCCGATCAAGTCGAGAATGTTGTCACAATCTCTGGTCGTCACCAGACCAAGGATGTTTTTGCCATCATCCCTCTACTTGACGAATCTAGAGTTCCCAACCGGGAACAGATCGAGATTACTTATGATGGTCAGAAAAATCAAAAAGTTCCCATAGTCATCTATCTACCGAGACCACTACCGTATGAATCAGCTAAGGCAATCCCTTACAAATACGGTGCAACAACAATTGAAAATCGAAAGGAAATTCCATTACCCTCCGTCGTGAATATTGCAGACATCAGTCGTGTAACACGGAGCGGTCGAATCTTCAACCGAGGAGTTGGAGAACCTAACAAGGAAAAGGAACTTCAGACAGAAGCTCCTGATCCATCAGTCAGTCAATTCGGTAATCCCGACCTTTCAAAAAATAATGATGAGATACTGAGGGTCATCCAAAGGAGTGAATATAACATTGTTGATCAGTTGTTACAGACTCCTTCAAAGATCTCTGTGTTATCACTGTTACTCAGTCCAGAAGCGCATAGGGAGGCTCTACAGAAAGTCTTGGAGCAAGCCTTTGTGGAGCAGGATGTAACAATCAGGCAGTTAAATAGTATTGTGTCTAACATCACTTCCTGCCATAATTTGGGATTTAGTGATGAGGAATTACTCGAAGAGGGTCGCCGTCATAACATGGCGCTCAATATCACAGTTAACTGCCAGGACGATGCTTTAGCCAGCGTACTGGTAGACACAGGGTCAGCCCTGAATGTTATACCGAAGTCTACTTTGATGCAATTATCATTCAAAGGCCCTCCGATGAGAATCAGTGAGTTCGTCGTCAAGGCGTTCGACGGATCCAGAAAAACAGTTATCGGCGAAGTTGATCTTCCCATAACTATCAGTACTCACACTTTCCAAGTCACTTTCCAGGTCATGGACATCCGAGCAACCTACAGTTGTTTATTAGGAAGACCTTGGATACATCAGACTGGAGCGGTCACTTCGACCCTCCACCAAAAGTTAAAGTTCGTTCAGAACGATCAACTTGTCACAGTCTGTGGAGAATAGGCCTTGCTCGTGAGTAACTTATCATCATCTGCTTGTGTAGAACCCGATGAGGTTATTGGGACGCAGTTCCAAGCACTGACAGTGAGCAAGGACAATCATTTCAAAGGAGGAATCTCGATTTCCTCATACAAAGATGCTATCAAAGCAGTCGAGAGTACCGATACAACCGGATGGGGACATCTTGTCATTCCTATTGACAATAAACCAAAGAAGGGTCTTGGTTTTTCTGCAACCTGTACCCAGACAGCTGCCAACGATGAAAGTCTTCATCCCATTCAAAAATTCTTCCACAGTGGAGGTTTCCTTCACCCAGTGTCTCAAATAGTTTATGCTATCAATGAGGAAGATCCCTCTGACACGGATGAAGAATGGAAGTCCTATCTTAACAAGGACGGTTATATGTCTCAGGAAGAGGTGCCTACGCCATTTTGCTATCCCGCACAGAGTCTGAGATTTATACCAAGGTCAGATGTCAAAATGATATATGGCGATTGTGATCCGGAAGACTGCCGTGCTCCGCCAAATTCATTAGAGGAAGACACTCCGATGAAAGACAATTTTGACTACACCTACTACGGCCCAATGGATGGTCTGCCAATGTGGCAACCTTATCCAGGAGACTTGGGGCAAGAGAGTCAGCCGAACAATGAAAATCAGCTGACTGTCATTGAACAGAATACCTGTGTCCCCACCATGTCATGGGATCAACACTCAGGTCATTCAGAAACTACTCAACATGAAGATGAATTCGCAATGTTTGCAGGACTTGAATTCATCAACTATGCTTTTCCCAAGGTCAACTTCATCGAGAGGGATGACTCTGCCAGTTCGAAAGAAGTGTGGGACACCTTGGAACAACCGAGCAGAAAATTTGACTATATGGGCAAGTACACCGCTCCCGAAAGCTCTCGTATCAGGCTCGAAGACATCCAGCCAACTGGATGGGGAGATACAGTTGAGAGCACAAATGCTATGCAAAATGCAACAGAGAAATTCTCTTACGACAACTCTTCCTGGGAGACAGATTCCAATGATCCTGCTCCACCAGAAATCAGCGTCATTTCTAAAGACAAATCAAGGAAGGTGCCAGACTTTGCTATTCACCGAGGAGTTCGCTGCCAATGGGTTGCCGTCGAGGTTCCGAAGGTCGTTCATCAGTCAAAGTAATTGCCATCTTTAACCTTTCACCCCGCCCAGGTGAAACAGATGTTTTGATAGGGCTCGCTTTCTGTAAATTTCCCTCTTCGCTTTGCCCGAAGCGACAGAGTTTTGTTTTATAGGGCTGTAGTTTCAAGGATCGACTTGTTCATTAATAAAATAACGTCGTTCTGTAATTTCTGCAATAATTGCTGTTTTCTCTTTTCGTTTTTTCAGAAAATGGTAATCCTAAAAAAAATTAAAAATAAAAACAAGTAATAAAAATAAAACACTGCACACACTTGCATTTTCTCTATCTCTTCTAAACACGAATCATCACGTCATGCAGATTACTTATTTTAAACCCAGTTGAAACATACGATCTGATGCCTTCTCCCAACTTTAAGTTCCCGGTATTTTGGGCTGAAGAAGAAGATGACGACAAAATTCCAGAAGAGATCGCCCGATTACTCAGACAAGAGGAAAGGTCCATTGAACCTCATAAAGAACCGTTGGAAACAGTAAACTTGGGTTCAGAAAAGGAGAGAAAAGAAATCAGGATTGGGGCACTGCTCAGTCCAACTGCCAAGGAGAGTTTGATAAAGCTTCTCAAAGAATTCCCCTATGTATTCACTTGGTCCTATCAGGATATGCCAGGGTTGGATACCAGCATCGTGGAATATCACTTACCGTTAAGATTGGAATGTCCACCTGTAAAGCAAAGGTTGAGACGCACTCACCCGGACATGGCCATCAAATTCAAAGAGGAGGTACAAAAACAGATTGACGCAGGTTTCCTCGCCACATCAGAATATCCTCAATGGTTAGCCAATATTGTACCCGTTCCCAAAAAGGACGGAAAAGTCAGAATGTGTGTCGATTACAAGGATCTGAACAAGGCAAGTCCAAAGGACGACTTTCCTTTACCACACATTGACATGCTGGTAGACAGCACATCAAAGTTCAAAATTTTCTCCTTCATGGATGGATTCTCGGGCTATAACCAGATCAAAATGGCGCTGAAAGACATGGAGAAAACTTTGTTCATTACCCCATGGGGTACCTTTTGTTACAAGGTGATGCCGTTCGGTTTGAAGAACGCCGGGGCAACCTATCAAAAGGCCATGACTACTCTGTTTCATGACATGATACACAAAGAAATCGAGGTATATGTCGATGATATGATTGCTAAATCAAAAACAGAGAGCGAGCACGTTGAACATCTGACAAAATTGTTCGAACGTTTAAGAAAGTTCAAGCTCCGCTTGAATCCTAACAAGTGCACCTTCGGTGTCCGTTCAGGGAAACTACTAGGGTTCATCGTCAGCCAGAAAGGAATTGAAGTTGATCCTGACAAGGTCAAGGCCATTTAAGAAATGCCTTCTCCAAAAACTGAGAAACAAGTCAGAGGATTCCTGGGACGTTTGAACTACATCTCCAGATTCATATTCCTTATGACCGCGACCTGTGCGCCGATCTTCAAATTACTCAAAAAGAACCAGGACTGCATTTGGACAGAGGATTGCCAAACCACCTTCAACAGTATTAAGGAATATTTGTTGAATCCTCCGATTCTATCACCTCCAGTGGAAGGAAGACCGCTGATCATTTACCTTACAGTCTTGGAAGACTCAATGGGGTGTGTACTTGGCCAACAAGACGAAACTAAACGAAAAGAGTCTGCCATCTACTATCTGAGCAAGAAATTCACCGACTGTGAAACTCGGTACACGATGCTCGAGAAAACTTGCTGTGCTTTGGCTTGGGCAGCCAAACGTCTTCGCCAGTACATGATTCGTCACACTACTTGGTTAATCTCCGAGATGGATCCAATCAAGTATGTCTTTGAAAAACCTGCTCTCACGGGAAGAATTGCCCGTTGGCAGATGCTGTTATCAGAATATGACATAGAGTACCATGCTCAGAAAGCCGTTAAGGGAAGTATTTTAGCCGATCATTTGGCTCATCAACCGATTGACGATCAAGAATCAATCGGGTTTGACTTCCCAGACGAAGATGTCATGTATCTAAAAATGAAAGACTGCGATGAACCGCTACCCAGTGAAGGGCCAGAACCAGGTTCCTAATGGGGACTTATATTTGACGGAGCAGTTAATCATTATGGAAACGGAATTGGGGCAATCATTGTTACCCCTCAGGGTACCCACATTCCTTTCACCGCTCGACTTACGTTCAAATGTACGAACAACGAGGCCGAATACGAAGCTTGTATCATGGGTCTCGAAGAAGCGATTAATTTAAGGATTAAAAACTTGGACGTATACGGCGACTTAGCTCTGGTTATCAATCAGATCAAAGGATATTGGAACACATACCAATCAGGATTGATTCCTTACAAAGACTATGCAAGAAGGTTATTACCCTTCTTCAACAGAGTTGAGTTTCATCACATCCCTCGTGATGAGAATCACATGGCTGATGCTTTAGCCACTCTCTCTTCCATGATTAGTGTAGGTCAATGGAATGAACTACCTAAGATCGACATAATGCGCCTTGAACGACCCGCTTACATCTTCACGATCGAAGCCGTCATAGACGACAAACCTTGGTATCACGATATCAAATGCTTCCTTCAGAAACAAGAGTACCCATCTGGGGCACTCAAAAAAGACAGGAAAACCCTCAAAAGAATGGCTGGAAACTTCTTTCTGAGCGGTGACACTCTTTATAAGAGGAATTTTGACATGGTCTTGCTCCGATGCATAGACGAACCAGAAGCAGACATGCTTATGAAAGAAATTCATGAAGGATCCTTTGGCACTCATGCCAACGGACACACAATGGAGAGAAAAATTCTCAGAGCAGGGTACTATTGGTTGACCATGGAATCCGACTGCTACAAGTACATGAGGAGGTGTCACAAATGTCAGATATACTCCGACAAAATTCATGTACCGCCATCACATCTCAAAGTTCTTTCTTCCCCATGGCCTTTTTCCATATGGGGAATCAACATGATTGGCTTGATCGAACCTAAGGCTTCAAACGAACATCGGTTCATCCTGGTAGCCATTGACTATTTCACCAAGGGGGTCGAAGCAGCGTCATTCGCTAAAGTAACCCGATAAGTGGTGGTCCGATTTATCAAAAACAATATCATCTACAGTTATGGGGTTCCAAGCGAGATCATTACTGATAATGGATCTAACTTGAACAATAAGATGATGAAAGAGTTGTGTGCAGAGTTCAGGATTGTATACCATAACTCATCTCCCTACCGACCCAAAATGAATGGAGCGGTAGAAGCGGCCAATAAGAACATCAAGAAGATTGTTCAGAAAATGGTTGTAACCTACAAAGACTGACACAAAATTCTACCCTTTGCTCTTCATGGTTATCGAACATCTGTCCGCACTTCAACATGGGCAACCCCTTTCTCTCTAGTATATGGCATGGAGGCAGTTCTCCCCATAGAAGTAGAGATCCCATCAATCCGGGTATTGATGGAAGCTAAGCTTTCAGAAGCTGAATGGTGTCAAAGTCGACACGACGAATTAAACCTGATCGAAGAGAGGCGAATCACGACACTATGCCACGGTCAGTTGTATCAGCAGAGAATGAAGAAGGCATTCGACAAAAAGGTCCGACCTCGTGTCTTCAGAAAAGGAGACCTCGTGCTCAAGAATATACAATCGTTTCTCACTGACTCTCGGGGCAAGTGGACTCCAAATTATGATGGCCCCTATGTGGTCACGAAAGCTTTCTCAGGCGGTGCCTTGAGACTTGCAACCATGGACGGAGAGGAATTTGCCTACCCCACGAATGTTGATGTAGTCAAGAAATACTTTTCCTAAACTAAAAAAAAAAAACTTCTCGGTGGATTGAAAACCAGAAAGGGCGGTCCAGGCAAAAGTTAGAGACATGAAATCATCCCGATGGATTGGAAATCTCATAGTACAATCCAGGAAAAAATTAGGGATAATGGCAAGTAACTATGTTCAACAGAGGCAAGTCCCTCAGCAGCAGTTACATAATCCATTGGAAGAAAACTCCAGTCAAGGTCATCTTCAACAGAAGCTCAGGATGTCCAGAATTCAAAATTGGTAGAAGGATAGTGGTCGTTATGTTTTAACGTAGCCCTTTTCCCTGTGAATTACCATTTTCTAGCTTTGTATATACTCTTTGGAATCACGCGTTTGACTGATCTCCATCTTATCAATAAAATTCGAGCCCTTGTGCTTTTGTTTGTAATTCTTATTTGTTTTAGCTTTACAGAACGACGTTGTTAACATGATTAACGATTCCTGAAATAAAACAAAAATGAATTTACTTGTTAAAACTTTTTCTGCTTTTAAAATAAAGTCGGCAATTTCTTTTGACTATTGAACATCAGAAGAGCATTAACCGCTTCTCCAGAAGTAAGCAAACATCAAAGTGCATAATCAAAGTACTCCTTCTAACCCAGTACGCCTGAATGAAGGATCAACTGTGTCAGAGACCTTGTTTCGTCTGACACGCCCCGACCGAGTACTTCCCTCCTAAGCCCGATCAACGGTATTCCCCGCAGGGACTATCTCTCCTAAGCAAGGTAAAATTTCTACTTTTTTGAACAACGGTACTTCTTCGCCCCGCGATGGCCGAGTATCCAGTCGTGTTCACTCGTCAGTCTATATGTCACGTCAGTTTTATCAGCATATACATACATACATCATGCATTATCGATTTGCATTCACATTTCATATTGCATCACTATCACCCTAGTCGGTCTTATCCCCTAGTGATAGAAGTTCTCTCAATCGAGTTCCCAGTTATTTCCTCGTCAGGAAATACTGTGTCTGAGCAATCTCACCTCTAGTTTATTTCTGGATTGAAGTTGATCCTTGACCTCTTTGATAACTTGAACCTCTGAAAAACCAGAGGAACCTTTAGGCAGCATTACTCTTCGCCATTGAGGATGATGTCCTTGCTTTCTCGGATTAAGGAGAATCCACAGAGAAAGCTTCGTAATCAGAGATTCGGCAGCCTGCCAGTTTTGCTCCAAAAAAGATTGCTGATGAAAAGGTCATCGACACCTCAAAATTGGACCCCATCATATGGCATTTCTCCGAGAAGATCCAGAGAAAAGTGTGATGTAATATCACCAAGCGAAAGCAGTCTCTCAAGAGACTCAGTTTCCCCAGATAGAGTCGACAAATGGCATCTCCAACAGAGAAGTTTGTACACCTCTACAACTCAGACGAATGGGTTCCCCAGCAAGTCTGACATCTTTTTTTTACTCAAATGGCATCTCCCCAAGAAAATTCGGCGAGAAGTTTGAGGAAAATCGCTACGCATAGCGTCCCTTGTCAATTAAGTTTATTGACAAAAGAAACTGAGACCAGATCCTTGGTAGGAAACCAGGATCGAGGGGAAGTTTACAAAAGAAACTAAGACCAGATCTTTGGTAGGAAACCAGGATCGAGGGGAAGTTCATTTCAAAAGAAAACTGAGACCAGTTCCTTGGCTGAAGATCAGGATCGAGGGGAAGTTTTACCTTTTCTAAGCATCATTGCTTAGCAAAAAGAAGATGAATGCGCAAGCTGCCATTCATAGCCATCAAAATTTCGGGTATTCCGATATTTAATCCTCTTGCACACCGAATGCCCGAATACCTTCGTCATTCACACCTTCGTGCCCAAGAAGATTAAATAGGGGTATCTATCATACCCCAAATTTTGACCACTAAGATTTCCCATCATTGTTCAAATCATCATCACAATATGGATGAACCATCATGCCTCATCAAATGCCTCAAGGGTTGTTGAGCATTCACTACAATCAAAATTAGGGTTTCTAGCCCTCTAGGAGCCTTAGATAAAGGATCAATCAAGGAATGACATGATCTTCAACTTGCCTAAACCTCTCAAACATACACAAATGATCAAAAGGAGTCCCACTTCAAGGATTAAGCACAAGGCTGCTCCCTTCTAGGTGGATCAAGTCTCAAGATCGCCGGTATCACCAAATTAGGGTTTTGGTCGATCAGGACCTCCAAAGGGAAATTTTCCTCTGGGCATGAGCCAAAGATCCAAAACACAACCTAATATACCCCATGGGACCTCATGGACCCAATCACCAAGTCAATTTTGCCTCAGGGGTTGCATTCATCAAAAATCAGGAATTAGGGTTTCTTGACCTAATTCACCCCTAAGTTGACTTTTGGGACTAATTATGAACCAAGACCTCAAGAGAGGATTTGAGGATCTCCAATATGCCACATTGATCCATTTGGGACAATGGATTGATCCAAGAAGCTTGAGCAACAAGTCTCAATTTCATCTGGACCACAATAAGGGTTTTGTGAGAAAAGTCAACTGTAACTTTGACTTTGGACCAGGACATGCTCCCAAGCCCTAAGACATGATTCAATACACTCTATACCACCCATGGAACATGTCCATCAAGTTTGATTTAGGTCAAGGACATGATTTCCTGAAGGATTGTACAGTTTGGAATTCATTTGATAAAAAGTCAACTGTGCACAAAAGTCAACTTTGACTTTTTGAGATTTTTCACCAAAATGGATTTTTAACCCTAAAATGATGTTAATGTATGATTTAAATCATCATTCATCAAGATAAATCAAGAAAAGTTGGATAACTTGTAAAAGGGGTAACCATAAAAACTTAGAAAATTTTCTAAGTTAAAAATAAAGTGGCTAGGGTACCAACTTTGGAGGGTCATAACTCCTAAACCACAAGGACATTTTTTCCCATCCAAGCTTGATTTGTAGATCTCATTGCCCTCTACAAAAACTTCAACTAGACCTAACTCCAATTCATTGTGGATTTTGAGCTATGAGTGAGCCAAAATGGCTGAAAATATGAAAGTACACCATTTTCCAACACTTAGAAATTTTTTGTCCAAGACAGATTTTGTTAAAACACCAAAACCTGTGAGATTTTTTCACATAGATGCAAGCTGAATCAAGTCCAAAGTTAAACATCAATGTTGTTGCATATGTTGCCAAGAATTTAAAGAACTTAAAAACATGAATTGATTCAACTTGAGCCAAGAAAAATCCATGCCCAAAGTCATGCTACTGCAAGCTGTTTTGGAAAAATCAGTTTGCATGTTTGCTTGCCACACACGATTTTGAACCAAAAACTGAGGATCATCATGCCACATGTATTCAAACCAATCACATTGCATCTGATCCAACTGATGAATCTAAGTCAAAAAGACAAGGAATCTTCCAACTTGAAATTCATCCACTTTGGCACATTTTGCCTTGAATTCAAAGTGCATTAATGTGGAATAGTTCATTGTCAAGGTAGCTACCCTACTCAGTCAAATTTTCTGATTAAACAACAATAAAAACATCTGAGGAATGTGATTTTGGTCAAGGCATAGCCCTGCTCTTGGGAATGGCTAGCTTGCCTTGCTTGGGAAGAAATCCTCCAAGCCAATCCATGCAAATGTGATCTGATCCAGCAGCCATTCACTATTCCTCCAAAACAAAAGTTGATCACCTATAAATAAAGGTCCCAATGGATCATTCAACTCACACCAAAGCCAGTTACAACACTGCTTTCTCTCATTCTTCCTTAAACCTCAAGTTTTTTGGTTTTTGAGTAACCACTATCGGGTTTTGAGTTGCAGCCTTAGGCAATCAATTCCAATTGCTCAAACACATCACATATGATGTATTTGAGGTGTCCAAACACTTAAACACTGACTGTAACACCTCAGGCTCAAAATCACCCTTCAACCAAGCCATTATGCCTCAATTATGCAGGTGGAGGTCTCCAGCTTGATCCAAAGAGTTTCAAAGTGTTCCAAAGCTTGTAACACATTTCATAACATCCATTGAAGCTGTAGGGATCACTAATTCACAACTGGAACAAAGTTTGTGCAGAGTTCCATTTCAGCTTGCATCAAGGTAAGCCTCAAAACTCAAACTCCATGATCCATGCATATTTCCTCGCATGATATTTTGGCCAATTTCTTGCCATCATATGCTGATTGTTTTCCCTTAGAAAATTTGATCATTGCACTCATAATCATGCCTACTCGATTGTTTTTGCAAAATTAAGGTTCATACGGCCACAATGATATAATTTGTTATACACTGAAAATGAATAAAATCGGGTATTGCCATCTTCTTCCTTGTGAAAGAACGCATGAGTTTGGTCTTTGAATGAGGTCCAATGGTTGAGAGATGAGTGAGATATGGTGCTTCACGCACGAGCTCGTGGAAGAAGATGGCCATGGCGCCATTCTTCAGGTTTTCCAACTAAGTTTGATATATATTTTTCCATTGCCATGTTATATTTGAATTGGCATTGCGCCCCATCGATTCATCAGCTGGTTTTGTGTGTATTGGCAAGCGAGAGGTCTGGGGTTCGAATCCCCCTCGCCCCTGACTTCTTTTTATCACTTGTTTTATTTTGTTATTTTTCATATTATTATTTTTAATGATTTGAAAAATTAATAACTCCTTCAATTTTTATCATTTTTTATTGGTTCTTTTTGCAATAATTCACAAAAATGTTGAAATATTTTATTCCACCAAAAAATTAGATTTATATTATTTATTTAATATAATTAGTATTTTTGTGAATAATTAGTATTTTTTGCAATAATTAGTATTTTTGTTTTTAAACATTGTAAAAGTGAATATTTACTTTGAAAATCAAAACCTAATGAGTTTAAATATTCCTTGTGATTATCCCTCATTTTTTCCAAACCTTAAACAAAATCATAAATGGATTATTCAAATTTATTTTGTATTTTGTTTGATTTTCTTTAAATATTTACTTTTAAAGATTAAAATTAGGGTTTTTTTTTATTAATTCAACTTTCAAAAATTGATTTTCAAATACCTTTTGGGCCTCTTGAGAGAGTGTAAGACCCAACCCCCTTGTTCAGAAAACATTTTGGGCCTCATTCGTTGTATAAGTCCCTTTGTACATTTTCAAATAAACAGCACGATCTTCGCCTTTTAAAAATAACTCTGGGCCTACCCTCGAGTAGTAAGACCCATCTTTTTTTCTTTAAACCTTTTGGGCCTCTTGAGAGAGTGTAAGACCCAATCCCTTTGTACAGAAAACATTTTGGGCCTCAGTCACTTGTATAAGTCCCTCTGTACCAATTCAAACAGTGTGCTCACTGATAAAACCCTGAGCCTCTCCTTGAGCTGTAAGCCCCAAATCTTTATTTTTCAAAGCACTTTCTCCTTTGATTTTGAATATACTGTTGTTTTCAAACTTTCTTTGTTGAACAACTAACCGAACAGCATGGAAGCTCTACAACCGAGTAAGTGGTTATTGCTTTCATTTACCGCTTTCATATACATATAATTGTATTGTGGGGCTGTTTCACTGTAAGTCTTCTTTCATAAACTCATATCAACTGTGTAATAATAGTATAGATATTTAGAGTTTCGTCGGCAACTACGTCTAGCATCAAGCCCGTTGATCACTCTTAGAAATAGTCTAAACTAGACCCCCATAGGATTACCAGACACAGTCTTCCCTCCTCTTGGGGTTAAACAATATGGAGACATGAAAGGCAGCATTCTCAGTGAACCCTTTCATAGACTGTCACTCATAGAAGTTGTCAAAGAATCTCTACTCCCAGGGATGATCTTTTCTCTGTGAATGGCATCTCTTGAGTTTCTTCCAAATTCTCGAACTTTCCTGACTTGATCTATTCTTTGTGAATAGCTTGCCTTGAATTTCTCGGGGTTTGGGGACCCACAGGCTTCTTAAAAGCACATGTCAAGAAACTCTATTCCCCAGAGATGATCTTTTCTCCGTGAATGGCATCTCTTGAGTTTCTTCCAAATTCTCGAACTTTCCTGACTTGATTTATTCCTTGTGAATAGCTTGCCTTGAATTTCTCAGGGTTTGGGGACCCATCGGCTTCTTAAAAGCAATCGGCCTCCTCTTGGGCATCGTACAAGGACCCACAAGCTTCCTAAAAGCAACCCCGCCTCCTCTTGGGCCTAGTACAAGGACCCGCCGGCTTCTTAGAAGTATTCACAGCCTCCTCTTAGGATTCGTATAATGATCTCTTCCTCTGGGAATGATAGCCTCCTCTTGGGCTTCGTACAAGGACCTCTCGGCTTCTTAAAAGTCTCTAGCCTCCTCTTGGGCTTCGTACAAATTATCCTGACGACCTCCTAAAGGTATAGGAACAGAACTTAGTCATCGTCATAGAACAGCCCTTTGAAAAAGTCTACTACTGTTTCTCAAAGCATAGTACAAAAGATAAAACTCTAGGCTTGGACAGTCTAATATCCTTGAGTCTCAAAGACATTCTTAAGCACCCTTCGTTAAATATGAAGGAAACCCGTAGACTCGGACAGTCTCAATACCCTTTGGATTTCCCATTTCCTTAAAGAATGGGAATAACTCGGATCCTTGAATCAAATCCTTGAGTACAGTGTTGCTCATATAAGAACTGATTTTCTCTTTCAAAATCAGTATACTGGACCTGTCACTTAACTGAAACAATGTTTAGCCTCTCTCTCGGGCTTTGTATGAGACACATAAGAGACTCCCTCGTTGAGTCAATCAGCCTTTTCGCCTCCATCTCGGGCCTTATACGAGATATAAAAAGGTTCTTCTTAAGCTAAACAAATTTTAGCCTCTCTCTCGAGCTTTGTACGAGACACACAAAAACACTCTCTTGTTGAGACAAATAGCCTCCATCTCGGGCCTTATACGAGATACCAAATGATTCCCTCGTTGAGTCAAAACCTTTTAGCCTCTCTCTCGGGCTTTGTACGAGACACAAATAGCCTCCTCTTAGGATTTGTATAAGAAAACCATTGGTTAATCCAATTAACCTTTTAGCATCAAAGTTGTGCCTCGTTCACAGTACATAAACATCAACAACTCCTTCCCCTTCATCTAATCGCTGTAAGCGGCAAGCCTCTGGATCATCTACATCCATGCCACTGTCCCTCTCTTAGTATGAGAAATTCCTAAGGAAAGATGGCACTGCTCTACACTGAGTTAAAGTCTTCCCCTTTAGGTTAAAACCCCCTATAAAGGAAATTATGGCATTGCTAGGATCCGCGTATCCCGGTTAAAGTAATCCTCCCTTTATAACCAGTCACCCAACAGTCGTGACAAACAGACCCCCGTTTAGATATGACAAATTCTCTCTAAAGTCAAACCCTTTTAGCTTCATATCTTGGGCTTTGAACAAGATACAAATAGACTTTTCAGCTTCACATCTTGGGCTTTGAACAAGATACAAACCACCTTTCGCTTCACGTCTTGGGCTTTGAACAAGACACCAAAACAACCAATTTCCTCCCATAGAATAGGAGGAACTACGAACGCTCTGATTTCCCTGTTTCGGTAAACGGGAATACATAGGCATAAGATTGAAAGAAAAATCTTAGCGAGCGCAATCAACAAAAAACCAAAATCCCATACTCTCACATATCTACCAAAAAGCATCAGTCCTAACATCCTAATCCTTGTTCCCCACCAGAAACATTCTGTCAAAATAAAAAGAGAGAAACCAATATTGGCGAAAATACAAATAACCAGTACAAAGGCCCCCCACATTGAAAACATCCGTAACCTAACAGACCGCTGTTTAAACTCAGTATGCAAAGCAGTGTTAATTGGAGACATCTATTTCCCTTCCTTATTTAACTTTAATAGGATAAAAAATGAATCGACCTGTAGTAAGCTCAAACCGCAGAGAGCCCAAAATTGCTCGCTACAGCATACAAAAGTTTTTGAACTACCTGATATTACAACACAGAAGCTTCTGAACTACCAAGTATTACAATACAAAAGCTTTTTCCATCTAACATAATTTTACACATATGTGTTTAGTTAGTAGCTATGTGATACATTATATCTAAATAGGTAACTGAAAATTACTTATAGTACCTTTTTAGGTTAAGATCAAGAGCTGTAAGAGAAATGAAACTCTAGATGAGTATCTCTTTTGGCTTTCTCTCAACCATGATATGTTCATCAACATTATCTCCAGACCTCTTGGGTTGTGAAGCTTTTGTTTCCATGTTTTGATTTTTAGATGACCCTTTGGAAATTTGAGTGGAGACATGAGTGTTTTCCAATTGGGGTGGAGATACTGACACTGTATGTTTCGAGCACCTTAATTTGTGGAGGAGTGTATCTATGATATTTCTTCGTCTTACTTTGTGGTTGATTAGAAGTAGCATCAAGATCTTCGTCGCTAAAACCATCACTAATATGTCACTTTCATACCTACTTTCATAATATTGCAACTTATTTTAATATCCAGCACAGATCAAGAATTTATAACATTGCAACAACAAATGCAGGTTAAATTTAATAAGCCAAACACATTATAGGAACACATGCACAAGTTACCACCTTGAATTTTTTCCAACTTACAGACCATGATCAAAAGAAATAAGAAATGTACTTGACACACTCATCTTAGTGACTTGTGCATGTGTGAGGAAATTAATTATTATGCGCTACCTAATAAGAAGAGGAAAGATAATGTAATTTACTTGAAAATGCTAATATGAGGAAATATGTGACGAACAAAACTGAAATCGAACAATTTAAAAAATCCTGAGTCTAACAAACTGAAATTGAACCCAAAAATAGATAATTTTGCAATGGAAGACAGCAAGAAATTTGGTATTGTTCTTCATTGAGTACTAGAGAATAAACAAACTATGATTAATTATGTAAGTCTAATGAATAGAAGCCTTTATAGAAAGAGGTACTTCGCTGAATACTGAAGAAGAAACAAACTTTGATTAATGATATAAGTCTCTAATGAATATAAAATATAAGCCTTTATAGCAAAAAGTTAAACCATTGAACAACAATGTAGAATTTCCTTTACCCTCAAAGGACAATCTTTCTTAACAACAGCTTTGAAATTTGCTGTAACTGAATCTCATGTCTCATAACAATGAAATTTTACTTTAAACTATAGGCACATTAAAAGACAAACTCCAGCAAAGGTAAGGAAATAATATTCTTGAACACATAATGGCCCCGACATCAGTAACCAGTTTCTTTATAGGATTTGATATGTAATATGTATCTATGTGATACTACTAATGGATTACTTGAGCCAAGCAAACAAGTAAACCAAAGGAACAGTGCAAAGCAACTCAAGATAGACCATCAATTCTAAAGCTATTCAAAAAGAGAACAAAAAGGGATGCACATTTAAAGGATCTTGAGCCAAGCATCTAACTAGCAACATTCACTTCAGACCTACCAACCTAACCTCACTCTGCTAACTGTCCTAATTGCCCAACATATGATGGAAACAGATTCAGAAAACACAGAATGTCCAGTAAACAGAAAGTTGATTGAAACACTCAAAACAGGTTGCTCAAATAGGTTTCAGCAAACAAAATGATGATTGAAACACTCATTATCATAGCGCAAACAAGTTGCATCATTATCATTGTCTCTCTATTCTGTCTCTCTACTTTAACAAACTGGTTGCAGCAAACAAGTTAGTAGCAATGATAAGTGTAACAAATAACATCATTATCATTGACTCTCTATTTTGTCTCCCTACTCTAACAAACATATTATGAGGACATGACAACCTATTTTTCTATAACTTAAACTATACTAAAGGTTTAACACTAAAATGGTATATGTAAGTTAAGTTCCAAAATACTTTCATAAACAAAATCCCAAAGTGAAATGACAATTTTCGTTCCAATTAAAGCTTACTGAAGCAAGTGTATGACAAAGAGATAACCTCACCGCACCGCCTTATACAATGTGCTACTTAAAAAAAATACTACAAATACAGAGGGAGTGAAAAACCTCAAGCAACAAAACTGAAGCAAATGTATGATAAAGAGATAATCTCACCACACCGCCTCATACAATGTGTTACTTAAAAAAATACTACAAATACAGAGGTAAGTGTAGAGGAGGCCTTACTTTTGGTGAATCAACTATGGAGATGGGGAGTTTCTGCTTCTTTCCTCTTGTCTTCTCTTTCTCATGGACTTCCTTCAAATGGGATGGCAGATTGCCAAAAATTATGAGTTAGACATTCGACCATGTTATAGTGTATTATCCATGCTTATATTTTAGAATGGCTTTGACTTAAAATTTGTCCTGCTAAAAAGTATATTGCTAAGAGAAATGCAGAAGTAAATGTGATCACATCAAACACTATTGTGCTCAAAAGTATATTGCTAAGGTAAAGGCATGAGGAAATACCATTTTTTTGTCTAAACAAGAAAGATTTACTTGGATAATGAAACTGAATGATGTTGATTGAATACCAAATACTTCAAATTGTTCCATTGCTTTAGCCCATAGGGGACAAGCTTATAATTTATCGAGAAGTACTTGCTCCTAACATAAAACAATAAAGTAGTTGAAATAGCCATAACATTTGGAAAAATTGTCCAAATTCCTTGTAAAAAATGAAAAAGGTAATGTTAATTACATGCTTAACTAACTAAACAATAATTTTATCGTTCAAAATTTCATTATCAATATAGGGTGTTCTTGTAACATTCACCTGAATGGAAAGTGTGAACAGACCCCTGCAAGAAAAACTCTAGAGAAATACCGTGCAATTGGAAGAAAACAATTATTATTATCTTTATAAAAGGGCCAAATTAATTATTAAGAGATGTGTGTTATCTTCAATTAAAAAGATGAATAAAAAAATATAAAAGTTGTTAATCATTTCACAGGAATTGTTTGAAGAATATCAAAGTATTATTTTAATGTTAAAATCAGAATATTGTAAAACCATATCCACTATTGCTAGAACACCAACTAATTTTAAAAACTAACCAAGGCTTCTACAAGGAAAGCTGTGGAGTTTCTCACTCCAATAGAGAATCACTCAACTTCAAAATTAAGTCACAAGAACATAATAAATCAACAAAATAATTAGTGCACTTTAACTCAAATTGAAATCAAGACATGGAAACTGAAATAACTTCAAATTAAAGTCGAAACCTGGACATTGAAATACTTTCAAATTGAAAACTAAACCTGAAGATGTAGTGACAAGTAAATCAAAATTGAAATCAATATTCAAACTGAAATTGAAACTTGGAAATACAGCGAGCACCAAATTGAAACCAAAATCGATATTGAAACCTAGAAATATACCGAACAGCAAATCGAATTGAAACAAAAACCAAAATAAAGATTAGGGTTGGGTGAGGGAGAGAATTGAATTACTCACTATTCAGACAAGGGAAATACAAGGGAATGGACAATTTTTGAGGATTCGATTAACATCAGGACCGCCGTGGCCGTAGAAAACACTGAGGTAGATGAAGGTATATGTTTTGCGATATTTGGAATTTTCCTAAGAGGGAGAGAACATTTTTGTTGATAATCTTTTTGAAGTTAAAATTTTTCCTTTAAAAATTTTTTGAGATTCAAAATGAAGATTAGGGATTAGAATGGTTGAAGATCGTTTTTTCAGAGGAGGTTTTTTTTTCTAAGAAGGAGGAGAGAGATTTGACCCAGGTAGAGAAAGTGATGTATTTTAAGTATTTTTATAAAATAAAATTTAAATTAATTGGTTTTAGATACAAAGTATTGCTACACTTGTCCAAAACTGTCGTAGACCCTGCCACAAAATTCACATTGCGACGGTTGGATCCGAACAGCCGCAATTTAAGTGTCGCAAAATGAATATTTTCTTGTAGTGGTTGAGTTAATCTTCTTCAGCTTCATATCTTGGGCTTCAATCAAGACACCTAAATAAATCCATCTCCTCACAAATGAGACTTTGAGTCATCTCTATAGGAAGATATCTCTTCTAAACACTACATTTCCAATCAAATAATCAAAACATTTTTCCAGATAATTGATGTAACTGGAACTCTTGTTGATTTAAAATCCAAGTTGGAGTCCCTCCTTTATCATGGTTCAAAAAAATTTTCTTTTATCTAACTGGTGTAAGTGGCACACTTGTCGATCCTATATCCAAGTTAAGGTCATTCTCTTAGTATGAAAAAAACTCATAAAGAAAAAGTGGCATTGCTTAACACATTAAGTTAAAGCTTTTTCCTTTTATGACATCAATCTCAAATGATTGTAGTGAATAAGTGAGATATTTCCCTTAAAGATGACAATTTTTTAAATCTTCCAAACACTCTTTTAGCTTCACCATCTTGGGCTTTGAACAAGATACAAAATAACCTTTTTCCTCCCATAGATTAGGAGGAACTATGAACGATCTGATTTTCCCATTCTTTTTTTCGGGAATACGTAGGCATAAGATTGCGAGATCTTAGTGAGCACACTAATTCAAAAACCTTAGGTTTAGATACCTTCCAAAAACAATAGAAAACCCTAAAACAACAAAAACATTTTCCTCAATTTTCACAAAGGAGAAACTTTCTCAATTTAGCAGCAAACAAACTTAAGCAACCAAGTAATTCAACAGTAGAAATACATATAAATAAAGGTTCCTATAGATTATAATAGATACTCAGGGTGTTAATAGCTTCCCTTAGTATAACCAACACCCGATTCCAGATCTCTTAGCATTTGTAAGAAAAACACTTGCGCGCAGGGTTAGTTTAAGATATCTTCCGCTTCCTTTTAAGAATCATAGGATATATATTAGAATTCAGAAAGTAGCACTAAATGCGGTAGTGGTCGCGTCACAAAAACTGGAGCTACTGAAAAATGGCGATTTCACTGGAAATATCTGATTATCCTTCTAAGAAGGTTAAACCTTGCATTGCATATATTCTTACTGTTTTATTTGCTTATTTGCTTTCTCATTTGATATCATCTACTGTTTTCCATCATAATATCTGCTTTTTTTAATTTACTGTTATCTGGGAATGTGATTAATACACATGTGGTGAGTTAAAATGTTCTCAGTGTGCCTGAGAGCATATTTTAAGATAGGAGGTGGCATAATCAAGAAGGCTTATAGGGAGTAAATCCAGACCAAACTAACTTGAAAATCCACCAAATCAATAAAGGTACCCTTTTGGAATTACTGATGTTAAGCTAGCAAGTCGTGAAAACATTACTTTTTCCACTAGGAGCCCGTGAAACTGAGGATTAATAAACATTTAACTATTCAACCATTTTTAGGATGTAGTGCGGTGACTATTGGGAATAGTTGATACGTGATACTACACTCGAATGAGATCCATCTTGGGGATATTACAGCTCTCACGATGTCATGCCCCAAAATTTGACCACTAAGATTTCCCATCATTGTGAAAATCATCATCACAATATGGATGAACCATCATACCTCATTAGTCTCCCCAAAGATGGGTGAGCATCCACTACAATCAAATTTAGGGTTTCAAGCCCTCTAAGAGCCTTAGACAAAGGATCAATCAAGGAATGACATGATCTTCAACTTGTCTAAACCTCTCAAACATCCACAATGGATCAAGAGGACTTCCACATCAAGGATTAAAAACAAGACTATAACAATCCAAGTGGATTAAGTCTCAAGATCGCCAGTGTCACCAAATTAGGGTTTTGGTCGACTGCATGAGCCAATGCTTAAAAGCACAACTTAAGATGCTCCAAGGAACCTCATGGACCCCATCATCAAGTCAATTTAGCCTCAGGGGATGCATTCATAAAAAACTCAGGAATTAGGGTTTCTTGACCTAATTCACCCCTAAGTTGACTTTCGGGACAAAACATGAGCCAAGGCCTCAAGAGAGGATTTTAGGGTCTCTAAAACACTACGTTGATCCATTTATAACAAAGGATTGATCGAAGAAGCTTGATCAACAAGTTTCAAATTCATCAGAACCACAATTAGGGTTTTGCGGGAAAAGTTAACTGTGCCTTTGACTTTTGACCCAGGCATGCTCCCAAACCTTGGGACATGATTCAATACACCCTATAACACCTATGAAATCAATCCATCAAGTTTGATTTAGGTCAAGGACTTGATTTCATAGAGGATCGCACAGTTTGGATTTCATCTGACAAAAAGTCAACTGTGCACAAAAGTCAACTTTGGCATTTTGAGATTTTTCACAATTATGGTTCTTTGACCCTAAAATGATATTAATGTGTGATTGAGATCATCATTCATCAAGAAAAATCAAGAAAAGTGGGATAACTTGTAAAAGGGGTAACCATAAAAAACATAGAAATTTTCTAAGTTATGGAACAAAGTGGCTAGGGTACCAACTTCCAAGGATCATAACTTGAGATCCAAGCAACCATTTTGGCTGATCCAAAGATGGATTTGTAGCTCTCATGGAATACTTTAAAAGTGTCAACCACACCTCATTCCAATTCATCATGGATGTTGAGTTATGGAATGATCAAAATGGCTGAAAACATGAAATGTCACTTTTTCCAACACTTAGTGAAATTTTCACTAAGTCAGAATCTGTCTTGCTTTTTTTTCCAAAAGTAGGGGGATCTTTCACTTGGATCCAAAAAGTATCAAGACAAACTATGATCACACATGTGTTGTATCATATGAGAGCTTTCCAAAATGGCCATGAACCCCATCAAACTCAACCTGGGCTAAGAGTTATGACAGTGGCAACATGCCTTGCTGCAACTGTCACAACAAGGCAGATTTGTGCATTTTTCCCGATTTGGGCAATTTGTTCAAATGACAAACAAGTTTATCCATCTGAACACCTCAGGGGGAGACCAAGGAGGGACAAACACTTATCCATCAGCCTCCCAAGTCCTTGGAACCAAAAGTAGCATGCTAAACCTAGAAATGCCTAAAAGAGGGACAAGACTCCAATTTTGGTTTGGAGCATTTAATGGATGCTTTAATCTTTCAGTTTTGTCATGATAAATTGTAGTCTATCTTTTATTAAGGTTGTGGTATTTTAATTATTTCGTCCTTTGTCTTTTATTTACTACTACTATATTATATATACTAGATAAAACTTCAAGACTTGATTGAAAATTATGGACAATCTTCTTCAGAAGCTTTTGAAAGTGTATTGGGCAAACAAAAACCTAAGAGATTGTGTTGCCATGGAATAACCTTAACACCGACTCTCTTGAAAAGAAATGAAGAAATTTCAAAACTTAAAAGAGAGCATACTATTGAGGTTAGACAATTTAATGATTGGATACAAGAGATAGAAGAGAAACGTCGTCAAGATAAGGAAGAAACAGATTGAAAAATTCAACTTCTTCTTAAGACTATTTTGAATCAAAACACCTCAGAGTTAGATATAGAAGCTCTAACAGCTTTGATATCATCTCCTACAACTGATGCTAATAGTGTCTTACGTTGTTCTGAATCAACACATGCTCCAACTAATGATCGAGTAATATTGAATTGTTTTATGATTTAAATTATAATTTTAGAGCCTTTGGATAATATTCTTATTTAAATTATAATCTTGTTTGATGCCCCAACTAATAATCTTATTACTTTTATTTTGTAGGTCATTGTAATACCCCATATTCTCTAAACGCTCAATGGGATATCAAATGAGATCGAATGAGTGTCTATGTACTCTATCTTTGGTTAATTGGAATAATGGAATCTTCTAAGTAATCTAAGTGTTGACAATTAGGATTAATAGAGCAACTAGTGAACTCTGAAGAGATCAATTATTTAATACAGAGACAGATCAATATTTATTAGTTCAAGAGAGGAATTTTATGGTAACTCTAATAATTGATCAAATGGTGTTAGACGACAAAATATCGGTTTGGAGATATTTTATATCATTGAATTATATTATAATATATATTAATTATATGTTATATATATTTGGTGAATGGGAAGAGAAAGAAAAAAAAAGATAGTAAGAAGAAAGAAAGAAAGAAAGGGAAAAAAGGGAAAGAAGAAGAGAAACTCTTGGAAGGGAAAGAGGAGTTAATGGCTTCATCTTCTTCACCATCATCTCATCTTCTTCTTCATCAAAGAGGTGAGTTCCATTAGTTAGGAACTTTGGGGTAGAAATTGGTGGAAAAGATATTGGGGATTGATGTTTTGATGATATTCTTGTGGTGTGTGAGTATAAGAATGATGTAATTAATGGTATGAATGCTTGGTAAATAATGGGTTATGTTTAGGTTGATAGAGTATGAGTTGGGAGTGATTTGGATGAAGAAAAACAGGTTTTGCTATTGTTTACGCGGGGTTAATAGGTTAAACGTATATGGTTAACCGATTACCACTTCTATTTCCAGAAAAATGAAAATTGAATCGGTCATAACTTGAGTTTCGTAACTCCGTTTGACGCGCGGTCAGAAGCGCTGGAAAACCAATTTTATGCTCTATGTGATGGTGAGGTAGAAACATGGTTATATGCCATGGATGGTTAAGATAAATTTTGGAAAGTAATATATGTGATTATATTGATATTTATGTGTTTGTAAATCACCATGTTTGGTTATATTGATGTGAGGGGCTATTATATGTGGTACATGTATGCTATTATGTTATGCCATATATGTATGTTGTTAAATGTGATTCTGTGATAACATTCCTAAAAAGAATTAAGAAAAAGTGAGGAAACTTTACCATAAACCAAGTGATGTGACGTAGGTTGTAACTAGGGGATAATAGAGAATATAGATGGAAATGCCTGTGAATTCGATGCCTAGGTGTGCATCCTTGACGAGTAGTTGTCTAGAGGAGAGTGAGACATTATAGGGAACATGTGTGGACCTTTGTGTTCTTTGTGTTTAAGGCATTTGTGGCCTTGTGATTGTCGAATACAATCACGCTTGTGCGAGATCACGTAATCGGAACGGTTTCCCTTGAGACTTGTCGTTTCGCGAGGTGAAGCTTATTTAGAGCTCCTCTAGAATATACGCATGATTACTTGGCAGGTTTGATTCCCGCGTTTAGTACGAATGGAGCCTACGGGTAAAGATACTTGTGATGGTTAACATGCCATGTGAAGTGACAATTCATAAGGTGATAATATGGACCTTAGTTTCCGAATCCATTTCGTATGTCAACTTTTAGACGTAGAAGAGGATGGGAAAAATGGATGCCTTGATGAGGTTACCGATTAGTGATATTTTGAGTTGCTGAACTCATGAGCATGTTTCCATATAGTGTGAGATTATGAACTCAAAGTCATATCCCTTCCCTTTTGACTTCAGTTAGGATTGGTTAGAACCTTGTAGAGCTGAGTGAATCCAAAAGATAGGGGAACTCACTGAGATTATTATCTCACCCCAATATTGTCGTTGTTTTTCAAGTATTGTTTGCAGGTATGTTTTACAAGTGGTGTTATGCTTGGATGTTTCAAGAGAAGCTTAGTTTGAGTTTTATTCCGATGTGTATTATTTTCTTGTACAATGAAGGATATTGTACCTTGATCTTAGATTTTATTGTTTTAGATAATTTCCATGTCTTGTACCATAGGTTGTATTTATGTTTTAGTAATGGTCAAGTATGTGAATTATGCCAATAGGTACTTGTGATGGTGTCAGTACCAAATAAAAACACTTGTATGGTATTATTCTAGATATATATTATACAGGGCGTTACAGTCATGAATAAAGATTTTCAATCATTCGAAGATGAAGAGACATAAATGTAGAGATGTGTATATGTTGATGTTCAAGTTTACTTTTATATATTAAAGATGTTATTTTGAATATGAATGATGATTGACATTTGAATATGTAATTTGAAGATGTTTTGTATCATTGATTGAGATAAAGATATATATATATATATATATATATATATATATATATATATATATATATATATATATATATATATATATATATATATATATATATATATATATATATATAATTAATGAATTATATTATGTAATTTTTTTAACATATAAGATCATTTTAAAATTTGTATATTATAGGCTTAATACCCTTTTTGGTCCTCTAACTATAGGGGTAGGTCCAAATAGGTCATCTAGCTTTTAAAAGTTCCAAATTGGTCCCATACGTTTTTAAATAGGTCCACGTTTGTCCTCCCTGTTAGAAAAGTTAAAATTTGAATTAAAATCTTGATGACATGGCATGGGTGTGCTGATGTGTACGTTTCTGAATAGGGATGTGGCACGGTGGTTATAGTTCAATGCATTTCCCACCCTTATTTTCATTAAGTCATTTCAGTTCCATGCCTCTAAACCTAGAACAGTCACACAAACACGAAGACGGTCGAGGGTGCAGACGAAGACGAAGATTCACAGACATACGATTGAAGACGAAGTAATATCCTGGTAAATGGCTATGTTCCTTTCATAGAATTTACGTTTTCTGTAATCTAGGGTTTGTGTGTAGATAAAAAGTTAGTTTTCTGTAATCTAGGGTTTGTCGCCCCCTTTTTGAAATTAGGGTTTTTATTGTTCTTTTCGTAAAGTTTCTGCTTTTTTATGATATTAGGTTGAAATGGAAGAAATGATTACCCTCAACATTCATCATAGTGGGGAATTTATGGATTCTGATAAAACGAATTATGGGGGGGTAAATGTAACGAATTACAGGTAGATGTTGATAGGTGGTCATATTTTGAGTTGATAGGTGTTTTGAAAGATATAGGGTATACTGAGGTAGACAACATCTACTACAAGGATCCTACATTTGGGATTAATGTGCTTAGTGATGATAAAGGTGCGTTAGAGATAGCTGACCTATGTAGGATACACCTGAAGCTCGACATATACATTGAACACCCATTATCCCAACCTGAGTATGTTGATGAGGGTGACACATTTAATGAAGAACCTACAAACATGGAGGAGGAGGACATATTAAATGAAGAACCTTTGGATGTTGTGAATGAAGAACAGTATGATATTGTTGCTGAACTTGTTGATCAAGTCCTTAAGGATGTAAACAATTATGTTGAGTGTATGACTACTGATGAGGGTGTCAAGGATGGTGAGAATATGAATTCTGGTGATAGTCTTGAGAAATAGGGTGTTAAGAAAGAGGGTGTTGAGAAAAGGGTGTTGAGAATATGAATTCTGGTGAGGGTCTTAGGAATATGAATGGTGATGGGATTCATGGTCAGGTGCATGATGGGAATGATACTTCATCTGATGACAGTGAGGATTCATCATATAATTATGATAGTGCCTTGGAGCTTAATTTTAGTGATTCTGATGCTAGTTTGGATTATGATGAAGAACATGTTGCCAAAATGGTGGAGTATGATGAGAAACATGAAGGAACTAGTAAAATAAAGAAAAGGAAAGGGGAAGTAGATAGTGGAGAGGAGAATGGAGTTGTGTATTGAAATTTTGGTATCAGATACGTGATGTCAAGTGAGATGTCACAACATCAATATCTGTTGTATGAACAAGGCAGTAAAACAACAGTAAATCAACACAACGAATTGTTCACCCAGTTCGGTCTAACAACCTACGTCTGGGGGCTACCAAGCCAGGGAGGAAATTCACTATTAGTAGTATTAATTCACAGACTCTACAATCAACATACCAGTTGATAGTCTACTCACTTAATCACTACATAATAACACTTCTACCTAAGAACCTCTTAGATATGAGACACCTGTCACTCCCCCTCAATCACCACAGTGATACAATTCAAAGATTACACAGTATAGAAGTCACACTTCAAAGACACACCTTGATCGTGCTTAAAAGCTTTAAACAAGAACAATACACTCTTGCTTAAAAGCTTTTAGAGTGAACAAATTACAACTCAAACAATCATACCAATTCAAGCATCAAGGATGAATGAACGACTTACAAAATACAGACGAAAGGACAAACCCTAACACTTGACCCTCAAATCACAATATCTTGTCTTCGTACTCTTCAAGTAGGGTTGAGGCTGCTTTAAATAGAAACTTATTCTTGGGCCTGGGCAATATGAATTCACAGAATTGATTTAACAATTAAAACCAATTTTAACTTCAAATCTTTTCTCCCTAAATAGAGAAACAATCGATTGCACTGAATAAATATGCACCAAGAATTTCGCCTGCTATCCTCAAACAGAATCTCGCAAGATATATTAAAAACAGCGCAGCTCTAGAAACAAACCAATTTGATGTACTATCAACAGATGTCAGGACATTGTGTTTGACATCAGTACACAGACCTGCAACACAACATATACACCTTATGATGAATGTCAGAAACACAAAATCACATGTTAAGACATCAAGCAAGACATCTTGAACCAGTACATTGTTTTACTAAAATAGCTGCCAACACCAGAACTAACAAACTCCCCCTTTGGTAAATTTTTGGCTAAAACAATATCAGCACACATCAGAGATACCAGCAGTAGAAACAGCACCACAACCATATCTAACATACACAGCTCATCACAAAAAAAAACTACTCTCACCAAAAATTAAGGCTACTCTCCCCCTTTTTAGCCATAATAGGACAAACTCTGAATATGGCAGCAAGCACAAAGTTCTGAAAATTAGTCAAACATGGTCAAACTTCAAGTTTCAAAAACACAAAAAAAATGCCAAGAAGGAATGTTGAACCACAGCACAAAACTCAACAGAGAGAAGTGCACATACACCAAAAAACTTTGACTGACCAGGCGATACAAACAATGACTATTATTTGAAATATAAGACCTACACAAAAAGCTTGAGGAGACATCCAAACAAGGAAGGAAACATGAGCCTGTCCTCCAGAACAGTTGAAGCACACAAGGGTCAGTTGAGGCAAGACCAGAAAAACAAGATCACCAAGCCGAATGAGATGACTTCCAAATAGATGACAACAGCTGGATCCACTACAGGTGCAACAAGAACAGGAAGAAAGACAGAAACAAGTATGAAGACCATCAAGAAACCTCCAGTGCTACTACATGCTTCTGATGATGAAGCATATGAAGACTGGGTTAATTTCATTAATTCAGGTGGTTGGAATGAGTAGCTAGCTTCAAACATGAAAACTCTTTGCTTGTAGTTTCTGTTGGAATAAAAATGTAATGTTGTGTGCTTCCAGTAATAAAATTGTTCTATGTTTATTTCCAACAAGGTTTCTCACTTTGTCACTAAAACAATTGCACCACACACATCTACCTGCAAAAGAATCTACTAATCCTCATATATGCAAATCCCCAATTTGTTTCTTAAATTTTCAAATTGATTTGCATCTAGGGCCTTAGTAAAAATATCAGCTAATTACAGTTCAGTAGCAACATGTTCCAAAGTAACCACTTTGTCTTCAACCAAATCTCTGATAAAGTGATGACGTATATCAATATGTTTTGTCCTGCTATGTTGAATTAGGTTCTTGGAGATATTGATCACACTAAGACTATCACAGTACAATGTCATGACATCTTGCTTGACATTGTATTCAGTTAACATTTGCTTCATCCAAACAAGTTGAGAACAACTACTCCCAACTGCTATATACTCAGCCTCAGCAGTAGAGAGGGACACACAGTTCTGCTTTTTGCTAAACCACGAGATAAGATTGTTCCTTAAGAAGAAGCAACCTCCTGAAGTACTTTTTCTATCATCAGCACTCCTTGCCCAATCAGCATAATAATATCCACTCAGTTCAGTGCCTGATCCATGACTGTATAGAATACCATAGTCACTAGTACATTCACATATTTCAGAATTCTCTTCACTTGATTCATGTGGCTAACCTTAGGTTCATATTGATATTTGGCACAGACTCCAACAGCAAAGGAGATATCAGGTCTGCTAGCTGTGAGATACAGTAGGCTTCCAATCATGCTTCTGTATAGGCTTTGGTCAACACTAACTCCATGTTCATCCTTGGACAGCTTCCGATGAGTAGGTACAGGTGTCCTCTTATGATTAGCATTCTCCAGACCAAACTTCTTCACTATATTCTTTGCATATTTGCCCTGTGAGATGAATATGTAGTCTTCCATTTGTCTAACGTGCAGACCCAGAAAATAGCTGAGCTCACCAACAAGACTCATCTCAAACTCAGAATGCATCTGTTTCACAAAATGTTGAACCATTGCATCTGACATCCCACCAAACACTGTGTCATCAACATATATTTGAGCTATCAACAATTTTCCTCCTTCCTCTTTGACAAACAAAGTCTTGTCAATTTCACCTTTTCTGTAACCATTCAGAGCCAAGAATTTAGTAAGCCTGTCATACCAAGCTCTTGGTGCTTGCTTCAAACCATAAAGAGCTTTCCTTAGTTTGTAGACATGATTAGGAAATGTTGGATCAACAAACCCTTTTGGTTGATCTACATAAACTTCTTCATTTAAGTACCCATTCAAGAAAGCACTTTTCACATCCATCTGAAATAGCTTGAATTTGAGATTACAAGCTACACCTAAGAGTGACCTGATATATTCCAATCTGGCCACAGGAGAAAATGTTTCATCAAAGTCAATTCCTTCTACCTGAGTGTATCCTTGGGCAACCAGTCTAGCCTTATTTCTAGTGACCACCCCTTGTTTATCAGATTTATTCTTGTAAACCCACTTGGTGCCAATCACATTTATTCCATCAGGTCGTGGAACAAGATCCCAAACTTCATTTCTTTTGAATTGTCCCAGCTCTTCTTGCAAGGCATTAATCCAAAATTCATCAGTCAATGCTTCTTTCACATTTTTGGGTTCAATTTTGGACACAAAGCAAGAGTTTGACACAACTTCTCTTGACCTAGTGACAACTCCTGAGTTTGGATCACCTATGATAGGCTCTTTTGGATGGTCCTTCTATACTCTGATAGATGGTTCCTTATTAGGTTGTTCAGGTTCAGGATCAGGTTCAGCAGCAACAGGACTGGGATTTACACTTCTGTCTTCAACTTCTGTTGATACATCATCACGACATGTTCCAACATCATCTATGACATCAGGATCATCCTTCATTCCACTGTCATCAACAACAACATTTATAGATTCCATCATGACTTTGGTTCTGGAATTGAATACCCTATAAGCTCTGCTGTTTGTAGAGTATCCCAGAAAGATCCCCTCATCACTTTTTGGGTCCATTTTTCTCCTTTGTTCACGATCTGTCAGGATATAACACTTACTACCAAAGACATGAAAGTACTTCACACTAGGTTTTCTTCCCTTCCACAATTCATACAAGGTAGCTGAAGTACCTCTTCTCAAGGTCACTCTGTTGCGAATATAACTAGCAGTATTCATAGCTTCAGCCCAGAAATGATAAGGAATTTTTTGACATGTATCATTGCCCTAGCAGATTCTTGAATGGTTCTGTTCTTCCTTTCAACTACTCCATTTTGCTGAGGAGTAATAGGAGAAGAAAACTCATGACTGATGCCTTCAGCAGAACAAAACTCAGCAAACTTGCTATTTTCAAACTCTCTCCCATGATCACTCCTTATTCTGATGACATTGCTCTCCTTTTCCCTTTGGAGTTTCTAACATAGATCTTTAAACACATCAAACACTTCTGTTTTGTCTTTGATGAAGTTCACCCAAGTGTACCTGGAATAGTCATCTACTACAACATAAGCATATTTCTTCCCACCTAAACTATCCACCTGCAAATTCTTCACTCATGTCATGTGTCTTGAACAGCCACTGTCAAAGTACCAGTCTTCTTTAGTAGAGACTCTAAGAGAAGTATGAGCTATCAAGCTGACAACATCATTTTTGGTGACCCATTGCTTCTTTTGCTTGATGACGTGATTACCTTTAAGAATGACCTGTCTGGGTGCATAATTAGAAGTACTCTTAAGATACCCATGCAACTTATAACAGAATGCCTTTATGTGTCCAAACCTCCCACAGTGATGACATCTCCAGCGCCTGAGTTTCTTCCTAGAGGGAGTCCTGTCAGGATGTTTCAACATCTGCTTTAACATCACTGGTTTGGAACTAGGAATAACCTCATTTGAAGTAGATCCACTGTTGAACCCCAATCCACTTTTGTCTCCTGCAGTTCTTCCAACATCCAGAATCTTGTCTAGAACATTAGTCCCACTATTCAGTATTCTAATAGACTTGGACATAGATTCAAGTTTAGAGTTCAGCACAGATACTTCATCTTCCAGCTTGGCAATGGTTTCCAAATGCTCTATCTTTTCAGCCTTGAGTTGGGCAATAATCTTCTTTTGCCTCTCCCCTTCTTGTCAGGCTTCTTCACTTTCAATGCATAGCTCTCTATAACAATCAGTAAGCTCATCAAATATGCTATCTTCATTCATAGACTCATCATCAGAGATATACCTTCCAGTCAAAACCCTAACATGCTGGGAAGTCTCTTCATCTTCCTCACTCTCAGTATCAGACCAAGACACAAATAAGCCCTTTTTTCTGTTTCTTGAGATATGTAGGACATTCTTTTCTGATATGACCATAACCTTCACACTCATGACATTGGATTCCTTTGTCATGATTAGACTTCTCTTCAGCTGTTGTTCTCTTCATCTGATCACTTGACTTGTTAATGTCAGATGAGATGTTCTTGACATTTGGTCTATATTTCCTGTCCATTCTTTTCAAAACCCTATTAAACTGTCTTCCTAGTAAAACAATAACATTGGATTGCTCTTCCTGAGTTTCAGGACCACACTCTTTCTCCTCATCCTTTGTACTAGACAGCAAAGCTATGCTTTTGACCTTCTTTTCAGATCTGTCATTCAATCCTAGTTCAAATGTCTGAAGTGACCCAATCAGTTCATCAACCCTCATCTGGCTAATGTCTTGAGCTTCCTCTATAGCAGTCACCTTCATATCAAATCTCTTGGGAAGAGATCTGAGAATTTTTCTCACAAGCTTCTCATCAGACATCTTTTATCCTAGGGAACTAGAAGCATTTGACAGTTCAAGTATATTCATGTGAAAGTCATGAATGGTCTCTTCATCTTTCATCTTCAAGCTTTCAAACTTTGTTGTTAGCAGCTGAAGTCTTGACATCTTGACTTTAGAGGTTCCTTCATGAGTTATTTTTAGAATATCCCAAGCCTCCTTAGCCACTTCACATGTGTTGACCAGCCTGAAGATGTTCTTGTCTATACCATTAAATAAGGCATTCAAGGCCTTAGAATTCCCAAGTGCATGCTCATCTTCTTCCTTGGTCCACTCCTCTTCAGGTTTCAGCTTCGACACACTATCTTTTCCCACAATGACAGGGTGTTTCCATCCTGTCAAAACAGCCTTCCAAGCCCTGCTGTCTAAAGACTTCAAAAAAGGCAACCATACGAGGTTTCCAATAGTCATAATTTGATCCATCTAGAATAGGGGGGCTATTCACAAATTCACCACTCTCCTTGTCCATTGTACCAGAAAGTAACAGCCCTAGATCTCATCCAGATACAGAGCATGATGACCTGCTCTGATACCAATTGAAATTATGGTATCAGATATGTGATGTCAAGTGAGATGTCACAACATCAATATCTGTTCTATGAACAAGGCAGTAAAACAACAATAAATCAACACAACGAATTGTTCACCCAGTTCGGTCTAACAACCTACGTCTGGGGGCTACCAAGCCAGGGAGGAAATTCACTATTAGTAGTATTAATTCACAGACTCTACAATCAACATACCAGTTGATAGTCTACTCACTTAATCACTACCTAATGACACTTCTACCTAAGAACCTCTTAGATATGAGACACCTTTCACTCCCTCTCAATCACCACAGTGATACAATTCAAATATTACACGGTATAGAAGTCACACTTCAAAGACACACCTTGATCGTGCTTAAAAGCTTTGATCAAGAATAATACACTCTTGCTTAAAAGCTTTTAGAGTGAACAAATTACAGCTCAAACAATATGACCAATTCAAGTATCAAGGATGAATGAACGGCTTACAAAATACAGACGAAAGCACAAACCCTAACACTTGACCCTCAAATCACAATATCTTGTCTTTGTACTCTTCAAGTAGGGTTGAGGCTGCTTTAAATAGAAACTTTTTCTTGGGTCTGGGCAATTTGAATTCACAGAATTGATTTAACAATTAAAACCAATTTTAACTTCAAATCTTTTCGCCCTAAATAGAGAAACAATCGATTGCACTGAATAAATCTAAACCAAGAATTTCGCCTGCTATCCTCAAACAGAATCTCCCAAGACATATTAAAAACAGCGCAACTCTAGAAACAAACCAAACTGATGTACTGTCAACAGATGTCAGGACATCGTGTTTGACATCAGTACACAGACCTGCAACATATACACCTTATGATGAATGTTAGAAACACAAAAGCACATGTTAAGACATCAAGCAAGACATCTTGAACCAGCACATTGTTTTACCAAATAGCTGCCAACACCAGAACTAACATGTATGATAGTGAAGAGTTAGACAGTGGATGTGACACTGAGGATGATGAAGAACCAAGCAGATATCAGCATAATTTTTGATATGCTTCTGCTATTATGTGTAATGTTGTGTACTAAGTACTTATGGTGTACAATGCTTATGCTATTCTGCTATTATTGTAATGATACTTCTATTATGCTATAATCAGATTATGCTACTCATATTTTATGTTAAATTATGCTGTTATCATAATATTCTGTTAAATTATGGTGTACAATGTTTCCTATTTTGTATTTATACTTATGTTATGGTGTAGTCAAATTATTCTGTTAAAAACTGTTAAAATCATGTTAAAACCTGTCAAACCATTTAGTGTACAAACTGCTAAAAACTGCTATGTAGTGTACAAAACAGGTGCCCAAATTTGGTGTACAAAATCAGTTCGATTACTGCAAAACAGGTGCACAAATTTAGTGTACAAAACTGGTGCATAAACTGTTATTTAGTGTACAAAACAGATGCACAAATTAAGTGTACAAAACAGGTGCACAAATTTTGTGTACAAAATCAGACCATTACTGCAAATTTGTAGAAAACTCATGCCACAAATTTGGTGCACAAATCTGTATGCCATAAACTACTGCAACTTCTAAAATATGTTTATGACAGCAACAAAACAACTCGTTTACTAAGACCACTGATAAATATGGCAACACATGATAAATATGTCAACAACAATAAAAGAGTAGATTTGGTAACAACAACTGATACCTCTGGAAACAAAACTAAAAAATTGGTAACAACAATACTCTTTTACTCAGACCATTAGTACATGTTATGGAAGCAACTTTTACATCAATTTCAACATTCACAACACCTTAACCACTAAAACAAATAACACAATAAAGCACAAGGACTTCCAGATCATCTTCCATTTCCTTGTGTTCTTTAAAGCTTCATCTTGCTGCAAATTATTGACCTTCAACACTTCAACCATGCTTTTTGCCTCAGCCAACTCTTTTTGGGCTTCTTCCAACTCCTTAAATTGCACTTCAATCTTCCATTGCAGATTCCTCAAGCTTTCCTCTTTGCCATCTCTTGAATCATCATAGAACCATTCAAAAAAACCGCACCCGGCATTCGTGTGTCCCTATACATATATGCAGGCAACTTATTAATAGTGAAGTTGTAACGGATGGAATGGATGTGTTTGACAAAGAAGATTACCTTAAAATGTTGACAACCCTAGAAAAGCTTTCCATAATTTTGGACGGTTCTTGCCTTGCGAAGTACAGCAAGGTCTCCACAAGCACACATGTCTTTCCCAAAACTTGTATACACTTGCGAATCGACGCGGGTTCTTGAAGATGAAGAAGAAACGCGCCCAGAACTCATTATTGATAGTGGATTTTCCTTTCAATTTGGTAAATTTTGGATGAATTGGTAACCTAGGGTTTGGAATTGGGACTCGATTTATAAAGTTTCAGATTCAATTGGGAAGGAGATACTGACTGTGCTACACACCCCAACCAAGTCAGAATCCACATCATCATTTTTAACACCGTTAACATGTAATTAACGGAAAGGGTCTCTACGAACCTATTTAAAAATGTATGGGACCAATTTTGTACTTTTAAAAGCTAGAGGACCTATTTGGACCTACCCCTATAGCTAGAGGACCAAAAATGGTATTAAGCCTATATTATATATATTATTACATCAGAAAAAAAGTTGTGAATTATGTACTTATTAGATTTTAAAAAATAAAAATATTTTTAATTTTATTTAAAAAAAATTATTTCTTGCAACGGTTACGAGCTGTTATTGTAGCTTTGAAGAAGAAATTAAGACGTGGGTCTACATGAACGATCTGAAATGTACTACGGTTGAAAACTGTTGTTAAATTCCAAAAAAAACAATTGTTGCCTAAAACAACGGTTTTTATCACTATTGGATATTTGCTTGGATGGGGTGAAAATTCATGGTCATCGGTTTAAATACAGCTAGATGGTGAATTTTTGTAGGGCTAATATCAAAGGAAGTGGGGGAGTTATGGATTGGGCGAAGGTTTCTCGTAAGAAATCTATCAAAGGCAATACTAGCTTATCTGTTTGGAGGGAGAATGGTGGTAAAGGCGCGGCTACTGGAGAGCCTATTACATCATTCTTCATATCAATTTCCCAGATAATCTATATGCTAAGGACCTCTTTGAGGTATTTAAGGTGTATGGTGTTATATTGGAGGTTTTTATTCCTGATAGGAGGGATAAAAGAGGTATGAGGTTCGGTTTTTCCCAGTTTAGGAAAGTTCACGATCTGCGGGTTATGGCGGTGAAGCTTGATAGCATTTTTCTTCAAGGTAAAAAATGTTATGCAAACGTTTCACGTTTCCAGAAGGACGTTCAAGTGACCAAGGAAGGATTTCTACCGAGAAAAGTTGTAGTTGTTCGTAAGGATAGTGGAGGAGAAGAGAATAGGTTTGTGTCTAAGGTCTCCTTCACTCAAGTGGTTAGTAAGGGCAACACAAGAAGGAAAGGTGAGGCTCGGGTACCTTTTACTCCATCTAGTCAGATCAAGATTGATATTCAGGATGTTAAGAGGTTCGAAGCAGCGTTTGTTGGCGTGGTCCATGAAGAGGGCAATCCTTACTCGATACAACAGCTTTTGTTTGAGGAAGGATTTTTTGATGTCTTAGCTACACCTCTTGGTGCTAGCATGTGTTTAATTGAATCTTAAAAGCAAGGTGATATCCAACAGTTTATTCAGCAATCTAAAGAGTGGTGTGATATATGGTTTTCTGATTTAAAACCATGGAATTTCGAGGATGTGGATAAACAGAAATTTTTGTGGGTGAGTTGTTCGGGTTTGCCTTATTTTGCTTGGACCTATGATGTTTTCTGTTGTTTGGATACGAAGTTTGGAACTTTTATTAAAGGAGACGTTGATACGATGAAGAATACCAGGTTTGATGAGGCTAGATTGCTCATTAAAACAAATTGGAGGTATATTTTCAATAAGGAGTTGGTGCTAGAGATTAACGGTACCGAATTCATTATTAGATTGTTTGAAGTTTTCCCGGATTCTGGTGATGGTTCATTGGTTGATGTTGGGGAGGTTGAAGAATTTCTAGAATCATTGGATTCAGATGGTAGCGAAAACGATAACTCTTGGTCTACTGGGGATGAAGTAGAGGATGATGGGTCTTGTCCTACGAGTACTAGGGAGGCGACTAGTAATAAGGAGGTTGAGGTATTTTCTAAAGATGCAGGTTGTTGTGAAGGTCATATACCTACCCTTATTTGTGATACGTTGGGGGATGTTGAAGGTAGGGCAAGTACTGCGGTTTGTAGGGAGGCCGATTCTCAGGAAAAATTCAATTAGACTTGGAGGTTACCTCAGAGGGCATGTTACCACTCAAGGCTAACCATTTAGTTGAGGACTCTATAGGTTTTACTAACACGTTTTCTAACAAGGAAGGGGTGGGCCCGTCCTTGCTTAAGGGCATTGTTACTGGGTCAGATTTTATTGAAGATTTGAATCAACTTGGGTCAGATCCTATCTCTACATCTCATGTTGGGCTTGTGGGGACTTTATCTGGGCCCAAACTAAAAAGAAAAAACCTCTTGTTGACATATACAAGATCCAAATTCCTTTTTCTCCCTCATTTTACTCATCACTTATTAATGCCTCTTCTTCTGTTTTGTTGAAAAGCATACCCTCCAAATCTAGGAACTCCCAAAAGCCATCCCAAAAAAAACTTTCTTCGTTACCCCCCATTGAAGAAGACGATGAGCCTTCGGTTATCCCTGAGAGCTCTTATTCGATCGACGAGTCTGATATTTGCAGAAGTAACTCCAGGTGTAAGGTGGATTTGGTTAATGTCCCTCGTAAGGTGTTGGAATATGTTAAACTCATGGGTATAGAAGCTGATGAAGACGAGGAAGCTTTTGAGAGAGTCATCAGGGGTCTTGAAATGCGCGACAGAACATAATTTTCAAATAGGAAGGCAGTTGACAATTGTGGGAAATAATCTTCGTGTCTTACAACGTGCGTGGGTGTAATTTACCTATCAAAAGGAGGAGAATCCTCACTCTCTTTCGAAAGGTAAAGTCGACTTGTGTTTATTTCAAGAAAATAAGATTTCCTGTATGAAAGATTCGTTGGTTAAAAGTTTATGGGGTAAAGGGGGTTGCGATTGGTCTGCTAGTGGTTCCGAGGGTGCCTCTGGTGGCCTTTTGACTATTTGGAGAAAAGGTTTGTTTATACCTGTCTCATCTGTTAAAGGAAAAGGTTTTATTTGTTCTATTTTTGACTGGAGGAATTCCAAATTGTTTGTGGTGAATGTTTACTCCCCCTGCGGGCGCAACAATAAGCGTAGATTATGGGCTGATATAATTGAGTTTAAAAACTGGAATCCTGGTGGTAGATGGTTAATAGGGGGTGATTTCAATCTGTTAAATCTAGTGAAGAGAGGAAGGGTAGGTGCACAACTTCATCTAGAGATTGTGTGGAGTTCCGAGCGTTTATTGATGAACTGGATTTGATCGATCTTCCTTATGTTGGTAATCGTTTCACTTGGTTTAATTCCAATGGTGTGAGTTGAAGCAAGCTGGATAGGTTTCTAGTTGATGAATATCTTATTGATTGTTGGGAGTTAAAGGCTCAATCCGTTGGTAAGCGTGATATTTTTTATCACCGGTCCGTGTGGATTAAATCTAAAAACTCTAATTCGGGTCCTAAACATTTCCGGTTCTTCAACTGTTGGCTGGACCACAAGGACATCAAATCTTTTATCCACGAAACATGGAATTTGTTCTCTTTTCAAGGTTCTCCTACATATGTCCTTAAAGAAAAGCTTCTTGCCCTTAAAGCTTGATTGAAATGGTGGAATGTTCAAGTTTTCGGTTGGCTTGATCTTAAGATTGATAATAACATTGATGTTATTAACGAAATAAATGAGGTGATGGAGGGGAGTTTGGATGGTTTGTCAGATGAGGACCTTAAAAAGAAAGGAGAGGCTCAAGAGATGTTGTGGAGTAACCTTCGTTTTCGGGAAAGTATGATTTTTCAGAAATCCAAGGCTAAATGGTTGAAGGAAGGGGAAGTCAATAGCCATTATTTTCATTCAACTTTGAAAGCTAGAAATAGGGTGAATTTTATTTCTGCAATAGGCTCAGATGATCATTTGATTGAAGACCCTGCTCTTTAAAAGGGAAAGATTTTGAGTACTTTAAGGCTAAATTCTTGAAAGAGGATTTTAATAGACCTGTCCTGAACCTCAACAACATTATGAAACTTAGTACGGAGGATAAAATTAAGCTGGAAGCTTCATTTTCTCACGAGGAAATTCGCGTAGCTGTCTTTGTTTGTGAGGGTGGCAAATCTTTTGGTCCCGACGGATTCTCGTTTAGATTTATCAAGGAGTGCTGTGAAGTTGTTGGCCTGGATTTTGTTAAGTGCCTTGTTCACTTTTCTTCTACTGGTGTGCTCCCGAAAGCCTTCTCATCGTCGTTTCTTGCCTTGGTCCCCAAAGTAGACAACCCTCAAAACTCTGGGGATTATAGGCCCATTAGCCTTGTTGATTGTATCTCTAAAGTTAATTCCAAGGTCTTATCCTCAAGATTATCCCCCGTTATTTCCAGTTTGCTTTCTCCAGTTTAAACGGCGTTTATACCTTGGAGAAATTTGTTGGATGGTGTGTTACTAGCGAACGAGATTGTAGATTCGGCTAGAAGAGAAAAGAAATTGTGCCTTCTCTTTAAGGTCGATTTTGCTCAAGCTTATGATTGTGTAGATTGGAATTTCTTGATTCATGTCCTAAGATCTATGAATTTCGGGTCCAATTGGATTAAGTGGATTAAAGGGTCGGTGTGTTCCAGCTTTGTTTCAGTTTTGATAAATGGTAGTCCGACGGAGGATTTTGGGGCTTCGAGAGGCTTAAAGCAAGGCGACCCACTTGCTCCTTTCCTCTTTGCTCTTATTGCTGAAACTTTGGCTTTTTTGGTTAGACGTGCGTCTAGTCTCAATGTTTTATCTGGTTTTGGTTACAACGAAGAAAGGTCGGTTGAAATTTTTCAATTTGCCGATGATACCTTATTGTTTTGTGACGAAGGTTATCCTAATCTTTGGGCCTTGAAGTCTATTCTTAGAGGGTTTGAAATGGTCTCGGGCTTAAAAATCAATTTTTCAAAAAGTTGCATTTATGGTGTTGGTCTAGAGCCCGTCTATATTAAAGCTGCAAAAAGATTCCTCTATTGCAGATCAGGTTCTATCCCATTCATATTTCTTGGCATTAGTATAGGATACATTAAAAACACGTTTAAACTCATGGGCTGGAAGATATTTGTCTATAGGAGGAAGGGTTACTTTGATAAATAATGTCCTAGTTAACTTGCCTATCCACTATCTTTCCTTTTTCAAGGCTCCTTCGAAAGTTGTAAAAGATATCATTGCGATTCAACGGAGATTTCTTTGGTCCAACTCGGTGGTCAAAAGAAGCATAGCATGGATCAAATGGAACATGTTGTGCAAACCTATTGAGAAGGGTGGTCTTGGTATAAAATATATTAGGATGTTTAACAAAGCTCTTTTGTCTAATTGGCTTTGGAAATTCCTTGTAGGACGCAAAGAAATTTGGAGGGATTTTTTGACAAGTAGATATGGTAGTCTCAACTATTGGGCGCTTCATTCCAAATCTATTCCTCATCCTGCTGCAGCTTCATTTTGGTTGTGTGATGTGCTTAGTCTTAAAAGGATTGGAATTTCTTATAGCTTCCAATCTGTAGCAATGCCTGTCATAGGCCGTGGTGATTGTATTATTTTCTAGAAATCCTTCTGGTCCAGGGAGATACTGTTGAAAGATTTATTCCCGGAATGTTTGCTGCTGCAATTAATAAGAAAATTGTTATTACTGATTATGGCTTTTGGGATCAGGACAGTTGGGTTTGGTCTTTTGAGAATTGTTGGTTGGCTGGGTTAGAGGTCGATCCAGACTCTATTACTTTGCTGCAGAATTTGGTGTCAGATTTCTAGGTCAAGCGTGATGTGGAGGAAATCTGGGAATGGAGGTTGGATCCAGGCAAGGTATTCTCGGTGCACTCTTGTTACAGTCATTTGATAACAGAAGTTCCGGGTTTCAGTCTTCAAGAACCTGAGGCGTTGCTCCTAAAGTTTGTTTGGAAAACTTGTATCCCTTTGAAGATTAAGATATTTTATTGGAGGTTGATTTGCGATAGGTTTCCAACTCAAGATAATCTCGCTCAGAAAGGCATTGTTGTTTCTCCTCACGACAAGGTGTGCGTCTTGTGTTTTCAAGAGGATGAGGATGCGGTGCACTTATTTCTTAACTGTCCTAAGGTTCATCTTTTATGGCTCAAAATTGCAGCCTGGTTAGGATACCCTCCAGTTTCCTCCAATTCTATTAGTAACCATGTGTTGCGATGAAAATCGAATAACAAATTATTAATTAATTTGCATCATATTTCTTTTACAACCGACTTTGATTTATCCAAAGGAAAGGTTCAAGATCGTTAGAAAAACCTAAAGGGGGGAAGATCTAAGGTTCGGGGGTTGGTTATACAAAGGGAAGGTATTAGCACCCTAAGTATCTGTAGTACTCTACATGAACTTCTTGTTAATGTTTGTGTTAAGTTTGCTAAAGGTTCTATGCTAAAGGTCGAAACCCTAGGGGTTAGTATCTAAGTATACTCGACAAATCATCGCACTTTGCGCCTACGTATCCTCGGGAGTAGAATCAGAGTATGCGTAGTTCTACTTCTACTGAATGATTGACTATGGTCACTATTCAGAGGGGAAATGAGTACAAGCTCATTGTAGAGTTTAAGAACTCTCTAAATCTAGTTGTAATGGACCTATGTTATATTTTAGTCAGTAGGGAAAGTGAGTATTCATTAGGATGCATATCACTAAGAGTTTAAGAACTCTCTCCTAAGGCTAGTTGTAATTTCTATGGCTCTGATGAGGCCAAGAAATAAAGTTTAGCTCTTATGAGGCTGCTAAGGTAAGATGGGGGCTATGACTTTAGGAGTCAACATTAATCACCTTCCTTTGGAATAGGGATAAACATCAGAGGAATACGAGGAGGAAACCTCGAGTGTCAGAAGTAAAATGAATAACAATATATACGGCAAAATGCAATAAGAATTAAATTCAAAGTGAACATCAGGAATTAGGGACTAATCACAGTCAAGAGCAAAAAGAAATAAACTCAGAATGAATATCAGGAATTGATTAAAGCAAAATGTCAAGATAAATTAAGAATTAATAAAAATCTAAAAAAACGAGATTCGAAAATAAACCAAATTCTATTTAAAGCTAATTACATAAATTCTAAAATTGATTAGCTAAAACAAAACTAAATAAACTAATTCTAAAGAAACTAGTTCTAAGTTCTAATTAGAAAACTAATAAATTATTAAGATCTAGTCAAAACTAAATAACTTAAAGTTAACCAACTAAATCCTAATTAAAATGAAACTAAGTTAAAAACTAAAATAATTTATAATCTAAATCTAAACTAAATTCTAAAGAACTAATTACTAATTAAATTAAAACTTAATTAAACTAATCTAGTGAACTGTTTCCAATTAAGAAAACGGGGGGTGAGACTCGCTGCGGCCCAAAAGCCAAAACCAGTTTGGCAATGTAAAAGGATTTAAAATAAAACCCCCAGCCGCTACAAGCATGCATGTCGGCAATTAATTAATAAATAGAGCAGAAAATATGAACAGGCACGTGAGGGAGTGGAGAAAATCTTGGACCAAAACAACTAATTGATGTTAATAAAATAAAGCAAAGTAAATGAGATTTAAATTATTCAACTCATAACACTATCTCTCTCTCTTAATCCTAAACATGACTCTTTCTCCCTGTTCTCCCTTTTTCACGCCATTTCTTCACCCTAAAAACAATCCCTCATGGCCCCCCTTTCTCAATCAAAACAATAACATATGAATAAAAGCGCAACAGAGATCAGCAAAAACTGAAACAACTCACCTCTTTCTCTCACGATTGATATCGCTCTCTCGTGGTTCCTCTCAGTTTATTTGTAAAGCCGTGGAAGTGTGATGTGACGATGACGATGATGTTGTTATTCCGTTTCCGGCGAGGTGAATGGGAGCTTGGTCGATGACACTCACGACAAACAGAGCTATATCGTTGGGTTTCACGGTGAGGTTATGGTGTTCACGCAAATTTGAATGGAGGGAGTTGCAGCGACCATGTCTTCCTGATGTCTTTGTGTCAAAAATGAGTGGAGATTCTGCCGTATTTAAAGTGGCAGTGGTGTTGTCGTTTGAAGTTTTGTGGTGGTGATGCAGTGGCGTTGTTGTGTGAGGAGGTGTGGTGAGAAACTGGTTTTGTTGGACGTTGAAAACAAAACAGTGGAGGTGTACGGGTTATAGCCAGTGGATGGAAGGGAGGAGGGGAGTCGCGATTTGTGGTTGTGGTGAGGTTTTGTGAATGAAGTTCACACTTCTTGAAACTTTCCTTCCTTCTATATGTTATGTGGTTTGTTATTGTTATTGTACTTTTGTGGCTGATGAATGGTTTTTTGAACATGTGTTGGTGTTTGAAGGTTAGTGATGATAATGGAGCTTGAAAGGTGATAGTGAAAAGTTGGATTTGCAGTTGATTTCTGGTTGTTGCTTTTGGCAGTAAAGGGTGGTTCCGTCAAGGTTGGTGGTCGTGGATTGAGCAGGGGTTTGTGGTTTATGAAAGGTTGTGTTTTTCAGCATTTCCTTTCCCTCCCTCCCAACTTTTGGTCGACTCCCCCCTTTTTTCCCCCTTCTCCTTTCTGCCATCTCCTATTTAAAAAGAACTTGTTCTTAAATTATTATTTGAATTTGTCCCTTAGAGATAAGCAGGTTAACGTTATGATGGGTCTTTTTCACTAGCAGTCATGGCAACATGTGCAGTGGTCTGGGTTATGGCATTGTGTTGCAGAGTTTCTTCGTACGGTTGAAAAAGGAGAAGGAACAAACCTTGGTTCCTTTTATTTCTCATGAGCCACATGTCGGCTCTCCATTGGCCAAGAATGAGGGTTAAAAAGTCAAAGCAAACATAAGCTTGATTTTCATTGGTTGATAGTTAATGAAATTTTCCAACATTGTCACATGAATTGTCACGGTGGGCCTATTGGTGAAAATAGAAATGAAATAGTTTCTTTTTCCTAATTGAATTAATACTATGATTAATAAAAAATAATAATAAAATAATTAAATATTCTAAATTATAATTAGTTATAAAAATAAACTAAATGAATAATTAATCTAATTAATTAACTAATTATTAAAATTAAATTAAATTAAGACTAAACGACTTAAATATAAAGGAAATAAAAATAGGCCATATTGGAATAAAGACAGATAAAGATATTAAAATAAATATTAAGTTAAAATGGAGAACAATAAATAAAACATCAACTAGCAGAAAAATGAGGGTAAAATTTGGGGTACAACACCATGCTTTGCGTTGGTTTTTGGCTTTGTTCGATAAGGGTAAGGAGGATATGAGTTGTTTTGTGTGGATCATCTCTACTTGGTGTATTTGGATCACAAGAAACAATATCATTTTTAATGATGTTGTTTGCGATGTGGAGAACATTTTCAATCGTGTAGTTACCCTTTCTTGGAGATGGTTGGAATTAAGCCGTATGCGATGTAACCTTTATGATTGGATGAAACATCCTATAGATTTCTTGTAATTTATAGGTTTTTTTGTTTTCTTCCTATTTTGATTGGTTTTTTTGTATCGGGTTGGAGAATCCATGTTTCTCCCTTTTAATACAAATTGCTTATAAAAAAACAACGGTTTTTATCTGAGAATGAAGTGCAGTCGTTGCTGTTAGAAACTTTTCTCTAAAGAAAACAACAGCAACGGCACTGTACAAGGCATTGCCGTATGGTAAAATACTGTTCCTAAAGGCTATAACAACACCTAGGATTGACACGGCCTAAAAATCGTTCTGGTAAGTAAACGCAACTGTTTTTTAAGCTTTTGCAACAGTTTTCTTTCGATGTCGTATAGTTAAAATGTTGTAGTGGAGGTATTGAAGGGCTACATGAAAACTCGTCACTTATCAACTCGGTCGAGTTAAAACCGAGAGGTAAAGTTATATTCAGATGGGTTCGAACCCCAGCAACAACACTTTTATTATTTTGAAAACTAGTCGATCTTATATCTCGATTTATCTTAAAAATCGATGGGTAAAATTATTTCTTAAAAAAAAAGATTGTTACAATGTTTACCCAAAATATTACATTATTTACCCTAAATATTGTTAAATTGTAATTCTTAGTGTCTAAGTGTGTCGAAGTCGAAGTAGAAGTCAAGTGTCAAAGTCGAAACTTTTAGTGTGTCGAAAAGTTTGTTTCACAGATTTGTTTTGATAAGATTTGATATGATTTAGATTAGATTTGATTTAGTTTAAATAGATATTTTAGGCTTTAGAGTTTTGGGCCTTTGTAAATCTAAATCTATAAATAGGGAGAATCCCTTGTATTTTGTAGTAGAGCATTCATAGTTGAAGATTAGCAAGTGAATAAAACTCAGAAATCCCACAGTTAGTGGGTAACATTTTTCTCCAAATATTTCTCCTCTCTCTTGTTTCTATTCTTGTTGTTCGTTCTATATTTTTTCATTGTCATTGCGTATTGTGTGGGTTGTTGTCAATCTTGAGATCAAGATTGGAAGAGGAATTACCATAGTTTTTGGTTGAATTCCTACAAATATTACATTGTTTACACAGAATATTAAAATAAAAATCAAATTCCCTAGAGATCTAGGTAAAAATCAAATTTCATGAAGATCTAGATTTTAGATCTTCGAATTATTGAATTTTGGGGAAGATCAAATGTTGGGTGCAAGATTATTCTCTACAGATCTGACATGCATTCGATTCTGAAGAAAAACAAAATAAGGATTAGATAAATAAAATTAATATTCAAATATATGATTTTGTGCTCAAATAAATATTTAAGAAAACAAACCTTAAACCCAGGTAATTTTCTACTCTTGCAATCCATCTTAGAGAACTTTTCCAAACATCTTTATGTTTCAAACGCTTCAAGTTCCATATAGGTTAAATTTTCAATATTCAACATCCTTCTATATTTGATGTCCCTTAGGTTTCACGTGGATGTCTAATGAGAGATTATTAAGCGTTGATAAACTGAGGTAATTAATGATTTTTTTATTTTTTTTAAATATTAAAAAAATAGCGCACTATGGTTTTATACCTCAGTTTTCTATTAACATAAAAGTTATTTATATCCTAAGACATTTTTTGATGATTTACAAGATGTTCTTTATTTGATTCCTTATTATTTAATTTGATAGTAGCCTTTTCAAAGATAGTTTGACTTGTACTAAGTTTATCAAAATTAGAAAAGCCAAGTCCACATTTATTATTTGAAAATCTTTGACTACTCAACACATTATCCATGAAAATTTTCCCTTTTAATATTTGTCAATGAGATTGTTTAATTCCACAATTTTTGACTCAAAAGAAGAACATTTGTTTAATATCAAGTAGGTCTCGATATTTTGGGTTAGCTATTAAGCACCTATGATCTTTACATTATCGACATCCTATGTCGCATTCAAATGATCATAAAGGTACTTTAAGCCGTTAAAATTGTTGGACCATAACATAAACTCGGTTGAGGGATTAACATGATGACTACTGCGCGAATCCTGCATCAGGGTAGTAATTGCCAAGTCAGCGTGACTGACATGGTCGCTAATCAGATTCTTCATCCATTTTGGAACATCCAGTTTTGATTCTCTAGAGGTAGGAATAGAGCAAATCAAGCGCTCTGATACAACAGGGGCTGCCTTGTCGATATCCACTTTCTTCCTTTTGAGAGTTTGAGTCTGGATACTAGACAGGTCACTCTTAGAGGAGAAGTGTTCCCCACTTGTGCAGGGTTAGTTTAAGATATCTTCCCCTTCCTTTTAAGCATCATAGGATAAATATTAGAAATCAAAAAGTAGCACTAAATGCGGTAGTGGTCGCGTCACGAAAACCGGAGCTACATTATGGTAGGGACTTTCATTTGCTGTGATGAAGAAATTAAGAAGAAGAAACATTTCAATGTTGCGAGGTTTTTAGTTAAAACGAGATTGGCTATTAATCTGAATGAAGTGTTGAATGTAGATATTAATGAAAAAATTGACAGGATTAAGTGGGTAGAAGATCATCATGGACCAAACCGGATGATCATCAGTAAGCCCAGTGATGCAGCAGTTGTGCTAGACAAAGCGGATTCTAGGAAAAAAATTAGAGATTAGAAGTAGTGAAGATGCGGATAATACCCAAGTTTGTGAAAGTATGAGGGCTGATGTCTGAAAAGATGGTGTTTATTCCGAGAATTATGTTGAAAATTATGAAAAGGTTAATTTTGTCATGGAGCAGGCTAGTCAAAATGTGGCAGATATTGGGGATTCATTCAATGCGGGAGGAAAAGCAATTAATAAGGGTCAAACTCGATGTGATTTGTGATCAGTCACCATTTCTACTTGTTTTCCGTCTGTTATTCAGCACGAAACCGCGAAATTGGTAACACTTTGTTTTGTATTTTCATTACCTTTCAAACTATTTTTACTTTTTGCAATTTCTTTCAAGCTTTGTTACTTTTAATAGTTTATGTTATTTTGTTGCATTTTATGCGTTTTTGTGGTAGTTTCTTTGTTCTCAGATGCAGGTAAGAAGCAAGTCTGGCATGGAAAACTTGTGAAGTAGCAGGACAGAAAGCCAACACGGTCGGTCGTGTTGTCTGACACGGCCCGTGTTGGCCTGGGCGAGGATTTTCTGATTTTTCTCGTTTTTTATGTTTGGGGACTTCCAAAGGGCATTCTGGGGATTTCATGTAGTTGCTAAGTGAATTGTCATTATTTGGTATTGTTTTTGGGAGAAAGGAAGACACTTTTTGATTTGACGAAAGATTTTAGGTGAGAGTTTGAATTATATTAAGTGATCGGGAGAAGGAAGATTTTTTATGAGCATCCGCAATTGAAGAGCTAATTCATCCGTTAATCTTGTAATAATTATCTACTATTTTGTAATTTCTTTTCGTACTATAAGTAACTAAACCCCTCAATGCTAGGGGGTGTCCCTGAATTGCATTGTAATGACTTGAATTTTCATTGTTCTATGAAATATTACTTTTTCACTTAATCTTTTGTTATGCAATGTTTTTAACGCTTTTTGATCGGACAAATTGAAATTGATTTACGGTTAGGGTTTAGGTCGGACCAACCAACCTAATGCTTTTGCATAATAATGTTACAGTAGATATTGCCAAAGAATGGGGATACCCTATAATAACCGAATTATTCTTGATCAAATATAAGGCTTGTGATTCTCTCTTGACCGCTAAGGAATTAGGGTAAAGATAGAATCTCAAAGGTTTTTCTGTTAAGGAATTAGGGAAAAATAACCTTAAGAATCGGTAAGGTTTGTTTAGAGTAATGTTTCATCGAATAAGGATTTAGAGTTTTTTTGCAGTGCAATTCATACACTTCCTCTAGCATGCTTCTCATACCTGTTTTAAGTCAAGTTTATAATTTTGTTTATTTCATTATTCGTAGTTATAATTTTTAAACAATCAAAACCCAAGGAATTTTTGTTTAATTGAATTAGCACCTGTACTTACAATCACAGGAAGTCCTCGAGATCGATTCTGGTGATAACCCCTATTATTACTACATCGTAAAAATAGCACACTTGCTATTTTAAGGATCAAGTTTTTGGCGCCGTTGCCGGGGACTGCCAAATTATAAGTTGTTGTTAATTAAATTGAAATTTTGTTGCTCTGCAACCAAAATTTTATTTTTCTATCATTTTTATTTTTTATTATTGCTAATATTTGTCTAACCTGTGTATGCAAGGTAAGCCCTCAGGAGAATTTTCTTTTGAAGCAGAACCCGAAAGGCTGTTGCACGCTAGACGCTATCAAGCCAAGCAAGAAAGATTGGCAGCGTCTGTTTTGGGAACAGTAATTTCAGAACAAGAAAAAGAAGAAGTTTCAGTTCAATCCGAGCATATTGATTCAGGCACAGATACAGAGCCAGAGACGATTATCATGGCTGCAGACCCACCTCCAGCAGAGAGACTTTTGGGGGATTATGGAAGAGAACATGCTCCAACAGGCCGGTTGACCATCATAAATCAACCGGTTACTGTTGACCACTTTCAAAAGCCAGATAGCACAACAATTAGCAAGCTCTCAAGCATAAGGTGCTCTTCCTAGTGCAACTGTGACGAATCTAAGAGAGCACAATAATGTTAGTGCAGTTACTACTAGGAGTGGTAAATTTCATGAAGCTTCTGAGAGAAATTATGAAAATGAGGACAAGTTGTTTGAAGTAGACTTAGAAATCAAAGAGAATGAGGTTTTGAGCAAAGAAGTTGTGAGAACGGAACCGGTGGTAAAAGAAAAAATCATTGAACCAAAACTGGTAATCAAACTCACTTTTCCAACAAGAAATAAGAAGAAGGGGCAGCAAGAAAAATTTTTTGAAAAATTCTTGGAGATGTTCAAAAAGCTTGAAATCAACATCCCATTCTTGGAGGCACTTTATCAAATGCCTACCTATGCAAAATTCATGAAGGACATCATCTCAAAGAAGTGAACTATTGACACTGACCCGATTATTCTAACCGAAACTTGTAGTGCTATTTTTTAGGGTATGAAGATTCCGGTGAAGAAGAAAGATCGAGGTTCAGTCACCATTCCTTGCACAATTGGGGATAGATCATTTAAAAAGGCTTTGATCGACTTGGGGGCAAGTGTGAGTCTAATGCCCTTATCCATCTACAAGAAATTGGGGATCGGAAAAGTGCAAGATACTAGGATGACACTCCAGTTCGCGGATCATTCAGTGAAGAGGCCTTATGGGGTAGTAGAGGATGTTCTTGTAAAAATTGAGAAGTTTGTGTTCCCGGTAGATTTCGTTATACTTGAAATGCCGGAGGATGAAGAGATTCCTCTTATTCTAGGGAGGCTTTTTTTAGAAACAAGTTGATGTCTGATAGATATAGAGCAAGGAACTATGACTCTGAAAGTCTACGATGAAGAATTAAATATTGATATGTTCAATACCATGAAGTACAAGGATGATATTGGCACTAGTCATAGTATAGAGGTGATGGATCTAGTGGTTGCAAATGACAATCTTTTGAATGCATCACAGTCACCTTTGGAAAAAGTGTTAAGCTTGTCAATTTTTGAGAATGATCAAGTAGTGAATGAACAAGAGGTGGAGGTGCTAGCTATGATGGAAGCACAACCTCCATTTAAAGGATCGAGACTATGTCGGTGGGAAGATCTAAGGCAACCTCAGTTAGTAGAAGGAAATGAGGAGGTTAAAAAAGGAACCGAGTTAAAGCAGTTACCTGAAAACCTCAAATATGTCTTTCTCGATAATGAAGGAAAATGCCCAGCTATAATAAGTTCTAGCCTCAAAAGTACTCAGGAGGTGGAGCTCGTCCAAGTTCTAAAAAAGTACAAGAATACGATGGGATGGGCTATTGAGGATTTAAAGGGTATTAGTCATACGGTTTGCTAGCACAAAATTATCATGGAAGATGATCATAAACCTGTTCTCCAACCACAAAGAAGACTTAACCCCGCTATGAAAGAAGTGGTAAGAAAAGAAGTAGTAAAGTTGTTAGTTGCAGGACTCATCTATCCTATATCTCACAACTCTTGGGTGAGTCCGGTTCATGTGGTTCCTAAGAAAGAAGGAACGACGGTAATCAGAAATGAGAAAAGTGAGTTGATTCCTACAAGGACAGTTACAGGGTGGTGAGTATGTATTGACTATCGAAGGTTGAATTTAGCAACGAGGAAAGATCATTTTCCTCTGTCATTCATTGAGCAGATGTTGGAAAGATTGGTCGGTCATGACTACTATTGCTTCCTCGATGGTTACTCAGGTTATAATCAGATTGTTATCGCACCGAAAGATCAGGAGAAGACCGTATTCACATGCCCCTATGGTGTTTTTGCTTACAGAAGAATACCATTTGGGTTGTGTAATGCGCCTGCCACATTTCAAAGATGCATGACTTCCATTTTTGTCGATATGCTTGAAAGGCATATGGAAGTCTTCATGGATGATTTTTCTATTTTTGGTTCTTCTTTTGATAATTGTTTTACTAACCTCTCTCTTATTTAAGAAAGATGCCAAGAGACCAATTTGGTTCTCAGTTAGGAGAAATGTCACTTCATAGTGCATGAAGGAATAGTTTTGGGCCACAAAATTTTTCACAAAGGAATAGAAGTGGACCAAGCGAAAATTGAGGTGATATCAAAACTTCCATCTCCGGTAAATGAAAAAGTTATAAGAAGTTTCTTAGGACACGCGGATTTTTACCGTAGGTTCATAAGAGACTTTTCTAAGATAGCCAAACCTCTAACCACTCTTTTGGTTAAGGATAAGGCTTTTGTGTTTGATAAAGAGTATGCCGATGCTTTTGAGACACTAAAGAGTAAATTAGTGTTGGCACCAATTGTTATTGCCCCTGATTGGTCTTTACCTTTTGAGATCATGTGCGATGCGAGCGATATTGCAGTGGGGCCAGTGTTAGGACAGCGAAGAGAAAAATTATTGCATGTTATCTATTATGCTAGTCATGTTTTAAACCATGCATAGATGAATTATGCAACTACTGAAAAGGAGTTGTTGGCGGTAGTGTATGCCTTTGACAAAATCAGGCAATATCTGTTGGGTTCTAAAGTCATTGTTTATACTGACCATGTTGCTTTGAAGTATTTGTTTGCTAAGCAGGATTCTAAGCCAAGACTGCTGAGATGGATCTTGCTCCTGCAGGAGTTTGATGTGGAGATTTGTGACAAGAGAGGGTGTGAAAACACTGATATTGATCACCTCTCTCGAATGTCACCAATTAAAGGAACAGAGGAAAAGCGCCCAATAAAGGATGAGTTCGCTGATGAACACATCCTAGATGTCATTGGTGTTCCATGGTTCGCAGACTATGCGAACTATTTGGTAGGTGGTGTTATCCCTGATGATTTTGACTCTAACAGGAAAAAGAAGTTTTTGCATGATTGCAAGTTCTACTTATGGGATGATCCATTCTTATACAAACGGGGTCTAGATGGGTTAATTCGAAGGTGTGTTCCAGAGGAGGAGCAGAGAGATGTTTTGAAAGCATGTCATGACTCAGAATATGGAGGACATTTTAGTGGTGATAGAATTGCAGCAAAAGTTCTCCAGTCAGGGTTATATTGGCTGTCACTGTTCAAAGATGCCCAAGAGATAGTCAAGGAGTGCGACAGATGTCAGCGAACAGGAAATATTTCAAAGCGAAATTAGATGCCTCAAAATGCCATGCTGGAAGTTGAGTTGTTTGATGTTTGGAGTATTGACTTCATGGGCCCATTTCCACCATCATTTGGAAAAAGTTATATTCTAGTAGGAGTGGATTATGTATCTAAATGGGTAGAAGTTGTTGCCTTGCCAACTAATGATGCGAAAGTGGTGGTAAAATTTCTGAAGGAAAATATCTTTGCAAGGCTTGGAGTACCAAGAGCTCTCTTAAGTGATGGAGGGACGTATTTCCTAAATCATCTCATGGAGAAGATACTCCCGAAGTATAATGTGAAGCATCGAATTGCCACCCCTTACCATCCTCAAACAAGTGGCCAAGTAAAACATATCTTAGAAAAGATCGTAAGTTCATCTCGAAAGGATTGGGTAGCCAAATTGGATGACGCGCTTTGGGCATATAGAACTGCTTTCAAGACGTCCATCGGTATGTCTCCTTATCAACTTGTGTATGGAAAATCATGTCATTTGCCCTTAGAGCTTGAACACAAAGCTTTGTGGGCATCGAAATTCCTTAATTTGGATCTTTCTAAAGAGGGAGATTCTCGAATTCTTCAACTCCATGAGTTAGAAGAATTTCGGAATCAAGCGTACGAGAATGCCAAAGTCTACAAAGACCAAACAAAAAAGTGGCATGATCAAAGGATCCAAAAGAAGGAATTTCAGGAAGGACAATTGGTTTTGTTATACAATTCCAGGTTGAAGTTATTCCCTAGAAAGTTGAGGTCTAAATGGTCGGGACCATTTGTCGTACACAAGGTGTTTCCCCATGGAGCAGTTGAATTAAAAAATCAAGCAAACGGGGACACCTTCAACGTGAATGGGCAGAGGTGGAAGCCCTATTACCAAGGACATGAGATTGGTCATCCAAATTTTGTTCATCTTACAGGATAAGATGGACGACCGTCGAGTCATGCGACGTTAAACGAAGCACTTCGTGGGAGGCAACCCACGCGTTTTATTGTTAATCATTTTGTTTTTGTTTGTTTGTCTATTTTGTTTTGTTTAGGTACTCACAGATGCTGCACTAGTAGAACGGAGGAAATAAAGAGAGAAAAAATGAAGAAAAAGTTAGAAATTCGGCTAAAATATGAAAAACAGGGGCCTGACACGGCCGCCCGTGTCATCGGACACGACCCGTGTCAGGAGGGCGAGTAATGACATGAAAAAAATAAAGAAAAGTTGGATTCCAGTAGGCTGACACGGCTGCCCGTGTCAGCTCTATTGAAGCTTGAACTTAAAAAAAGGTGGATTTTGGAAATGGGTAGTGGCCTGACACGGCCGCCCGTGTCACCTGACACGGCCCGTGTCAGGCAAGCGAATTTTTTTTAACAACTTGAATTCCATCCGTGTTCCTATAGGGGCCCACCAATTAAACCTTTCCCCCACTCATTTACTTAAGATTTTTACTCCCTCTCTCTCTCATTATCTTACCTATTCCTTCATCTTCTTCTTCATCCTTCCAAAAACCCCATATCCACCACAACTTAAAGCTCCAATCTTCAACATTTGTACTCACCAAAAACACCAACCCCCTTCACAAAAGTTGCTCGGGTTTTCGCCCTCTACCTATCTACAGTAACTGTTTCTTATAACTCCATCGTTTATTTTTCTCTCTTTTTTTTTCCAGGTACATTCAAGATGCCACTAAGAAGAGCCCCTAATGGGAAGCAACCAGCTGCAGAGGGATCTGGAACAAGTAAAAGGAGTGCCCGTACTCCAAATCCGCACGATATAATTTTTGCTTCGCCGGCACAAGAACGGCGTTATCACAATTATGTCAAACGGTAGATCACTCCCACCAGGTATATGTGTGATACCACTCTTGCTAATCTAGGATTAATGGTGGAAGTTCACCGGATGTTCCATGTGTTAGAGATCCTAGAATTTATGCAATTAGAAGCTCCCACTTACGAGCGCTTCACTTTAGAATTTTTGAGCACTGTGGAGTTTCAATTGTATAAACGCTGGACAGGTAGAGCTCGAGAATATTATGGTACATTACAATTCTGTCTTTTTAATGTCGATTATTTGTTGACTGTGGAGGAGTTGGGAAGGATTCTCCGACTCCCAACCTCTGGCCCCAGAGCTGTTCCGGATATTTTTCCGCTGGCTCTTTCTGGACTGCCATTACTGGTAGGCTCTAGTATGTCACGAAAGCGGCAAAAGCCTCAGAAATCCAGAACCCCTGCTTTAGATATGCCCAAAAAGGGATAGCGTATACTCTATTTGGCAGTGGTGATAGCACGGGCGTGGCAACTCAGAGGGAGCTATCTTTCTTGTATGCTATGTCTAAAATTCTGCAGGTGGTATATCGGTTGGGGGTATGATTACCCTGATAGCGATGCCTTTCGAGTATAGCCCTATCTTGGATACTCAGGACCCGGTGGTAGGTAAGACAAAGCTATACATGAGTGCCTTGATCCAGCAGGGCATGATTGCTACCAGATCTTACTATTATGTTGTTCTAAATAATAATAATTTTGTGTCAGCCCTCCCTAACACAGAGAAAATTTCTATTGAAAACTATGATAACTGGTTGTATGCTGAGACCGTCCCTGAGGAAGAGGACGAGTTTGAAAATTTTTATGCAGGTGACCAGCAAGACGAGGACGCTGAGGACGATGAGCATTTTGTACCACCGCCTGAATCGCCTACCCAAACCGGTGAAGGGTCATCTTCTATGACTCAAGATCCCTGGTCTTAGGTGAGATTTGAGTTGGGTGACCTCCGAGCGAAGCAATCACGCCAAGGGGTAGAACAGGCTTGGCCGGGAGCAGTAATGGATGAAATGCACCAGCTGATGCAATAGTTAATGTTGCAATTTACTCCACCCCAGTAGGATTTGTGAGTCCCCCCTATCTTGTGCTAAAACATTGAGGTCAATGTTTGGTTCAAGTGTGGGGGGGCTTTTCTCGTTATCTTTTTCACTATTTTTATTTATTTATGTTATTTTATTTTCGTATCATTTATTTTCACTTTAATTTGTGTGTTTTGTATTTCGTGTATTACAGATTGAAGGTATTTGTGCCTGATGATTGACGAGACTTGTAGTTAGTGGAGGAAAAGACGTAACCCATACTTGTTTTCCAAGAAGCCCCCAAAAGTGGATACCGCTGAAAAGGATGATTGGACGCAACTTTCTGACACTGGACTGATATGGGAGTACTGTGCACCTGAGCTGAATAGGAAGCTACACCACACTAGGAGTACTTCGGAACCTGTCAAGCTATACCAACCATGGTGAGTTATAAAAAGCTAAACAAATTATCATCATGAGAGTTGTCCAGGTATGTCTCTATCACTCCGAGTTTGCATATTGTCTATTGGAATTTGACTGCACACTTATACACACTGAGGCACTTGTTTTCTGTTAACCCCGAGCCCTTCTAACCACCCTTTTTATGTTATCCGTTGTTAACCCAATTTGATCCATTTTTCCTTTGTTTGTTTATAACCACATCTTGTAAACCGTAAGCCTAAACACTTTCCTACCCGCTCAGATAGGTGTGTTAATTTTGGATCTGTGTACAAATTCTAAGTTTGGGGTTGAGACACCTAGAATAACTAGGTAAGTGCAAGAAAAAAAAAAGAGAAATTTGTGAAAAAAAAATGAAATGAAAAAATGATATGAGAAAAGAATAATGCACTTACCTAGAGGAAAAATTTAGTTGAAAACGAGAAATCATGCTCAACAGAAATGATTGAGTGGAAGCTAGAGATTCTTGATGAAAAAGTGTCTGACACCCCGATGTTGAGTAGTGCAAATAACACAATGAAAAGAATAATGACACTGATTCTGATCCCAAAACCACTTGTTTTCCCATTTTTGTTGTTTATCCCACCTTTAATCCTAAGCCCCATTACAACCTGTAAAGACCTCAAAAAGTGTGTGTGGTGTGTATGTGAAATGAAAATAGATGGTATTCAAGCATATGAGTTGATTTTGCATATCTTGATTGTGAGTGTAAACACTTTAACCTGGAGAGACTTTGGTGAAAGTGAGAAAAAGCTGACAGGTAAAGAAGGTGTTTTGATGTGGAAGTATACCTGAATAATTGGATCAGGGAAGAAGGAAACTTTGTTGGTACAATGAAAAGAGAGTGCGAAAGATACCGGCGGTATGGTGGTAAGTCTAGTTGGTAATTTGGGGGTGACCTTTTATGTTGTCTCGAGCATTGCCTGAGGACAAGCAATGAGATAAGTTAGGGGTTGTGATGGGTCACCATTTCTACTTGTTTTCCGTCTGTTATTCGGCACGAAACCGGGACATCGGTAACACTTTGTTTTGTATTTTCATTACCTTTCAAACTATTTTTACTTTTTACAATTTCTTTCAAGCTTTGTTACTTTTAATTGTTTATGTTATTTTGTTGCAATTTAGGCATTTTTGTGGTAGTTTCATTGTTCTCAGATGCAGGTAATAAGCTCAATGATCTTGTGCATACAAATCGGGAGTTCCGGAGTTCCAGATAAATGATTTTTGAAGTTATAGTAGCCCTGACACGGCCACCCGTGTCGCCTGACACAACCCGTGTCAAGAGGAAGCTAGAAGGTGAAGTTTGCGTGGAAGGCAAGGGGCTGACATAGGGGCCCGTGTCAACTATCACAGGTGCCCGTGTCAGCTGACACGGCCAGTTTCAGCAAGTCTGGCATGGAAAACTTGTTAAGCATTAGGACAGAATGTCAACACGGCCGGTCGTGTTGTCTGACATGGCCCGTGTTGGCCTGGGCGAGGATTTTTTTATTTTTCTCATTTTTTATGTTTGGGGACTTCCAAAGGGCATTCTAGGGATTTCCTGTAGTTGTTAAGTGAATTGTGACTATTTGGTATTTTTTTTGGGAGAAAGGAAGACACTTTTTGATTTGACGAAAGAATTTACGTGAGAGTTTGAATGCTATCAAGTGATCGGGAGAAGGAAGATTTTTCATGAGCATTCACAATTGAAGATCTAATTCATCCGTTAATCTTGTAATGTTTATCTACTACTTTGTAATTTCTTTTCGTACTATGAGTAGCTAAACCCCCCAATGCTAGGGGGTGTCCCTGAATTGCATTGTAATGACTTGAATTTTCATTGTTCTATGAAATATTACTTTTTCACTTAATCTTTTGTTATGCAATGTTTTTAACGCTTTTCGATCAGACAAATTGAAATTGATTTACAGTTAGGGTTTAGGTCGGACCAACCAACCTAACGCTTTTGCATAATAATGTTACAGTTGATATTGCCTAGGAATGGGGATACCCTGTAATAACCAAATTATTCTTGATCAAATATAAGGCTTGTGATTCTCTCTTGACCGCTAAGGAATTAGGGTAAAGATAGAATCTCAAAGGTTTTTCTGCTATGGAATTAGGGAAAAATAACCTTAAGAATCGGTAAGGTTTGTTTAGAGTAATGTTTCATTGAATAAGGATTTAGAGTTTTTTTTTTTGCAGTGCAATTCATACACTTCCTCTAGCATGCTTCTCATACCTGTTTTAAGTCAAGTTTATAATTTTATTTATTTCGTTATTCATAGTTATAATTTTTAAATAATCAAAACCCAAGAAATTTTTGTTTAATTGAATTAGCACTTGCACTTACAATCACACGCAGTCCTTGAGATCGATTCTGGGGATAACCCCTATTATTACTACATCGTAAAAATAGTACACTTGTTATTTTAACGATCAATTTGTCACATCAATTACGTGAGGATCACCTGCCACCAGAAATTTACGTGTCAAATAGGAAGGCTTTGGTGGAGTTTTTCGAGCCCAATATAGGATTGGTGCTGGATAATGTGATTTCGAATCCCAATTCCTGTAGTACAGGTGGGCCTATTGGGTCTTTTGCCTGGTCCAACCCAAGAAAGAAAATTTTGTCAACGAATTGTATGAGAACATCCAAATCCCATTTTCACCTTCATCGGCTTTAAAGACAATACCAACGCCAAAATCTACCCAGGAGGAGGATGCATCATCAAGGTACTCTGGAGGGTTTGTTTTATGTTGCGATTCAATTACTGATACTGACGCGAATCAAGGTAATTTAAGATGCAAGAGGAGCTTGGAAGAGGTACCTTTGAAGGTTTGGAAAACTATAAAGCAAATGGGAATAGAAGGTGAGGAAATTAGGATAATTTGCACTAATAAGAGGGGTATGGAAATTAGGGTTCCATGAACCTAATTTTCTATAATGTGTGTGGGTGTTGCAGCTCCCTTAAAAGAAGAAGGATCAACCAAATTCAGAAAAAGGGTCAGGCTGATTTATGTATATTGCAGGAAACTAAGGTTCAAATTATGGATGACATGATGGTTCGAAGTTTGTGGGGATCAGGGGAGTATGAGTGGTCTGCTATTAATTCGATGGGTCAATTTGGAGGAATATTAACCATTTGGAAAAAAGGAGTCTTCTCTTCTATTTCTAGTTCAGGGGAAAAGGTTTCTTAGGAATTAACATTGTTTGGAGAGGTGTCAACTGTTACGTTGTAAACGTCTAGTAATCTTGTGGTATAGCTGATAAGAGGAATTTGTGGTCTGAGTTATATTCGTGTAAGTTCTGGTTGCTTGCAGGAAGTTGAATCGTATGAGGTGATTTCAATGCAATAAAATCGGTGGAGGAGAGGAAGGGTAGGGGCGTGTCTAACTATGTTGAGATGATGGAATTCAAAACATTCATCGAAAGGTTGGAGCTTGTTGATCTCCTAGATTTGGGTAATCAGTTTACGTGGTTCAGTTCGAGCGGTAGTTACAGAAGTAGACTAGATAGGATTCTTGTTCCAAAAGACTTGGTAAATTGTTGGGATCTAAAGTCTCAAAATGTTGGTGATAGAGACGTCTCGGATTATCCTCCGGAATGGTTAAATTTCAACGACTTGAATTGGGGTCCTAAACCCTTTAGGGTGTTTAACTGTTGGATGGAACATAAGGATTTTAAAAGCTTTGTTAAGGATAGCTGGCGCTCAATCGAAGTCTCTGGTTCAGCTGGATACATTCTTAAGGAGAACTTCAAGGCTCTTAAAGAGAAACTAAAGTGGTGGAATCTCAATGTATTTGGTTGGATAAATATAAAAGTAGAAGAAGGGGTAGAGTGTTTAAATGAAATTGAAAAGGAGATGATGGAAATTGATGGCAATCAACCTGATGATGTCGTTTCTAAAAGGTTGTCAGTTCTGGAGGAAATTTTTGAAAAGTAATTCAGTGGGGTTTTTTGTTATCGTATTCGCAGGGATTGTATAGATATTATCGTCGTTCTATAGTTGAAATCATTTTAAACTTAGGGTAACAAAGTGTTTGGTTGATTTGTAATAGAACGTTTGCATAAAAGATTAATAACAACGGTAAAGAAATTTGGTTTTAAAACGTTTGGTAAAAGCATGCCAAGATTAGGGTTCTATAATCCGTTTCCTACGATTTACTCGATAAAGTATGTGAACTTGTTAACAATGAATATAATCACATATCCTCTCAACAAGTTTATCTCTAACACTTGTTGTTGGATTTATCATATTGATCCTTAGATGATCTCTCATTCTAACTATCAATATGATAACATTCAAAGATCAATATTTATGACCATTAACTCTCAAAACTATCTCCAGCCTCATGATTGTTGATGGATTAAAACTTAGGTCAAGTCTTAGAACAAATTTCTCAATCATGAACCAAAACAAATTATAAACCATACAAACAAAGTTTTTCACCATATTTTAATCATCAACAAAGTTAACAAACTAATTATCAAGATCAATACATACAAAATAAAGGATTATCTACCATTAATCTTGATACAACAGGTGTTTAGCTACACATTGTCATGGTAGCTTGCTTCACAAGTATCGGAAGGAGATGAAAAAGCATTCGAGTATAATAATCGAGATCGGATGCAAATCCACCTTCTCAATGTGAAATATCACACTTAGATGAAGAAAAGTCAGAAACTTAGGTTTTTGGTGTGTGAAAAGAGGTTCTGATCCCAAGAAATAACAAAAAGTGCTTTTATACATCACTTGAAATCTGTCTTGTTCGCACTACGAACGTTTTATTCGCCTAGCTAACTGTAGCGAGCGATTTTGGACGTGGTTCTTAAGCACTATCGCTCTGGGGTGCTACAAGTCGATTCATTTTGTATCCTATTAAGCTGACTAAGGAAGGAAAATAGATGTCTCCAATTAACCCTGCTTGCATACTGAGTTTAAACAGATGACTGTTGGTTTACAGATGCGGTTTAGATTATGAGCCTCTCTCTGCTTATTTTGTTAAGAATGAAATGACGGGACTATTCATGGGGATTTTGGATAGGTACTGGATTTGATGTTTTTAATTAGTATGCTCACTAAGATTTTTCCAATTTATGCCTACGTATTCCCGTTTAAACGAAATAGGGAAATCAGAGCGATCATAGTTCCTCCTATTCTATGGGAGGAAAAAGGTTATTTTGGTGTCTTGTTCAAAGCCCAAGATGTGAAGCTGAAGTGTTTATTTGTATCTTGTTCGAAGCCCAAGATGTGAAGCTAAATGGTTTTGACTTTAGAGAGAATTTGTCATCTCTAAAGAGGGGTATTTGGTCTGTTTGTCACGACAGTTGTGTGACTGATTATAAATGAGAATTACTTTAACTGGGATATGTGAATCCAGCAATGCCATAATTTCCTTTATAGGGGATTTTCAACCTGAAGGAGAAGACTTTAACTCAGTTTAGAGCAATGCCATCTTTCCTTAGGAATTTCTCATGCTAAAGGAGGGACAGTGGCGTGGATGTAAATAATCTAGAGGCTTTCCGCTTACGACAATTAGATGGGGGGAAAGAGGTTGTTGATGTTTGTATGCTATGAATAAGGCACAACTTTGATGCTAAAAGGTTGATTGACTCAACCTGGGTTTTCCTTATACAAAGCCTAAGAGGAGGCTATTGACCCAACAAGAGGGTGTTTTTATGTGTCTTGTACGAAGCCCAAGACGGAGGCTAAAGGTTTGACTCAATAAGAGAGTCTTTTATACTCAACAAGAGAGTGTTTTTCTATCTCGTACGAAGCCCGAGATGGAGGCTAAAGGGGTTTGACTCAACAAGAGAGTCTTTTATACTCAACAAGAGAGTGATTTGTATCTCGTACGTGTAATACCCCAAAATTTGACCTCTCTTTTCTTCATATCATTTAGCATGAGCTTTCATTGCATTGCATTGCATTCAAGCATAGAAAAACAAAGCATCAAGCATTTAACATTGCATCTTGCATAAGGGCATGTGATCAGGTGATTCTCTAAGGTGTTGACCATCCAAAGAAGAAGACCAAGTGTTTCTCACAAGCTTCAAAGACCTCTTACATCATGTATCATCTCCATTTGATCTCACAAGTCATGGAAAGAGGAGAATTCATCAAGAAGATTGGACAGTGCATGACCTCCTATACAAGGCAGTCAAAGGTTGGGATCTGACCCCCAAATGAGCAAGATCTTTGATTCTTTATCATCTCCAAGTGGCACATGTCATCATTGGTGGACATGATACACATCATATTCAGAGGAATTTGAATTTGGAGGATGTGCTATCTCCTCCTAACCAGAGGGTACCAAAACTAGGGTTTGCCATAAAATCAGTTTATTTCTGATTTTTTGGGCAAGACTTGATCTCATGGTATCCCTTATGTCCTCAAGTGTCTAGGGATGGAAGATTGCCCATCAATTTGTTTCAGAAGGTTTTCAATTGATCAGGAATTTCAAAAATCAGGAGAATTGGGAATAAAGTCAACTATGCAGTGAAAAAGTCAACTCCTGACTTTTTGGGGTCAACATCATGATTCTCAAGTCAAATATGGCCCATGGACAAGATTTGATCAAGAAATGTTCAAGGATTCATGAAAAATCAAAAATGTGGAAAAGTTGCTATTTTTGGAAATCTAGGTTTTTAGGAAGTTTCCATTTTGGGAAAGTTTTAGCATGAATTCAGCCATCTTCCAAGCCAATTTTCATCATGATGCGAGCTTCATTTCAATTTTCCTCAAACATGAAAGTTGTAGAGCTTTTTCTAAGCTTTCCAACCATGTAAAGTTTGTCTCATTTGGATTATTTTTGAGAGAGTTATGGTGTCCCAAAGATGGAATATTCAAGTTGTAAAATGTGAAAAACTTAGAATTTTTTCTAAGTTGTTTTGGACAGTTTTGTGCCTCAATGTTCATGCTCGATTTTGATCAACTTCCAAGCCATAAAGTGAGATACTTCTAACATGAAAAATGCAGAGTGTAATCTCATCTTTCTAAAGCATCCGAGTTTGTTTCATTTAAGTCATTATGGCGGAAGTTATGCATGTTCAAAGATAGTGTCATCAAGTTGATAAGTTGTGTTTCTAACTTAGAATTTTCATGGCATTTGTGGCAGCTGCGAATACATACATTCATAGCAATTTTTCATCACCTTCCAAGTTTGATCTCTTTTTCTTTTGAACACCAAAATTGATCTTTGATGTTTGGGCTTTCCATGGAGCATCATTTTGCGTGGTATAGATTAGAATCCATGGAGATATAGTGACATAAAGTGAGCCTCACATTTTTTCCTAAGGCATAACAAAACATGTGTTTCTTTTGGTTTAGGCATATATTATTGTACACTCTTGCAGCATAGCCTCAATACACATTGTCTCACGCATGCCTTTCTTTTCTTTACTACAAATTGCCAAACATGTATTCATTTCATGGTACACTAATTTGAATTTACATGACAAATATGGAAAAGGATAATGTGCAGCAGACCCTCATTCTCTTCCCTCTCACGTGCTAGATACAACCACTCTTTTCATGCTCCATTTCCATAAAAAAATCATTCCATACACCCCTCATAAAATCCCAACCCGTATGCACTTTTCACCTCAAGTTTTTGGCAAAGTTTTCCAAACAAATCACCCACTTCATCTCAGACCCAAAACCACTTCTAACCCATCCTATTTAAACTACACAAAACCCTAAAAGGAAAAAAAACTTCATTTGGCAAAAGGAACCGGATCTGAAAAAAAAGTTCTCTCTCAAAGTTTCTCAAGCCGTGCAAGCTGTTTTATCAAGTTTCTCGCCACTCCTTGTTCCATTCATCATTCTTGAGAGATTTCAGAGCACTTGGTGGGATTTCTGAAGCCTTTTACAGACGATTGAAGAAGCAACGGACTTACTCCGTTGAGTAAGTTTTCTAAACTGTATTCTCGCTGTCATGATATGTTTTCAACTCATGTTTGCTTGTTCTGAAGTCCTCCACACATGGAGGCATTGGTTGTATGCATGTTGTTGTGTTTAGTTGAATTTCAAAGTTGGTTGGTTTTGTTTATGTAGTCATTTTCATGAGTTTTGGGGGTTTATTTCAAGATCTAACTGCATATTTGAAACCACCTTGAAGTGTGCTGAAAGTTAGAGTATTGGTTGTTTTGATTTGAGTTTGTGGATCCTTGTGTGTTGCTACTTGTTGTTCATTTTTCATGGTGTTGGAGGCAAGATCTTGAGAAAATAAGGTCATTTTTGGATTCTACGCGAAAAACTGAGCGGGGGGTGTCTTTGTTTTTTTGTTTGGGGCCGGACCCCCCGCCGCCGGCGGTGGCCGGCCGGATCGGCGCAATGGCCGGCGGGTACTGCGTTTCTTCGTGCATGGTTACTGTTCACGCATGAATGTTTTATGTTGCATGGCACTTGGAAGGGATGACGCTGATGTGGCGAAGTTTTAGTGGATTTGGTTTTTGTATTTTGTCTTTTATGACTAAACATTAAGTGCACCAGTTGATGTATGGTTACATGATCAATGTTACACGTTTTTATTTTAGTTTGTTTTGTTTTATTTTATTTTTTTATTATCTAATAAAAATCTGAACTTACACAAGCATCATGGGCCTACAAAACTCCTATCCGCACCCCACATACCGGCCCGAACCACATAGCCTTTTCTTTCCCTTTACTAATGCACCCTCCATTTAATTCACATTTTTATTTTCTTTTTTTTTTAATTTCGTTAACTTTTTTAATTATTTAAAATACTTTATTTTATCAAAAAATTCCAAAACAAATCATGTGTGTATTTTGATGTCTTATTTAATTTTCTATGAATTTTATTTTCATTTTCCATTTATTTTCGTAATTAATTCCTATTTTCTTTCCAAAGTGTCTCCTATGTTTACCTTTGTGATTAGTGCTTATGTTTGATGATCTTTCCATGCCTTATTGAGCTGATCTTTTTGCCATGTTTTGACATTTAAATGAGGAATGTTTTAATGTCATGTTTCTGCCTTGGTGATCACCTTTGATTGTTCTTGCATGTGTTTTTTGATGCTCCTCGATTCATACACGGTCATTTGCATATCTTGACTTGTGGAACACCTTTGAACATGTTCTTGAGCTAATTCTGTTCCAATATTTTTTCACATGCTAATTGGATGTTTAAGATTGCCTTGGATTATTTTTTGTGAATTTATTGAACCACTTTGCTATTTTGGTTGATTTTTACTTGTGGTTTGAAGTTGATTGAAGCATGCTTAGACACTTGACCTAGTTTGAGTGCATTTGTTTACTTGTGATTGATTGATGCTTGAGATGATTGTATGGTGTGATCATGTTCTGTTTGAGCTTGTTTATGGCTTTGGAATCATCTTCATTGATTCATTTTCCAATTTGATCTTGATTTTCTAAGTTGGTGTTGTTTGACTTGAACTTTGTGGTGTTTGACTTAATCATGTGCAATGCTCCTTTGTATGAAACAATCAATGCATGAGGCCTTTTGTTTGACTTGTATAACATGCTTGAGGTTCTGATCCTCTTGATTTAGGGTTCATTATGTGACATGTTCTCACTTTTTGCTTCACATGTTTCTTTGCTTGCTTGCATGAATAGTAAGTGGTTGCTTTGATTAGTTTTGATGCATGCTTTGGATGTGTTGCTTGGTGATTAATCTTGTATGACTTGAGTTTGATCTTGACATGATGTTAATGTGTGTGCTACTGCCTCTTGAGTTCTATACTTGATTTCCATGTTACTTGAGCATTGTTGGATGCATTTGGTTTGAATTATGTGATGCATATCATTCCTTTTACTTTGTAACTTCTTTGGTGCATCATGTTGCATAATGTGAACCTCTTTTGCATATATGAATTGTTGATGATGATATGATGTGAGTTCTGGTCTTGTTTCATTTTCATCCTATCTCCTTCGTTTCACTTTGATATGACATCCATGTGTGTTTGATTGTACTTCTTATGCAAGTTCACTTGCATCCTTTCTTGTGTGCTTTCACTTGTGTACTTGAGATGTGCTTGTATGATCTTTGAAGTATGTTTTATGATGTGATTTGGATATGATGATTATGATGTGCTTGCTGCCCCATCTTGTTTCTCATTTCTTCTTCTTCTCTTTTCTTCTATTTCACTCTTTCACATCCCTTGAATCTCAAGACTTGTTCAAGTCTTGGACTCCTTTCCCCTTAGAGCTACCTAGTCCAACTTAATTTTTGATTAAGCTTGGAGTAGGATTAGCATTAGGTTTTAGTTAGGCTTCCTCTTTCAAACCTCACTAACCATAGGACCTCCATGCATGATAACATTAGGACCCTTTAGTCTCCCTTTAGAGTTTCCTTTGCGTTTTCTCTTCTCATCTTCAAACAAAAGTTAAAAATACTTAATAAAGGCAAAACAACCATTGTATTTAGGCCTTTCATGCAAGAACAAGATAGTGAGGGATCTTCTCTCATTTTCTTGGAATGTTTAGCGTGCGACCCATCTCGGTTCGTTATGCGAGGCATTCGATCTTACATGAGGGACTTAAATACAATGCGCATTACAAAACACAAAATAATCAAAACACTTCTTTCTAAAAGACAAAAACAAATAATAACGTCTTTCCTTCGGGAATTCTTTTCTCATCTCACTCACTCTTAACGTACGAATGTGCTCCTACTCGTTCTCTTGCAAGATGGTAACACACTCGGACCAGCGAGCCTGCAACACCTGAGCTAGGACGTAAGCCGTTCCCAAAAAAACACAAACAAAGCGACCCTCGTTGAGGGGAACTACGTCGCTCTGATTCTCATGTTCCCGATGAGATACGTAGGCAGTGGGGTAGGGCCCATTCGAGCACTTCTTTTATTTTCCCTACATTTATTTCTTTTTCTCTCTCTTTCCCTTTTCTTTTTTCCCGTTCTTTTCCCTTTCCAGTAGCAGTGGAGCTCCAGTTGACGACACCCTTTGATCGAGACAAGCAAGCGTGGATCCCATCGGGTACGATGGACGTGAGGGGGTGCTAATACCTTCCTCTCACGTAACCGACTCCCGAACCCAGTTCTCTTGGTCGCAAGACCATGCTCTTTCCTTTCCTTCAGGTTTATGCGGTGTTTCCTTTCCCTCTCTTAGGATAAATACACATTGCTGGTGACTCTGTTTCGGTGCCACTTTCGCGTTTGTACTTGGATGAAAATCCCGGGGAGCGACAGCTGGCGACTCTGCTGGGGATCGAACCCAGAATCTCTGGTTTCCTTAGCGAGTCAATCCTAGCGCTTGTTTGTTTTTCTTTCATTGGGTGTTTACTGTACTTTGCTGTATTTACTGCTTTACTGTATAGTTATTTACTATTTTTTGCTGTATACTACTGTATATTACTGCATTTACTGTATTTTATCATTTTTTCATTTCATATGATGTATTATGCTGCACTGCTGTACTGTTTTCTGTATGGCGGGATGGGGGTATTCTGAGAGATAGGCCCAATACACAGGCCTGAGTGCACTTAGAATTAGCGTGTTTCATGTCCTCTCGCGTTCCATCTCGGTTCGAGGAGGGAATATGAAACACAATCTGGATGTGGTTCTCTCTAGAGAATTCTGCGTTGTGGATTTCCCACGATGGTAGAGCTATCTGGAAGGGCTGCTAAGTCTGGATGACCTGTTAGGATGACCCCTCTTTGTTTTGAAGAGAATCGGCAGACGACCTCTTTGATTGGCGGTAGCATTGTATCCTTCGGGCTGAATGTGCTATTGCTTCTCAAACCTCTGAAGCTGAGGATCTTCCGTTTTGGAGAATCAGTTGAGGCCTTCTTGATTGATGATGATGCCAAACCAGAAATGGTGAACGTATCATCATTTCTCGACCTGAGAGCCCGGGATACTGAACATCCTAGTACCTACCTGTGAGATTGGGGGGATTGTTTACAGGTGTGCAGGAACCCTTGACCGTCAGAATACCTGGTTTTCTTATTTGTTCTGGATTGGTTACCGAAGTTTTGATCCTGATCAGATCACATTTGGTTCTGTGTTTGTTATTGGGTTTCTTATCCTGGGGTTGTATATCTCACCAAATTCAGATTGCAGTGCAGTAGGTTCAGCAGTATTTGTGCAGCAGTGGTCACATGCCCTTGCATACATATCATCATTAGCATTCTTGCATTTAACCCTCATGTTTATTCATTTGCAGGGTACACTTCCTTTCGATTCCGGTTGACAGTTCTTGTTGCAGTTATGGAGACTCCTAGGAAGAACAATGTACATTATAGTTTCTTCGACACAAAGGTGGGACAGTTGCGAAAGATGATTGCTCTTATTACTCCAGACCATGTGGGTATGTTTCGAAAGGCTTATGGGGAGATTATGACTGTGGTTGTTGACTTGAATGCTTCAGAAAGGAGTGTCATTCATACGTGCTTACAGTTTTATGACCCACAGCTAAGGTGTTTCACCTTCTCGGATTTTCAGTTGGGCCCGATGCTAGAAGAGTATGCTTGGTTGCTAGGTGTGCCTCTCAAGTACCAGATTCCCTTCAACTCTGACATGCGCCCTCCAAAGCATGAAGAAATAGCTAAGGCTCTTCATATGAGCGTACCTGTGGTAGCAGATAATCTCGCCACCAAAGGAGAATTATCTGGTTTTCATTTGGACTTCTTGGTTGCCAAAGCTGAAGAATTTGCTGCTAAGTCTCAATGGGAAACCGTTTGTGCGATCCTGGCTTTGAGTATCTATGGAATTATGCTGTTTGCTGATGAACCAAAGTTTGTGGACATGAGTGCGATCCATATTTTTGTAATGAAGAACCCCGTACCTACCCTCCTGGGTGATTTGTACTATTCTGTGCACTTCAAGAATGAGAAGAAGCGAGGAAGGTTGGTCAGATGTTGTGCGCCTCTGTTCCATAGGTGGCTTATGGGTCATTTGCCAAATTCAGAGGCCTTTTTGAATCCTCATCCTGCAAAGAACTGGGCTAAGAGGATGATTCAGTTGACAGCAAAGGATATCCGTTGGTTCAATCAGAAGACGATTGGGGGAGATTTCATTAGCAGTTGTGGAAGACATCCTAACGTGCCACTCTTGGGAGTAAAGGGTTGCATTAATTATAACCCTGTTATTCTCAGGAGACAATTAGGGTTTGCCTTGGTAGAGCCTCCAAGGGATAGTGATTTGGAAGAGTCTTTCTTTTTTCCTGTGAAGGATAACCTTTTGTTGGTAAGGCAAGCGGCTGGAGCTTGGGGTAATCTTCAAATGAAGGGTAAAGTCGTCTTCGGAAAGTGCAACAATGTGTCTTCCTCTCAATATGATGCTTGGTTGAAAAGAAGGGTTCAGATTACTCTTTTGCCATTTTCTCAGGAAAAACCATCAGATCCAGTGGAACCGGTGACCACGATAAGCATTGCCGAATATGACAAGCTTAAAGCAGAGTTGGATAAGACTGTCAAAAAGAAGGAGAAGCTAAGTGAGGGACTCAGAAAGACGCTTTGTGACAAGCGTAAGGTCGAGTATAAACTACAGAAGCTGACTGAGCTTCACGAGGCCGATAAGAAAAGAATTGCCGAAGACACTATCTATATTCGTAAGGTCAAACAGAATGAGATGGCGCTAAGAGAGGCGCGCAAGCGCATTAATGAGCAGTTGACCAAGTCAGAGAATGCCCTTGCCAAAGGACAACAGAGGTGGGATGAGTTTTCTGAATGTCGGAGGGAGATCGAGGCGAGAATCAGGGCTGAAAACGACGAGTTGAGGGAAACTTTGAAGAGCAAAGAAAGCGAATTTCTACAACGACTAAGTTCAGCTAATCAAGAGATCGAAGACCTGAAGACCCGCGCCGGAGTAAAGAGAGCCAAAGAGCCAGTTGTCAAAGATCAAATCCGAAAGCTAGAAGAAGCCGTCAAGATAAGGAGCCAATTGATCAGAGGTCTCACGGAGCGCCCAGATGATCCGGTTACTGAAGCGCTTTTCAAAGAGGTCCAGGAAGATTTTTATGGGCTCAGTGTTTGATTTATTTTGTTGCTATTCTAGGAATCACCATCAGGCTTGTTGATGGGTTTCCCTTTTGTTTGTATTCAGACTTTTTCAGTTGTATTTGTCCGAAAACAATTTGTATTTGACTGTTCCACACATGGCTGTAGGTTTGTTTTTCTTGTTATTGGATTTGTTGGTAGAGAAAGATTCTTCGTCAGATTATATGATGGGTATTCACCTCTGGCATTCTGTCACTGTTAGCAATTACAGGGATTTGCGCTCTTCTCTTTTGGTCAAATTGGAATCGAAGGAAGGAATGCCTCAAAATGAATAAACATTGCATTGCATCGCATATCATGTTGCATTCTGTTGTTTGTTTTCAGGTACCTGTCGCAGGAGATCTCTAACCTTTATTTGGTTTCAGGAACTATAGCTGAGAATCATATTCATCGTTACTCAACTCGGAGAAATTAAGCAAGGATAATGGATCAAATGCAGAGTGATTTGGCTGATATGAGGGCACGAATGGACCAGTTCATGACTCTCATGACTGGTATGGCCGAAACTCAAGAAAGACTGAGGCTTCTGGTCGAGCGTCCGGAGGCCACGCTTGGGGTTAATCATAATGGCAATGGCACTCCTCCTCCTGTTGGCAATCCTCCTCCTCCTGTTGGTAATCCCCCTCCGGTGGTTAATGTGGGTAATGGAAATGGCAGAAATGTTGGTGGTGTTCAGGAAGATGGTCAAGAAGACCAATTTACTCTGTTGGATGTTGAGATGGGTGCTCCTAATGACAAAAGGTACGATGAACTGGCAGAGAAGATAAGGGCTATGGAATGCAAGAATTCCATGGGAATTGATGTTACTAGTCTGGGTTTGGTACCAGGGGTCAGGATCCCTCCAAAATTCAAGCCGCCTACTTTTGATAAATATCAGGGTAATACGTGTCCCCAGACACATATCCAAGCTTATTTTGGGAGGATCTCAGCTCATACAGATGATGAGAAGTTATGGATGCATTACTTTCAAGACAGTCTGGCTGGAGCTTCTTTGACCTGGTATATGAAATTGAACAGAGCTGCTGTGAGAAGTTGGAAGGATCTAGCTGAGGCGTTCCTAAAACAGTACCAGTACAATATTGATATGGCACCCAATCGCACTCAATTGCAGGGGTTGTCACAGAATGCTAAAGAGAGTTTCAAGGAATATGCACAGAGGTGGAGGGAAATGGCTGCACAGGTTCAACCTCCTTTGTTGGATAGAGAAATGGCAGACATGTTTATGGGCATCCTGCAAGGGGCATATCTTGAGAGACTAGCTGCTTGTCCATCAACCGGATTTGCTGAGATAGTGATTGCTGGAGAAAGAATAGAGAGCTTGTTGAAGCTTGGAAAGATTCAAGATGTGAGTGGGGCTGGATCTTCTGGGATGAAGAAACCGTTTGTTGGTAGTCAGAGAAGAAGAGAAGGAGATACAAATGTTGTGTTTAGAGGACGTGGCAGAGGACGTTCTCAGGGTTATCATCAGGTGGGTGCAGTAACAATCCCAGCACCGTCTGTTCAGCAACAGCAACCCCAACAGCAGGTTCAGCAGCAACAACCACCCCAACAGCATGTTCAGCAGCAACAACAGCAACCTCCTTTCCAACAGAGGTCTAGGCAGAGGGATCGTAAGATTGACCCTCTCCCTTTGACTTATTCTGCGTTGCTACCACAGTTACTCCAGATGAAGTTGGTTGAGCTCCGCACTATGAGGCCTCCTGCCCCTAGCAACTTGCCTCCTAATTTCGATCCTAACGCACGATGCGAGTTCCACTCAGGTGCTCAGGGGCACTCCATTGAAAGATGTTGGGCTTTTCATCATAAAGTGCAAGACTTGATTGATGCCAAGGCAATCAATTTCACTCGGCCTCCTAATATTATTCAGCACCCCATACCTAATCATGGTGCGGCGAATGTGCATGCTGCGGCAAATGTGCATGCTATCGAAGATGGAAAGCGATTGAATTTGGTAGCAGACATCAGTCAGGTGAAGACTTCTTTGTTGGTTGTAAAGGATCGTTTGTTGAAGGGACAGGTGTTCCCGGGCTGTAATCAAGATTGTTCTGAGTGTATGAATCAAGAGAATGGCTGTGATAAGTTGAAAGCGGGTTTGCAGAATCTGATCAATGAAGGATGTCTACAGTTTGACAGGGTTGTGAAAGAGACTGATGAGGTATCAACTATGACCATATATTATACTCCCGTTGAGATCCAGGTGCCTGCTAGTACAGTTCCTGTAGCAAGTGTTGTGCAACAAAGACCTAGTCCTGTTACCATCATGGTGCCAGAACCAGTTCCGTTAACAAATACACAGGAAACCCCGTGGCACTGTGGGGAAAACGTGTATTATACTCCCGCTAAGATCCAGGTGCCTGCAAGTACAGTGCCTGTAGCAAGTGTTGTACAACAAAGACCCAGCCCTGTTACCATCACGGTGCCAGGACCAGTTTCGTTTACAACTACGAAGGCAATCCCTTGGCACTATGGTGCAGATATATATTATGAAGGGAAAAAGCAAGAAGTTGGGTCATCGGCCGGTTCGAATATTGATAATGTGGGTGGTGTAGGTGGTTTTACAAGAAGCGGAAGATTGTTTGCTCCCCAAACTTTGCGCAGTGATCAAGAAGTTGAAGCCGCTGCAAAAGCTAAGGGAAAACAGGTGGTCGAGAGTGTGCCTGTACCTGAAACTGAGAAAAAGATTACTTTTGATAATGAAATGGAAGAGTTCATGAGGATAATCAAGAAGAGTGATTATAAGATTGTTGATCAACTGAATCAGACCCCTTCGAAGATTTCAATTTTATCATTGTTGTTGTGTTCTGATGCGCATCGGGAAGCTTTGTTGAAAGTGTTGAAGAGCGCGTATGTGCCAGAGGAAATCACTGTTAATCAGCTGGAGGGTGTAATCTCCAATGTTAATGTTAGCCATGGTTTAGGCTTTACAAGTAGGGATTTGACTGCTGAGGGAAGAAACCATAATAAAGCTCTGCACATCACAATGGAGTGCAAGGGGGCAGTGTTGTCTCATGTACTGGTAGACACTGGTTCCTCACTTAATGTTATGCCTAAGAAGGCACTAATGAAGCTGGAAGTTGATGGTTTAATTTTAAGGCCTAGTGATTTGGTTGTCAGGGCATTCGATGGGACCAAAAGATCTGTGTTTGGTGAAGTAGAGTTGCTCGTGCAAATTGGGCCGCAGGTGTTCAAATCCACATTCCATGTGATGGACATACAGCCTGCATATAGCTGCTTATTGGGTCACCCTTGGATTCATGCAGCTGGGGCCGTTACCTCTACTCTACACCAAAAGCTGAAGTATGAGTTTGAAGGACAAGTCGTTACAGTGTGTGGCGAAGAAGATATTTTTGTCAGCCATTTGTCCACGTTTAAGTATGTTGAGATGGATGGAGAAATTCACGAGATGCTTTGCCAATCATTTGAAGCAGTAAATATTGACAATGTGCCTGAGTTTCCCGCTGCACCAGTTGGGGCCGGTACCTCCATTTCGTCCTACAAACAAGCTGTCGAGGTCGTCAGAGCCGGCAACGCCCAAGGCTGGGGCAAACTGATAGAGACGCCGATGAAGGAAGGCAAATTTGGCATTGGTTATCATCCCTATATGACTTCAGAGGCGGAAAGCAGTGGACCCATCACTTTCAGTAGTGGGGGGATTATTTTCACAGATCAGTCTTGTGCAGCTACAGAAGATGGTGTTGACAGTGACTGTGACCTGGACAACTGGGTACGCCCACGTGCTTCAGGACAACAGTTGCAGAATTGGTCTGTTGAAGAAGTCGTCCGGGTTACTCTTCAGACAGAGTAATTTTTATTTGTTTTCTAACCATAATGCATGTCAAAATCTTGCGCTTTGCCCAAGGCGTATAGATTCATTTGTAGGGCCACCCTGTTCACATTTACAATTTTAATCATTAATGAAGGACGTTTTGCATTCAAATTTTTGTTCTCTTTCTTTCAGTTTTTTTATTTTTATTTTTGCACAAAATAATAAAATGGCAATGTTTCTTTTTCTTTTTCTTTTGGTTTTAAAATAATTCTGAAATAAAGCATGAACCCGTTCGTGCAGACTTGATCCTCCGGATTCCATTGATAATGATTTTGCTATGGCTATGTATGACTTTGACAATCTGATTTATCAAGCCGAAGAAGGGGATGAGAAGGATTGCGAACTCCCTGAGGAACTGGCCAGATTGTTAAAACAAGAGGAAAGGGTCATCCAGCCTCACCAGGAGACTGTAGAGGTCATCAATATTGGTACCGAGGATGCTAAGAAAGAGATCCAAATTGGTGCCTGCCTGCAAGCAGATGTGAAGAGGGCTTTGATTGAGTTGTTGTGTGAATATGCTGACATCTTCGCCTGGTCGTATCAAGACATGACAGGGTTGGATACTGATATTGTGGTACACAGGCTACCATTAAGAGAAGAGTGTCCACCAGTCAAGCAAAAACTTCGTCGGACTCACCCCGATATGGCCATAAAGATCAAAGAAGAAGTTCAGAAGCAATGGGATGCAGGGTTTCTCGCAGTGACTCACTATCCTCCCTGGGTTGCCAACATTGTGCCGGTACCGAAGAAAGATGGAAAGGTTAGAATGTGTGTGGATTATAGAGATCTCAATAGAGCTAGTCCGAAAGATGATTTTCCACTGCCACACATTGATGTACTGGTCGACAATACAGCTCAGTTCTCAGTATTTTCGTTTATGGATGGTTTCTCCGGGTACAACCAGATTAAGATGGCACCTGAAGATATGGAGAAGACCACGTTTATTACTCCGTGGGGTACATACTGTTATAAGGTGATGCCTTTTGGGTTGAAAAATGCAGGGGCAACATATCAACGGGCGATGGTAACTTTGTTTCACGACTTGATTCACAAAGAGATTGAATGTTATGTGGATGACATGATTGCCAAGTCGAGAACAGAAGAAGAACATCTGGTTAACTTGAAAAAGCTGTTAGAAAGGTTGAGGAAGTTCCGCTTGAGGTTGAATCCAAGTAAGTGCACTTTTGGGGTGCGTTCTAGAAAGCTGCTGGGTTTCATTGTGAGTGAAAAAGGGATTGAGGTTGATCCCGCCAAAGTGAAAGCAATACAAGAAATGCCTGAACCGAGAACTGAAAAAGAGGTTCGTGGTTTCTTCGGTAGATTAAACTACATTGCAAGGTTCATATCTCACCTAACAGCCACGTGTGAACCAATATTTAAACTGCTGAGAAAGGATCAGACGGTCAGGTGGAATGATGATTGCCAATTGGCATTCGATAAGATAAAAGAATACTTGCAGGAACCTCCAATTCTCATACCTCCAGTTGAAGGAAGACCTTTGATAATCTATTTGACAGTGCTTGAAGGTTCCATGGGTTGTGTTCTCGGTCAACACGACGAGACGGGTAGGAAAGAGCATGCTATCTACTACCTAAGCAAGAAGTTTAATGATTGTGAGTCCCGGTACTCAATGCTTGAAAAGACATGATGTGCGCTTGCATGGGCCGCAAAGCGATTCAGGCAATACATGATTAGGCACACAACCTTGTTGATTTCCAAAATGGATCCTATCAAATACATTTTTGAGAAACCAGCGCTAACAGGCAGAATTGCACGGTGGCAAATGGTTTTGACAGAGTATGATATTCAGTACACTTCTCAAAAGGCCATCAAAGGAAGTGTCTTGTCAGACTATCTTGCGCAGCAACCAGTTGATGATTACCAACCTATGAAGTTTGATTTCCCTGATGAGGATATCATGTTTCTCAAAGCTAAAGACTGCGAGGAACCACTCCTGGAGGAGGGGCCAGACCCTGAGTCCAAATGGAGTCTGATGTTTGATGGGGCCGTCAATATGAATGGATGCGGAGTTGGAGCAGTTCTTATCACGCCAGAGGGTGTTCATATGCCTTTCACTGCCCGAATAACTTTCGAATGCACCAACAATGAAGCAGAATATGAAGCTTGTATATTAGGGATTGAGGAGGCGATTAATCTACGAATTAAGACCCTTGATATCTTTGGTGATTCAGCTTTGGTAATTAATCAGGTAAAAGGGAGTTGGTACACGCACCAAGCAAATCTGGTTCCGTATAGAGATTATACAAGGAGATTGCTGACATTCTTTACAACAGTGAAGCTGTACCATATTCCCCGAGATGAGAATAGGTTTGCAGATGCCTTGGCCACGTTGTCTTCCATGATTAAAGTGCAAGGATGGAATCATGTGCCTAAGATTGAAGTGTCTCATCTTGACAGGCCTGCATTTGTGTTTGTTGTTGATGCGTCTGATGACAAGCCATGGTTTCATGATATCAAGTGTTTCTTGAAAAGTCAAGAGTACCCGCCAGGGGCATCTACTAAAGATAAGAAGACGTTGAGAAGGTTGTCTGGTAGTTTCTTCTTGAATCAGGATGATGTGTTGTACAAGCGGAATTTTGACATGGTTCTCCTCAGATGTGTGGATAAATACGAAGCAGACATGTTAATGCGGGAAGTACATGAAGGCTCTTTTGGTACCCATGCCGGAGGACATGCAATGGCTAAGAAATTATTGAGATCAGGATATTATTGGTTGACAATGGAGTCAGACTGTTGCAAGTACGCCCGCAAGTGTCACAAATGCCAGATCTATGCAGACAAAGTGCACGTTCCTCCAAATCCGTTGAGTGTCATGTCCTCTCCTTGGCCCTTTGCTATATGGGGCATTGACATGATCGGAAAGATTGAGCCTACTGCTTCAAATGGCCATCGCTTCATCTTGGTCGCCATTGACTATTTCACCAAATGGGTTGAAGCAGCATCTTATGCCAATGTCACTAAGCAGGTGGTAGCCCGTTTCCTGAAGCGGGATATCATTTGTCGATATGGAGTACCCGAGAGAATCATTACTGATAATGGTTCTAATCTGAACAACAAAATGATGGCTGAGCTGTGACGGGACTTCAAAATCGAGCATCACAATTCTTCTCCATATCGCCCGAAGATGAACGGCGCTGTGGAAGCGGCCAACAAGAATATTAAGAAGATTGTGCAGAAAATGGTGGTCACATACAAAGATTGGCATGAGATGTTACCATTTGCTTTGCATGGGTACCGAACGTCCGTGCGCACGTCCACTGGGGCAACCCCATTCTCACTTGTATACAGTATGGAGGCAGTACTACCGGTTGAAGTTGAAATTCCATCCCTCAGAGTCATGATGGATGTTAAGTTAGACGAAGCTGAATGGGTGCGTGCCAGATTTGATCAGTTGAGCCTTATTGAGGAGAAGCGACTGGCAGCTGTATGTCATGGACAGCTATACCAACGGAGGATGAAGTAGGCATTTGACCGAAAGGTGCGTCCTCAGGTTTACAAAGTGGGAGATGTGGTACTCAAAAGGATCCTTCCTCCAAATACAGATCACAGGGGCAAGTGGACTCCTAATTATGAAGGTCCATTCGTGGTTAAGAAGGTTTTCTCGGGCGGAGCCTTATTACTTACAACCATGGATGGAGAAGACTTTTCATCCCCTGTCAACTCAGACGTAGTCAAAAAATACTTCGCATGAATAGACCCGCTGGACAAAAAGGAAGTCCAGGCAAAAAAAGGGCATCCCGGCGAACCACAAAAACAGAATAAAAAGGTTCGGGCAAAAGTTAGGGATAATAAATAAAAAAAATTGTACACCCGGTGAATTGAAAATCCGCAAGGACAACTCAGGCAAAATAGGGTATCTCGGTGGATTGAAAACCCGAAAGTGCGGTCCACGCAAAAGAGGGATTTAAGCGAACGACTACGATCTGAGTTATCTGTACTCCATCATCGTTTCAACAATTGACATTCCAAAGGGTAGGAATCGGTCTGATCATTCCTCAGAAGGCAAGATCAGAGAGTTTTGAAGACATACTGGCCATAGCAGAATTGAAACTCAGTGGAACGCCGTTTTCACATTGCCATTAGGATAGTTTTTTTTCTCAATTTTCAGCGATCACCTCTTTCCAGGGATCACTTCCTGATGTAATTGCCTATTCTGGGCCTTTTGATCAATAAATTGAATTTCAGTTAAAAGCTTCTTATTTTGTTTTACTGCCTTGTTTGCAAAAACGTCCGAATTTTTGATACAATATTGCATTTGAAAACATGGTGGCTTCACAGTAACACGTGCAGAATATATTTAGAATTACTTTGAATGTTGAATAATCCTGGATGGTGGAATCAAACCACGCAATATTCTGGGGCATGTGTGTGTCTTCTTTTGTTGCAGGTAACAGATTCAGATGATTTTAAACACAAGACGGATAATCACTTATTCCCACGCAAGAGACTGGGGCAATCATGTTCAGGGAAGGGTTTACTGGTTACCCTTTTGTCACAACGTTTACTGGTTGAGTCCATCATTCGGTCGACGGTCATTCACGACGTCTCGATGTCAGAGAATTGAGTTCAACTGGGTATCGTTGCATCTTGTTAAGTCAATTTTCTCATTCAGTATTTCCAACAGTTACAAGCTTTTCTGCGTTGATAACGGTTGTGAATCCCCAGTAGAACTGCTTCGCAGACACTGAAGTTGATGGTCAATCCCCAGTGAGATCGCCAGGAGTTTGAAGATGCTTAATCTTCTGCGAAATCCTCTTATAATGTTTCTTCAGGTAAGTCCTGTATCATGGAGCAGGAAGCCAGTTGTTGATCCTCCCAAGCATGGGGCATTTTGAATTTCCCCCGGCATGAGACGTTCTAGATTCACTACCCCCAGTAGAGTTTGAGGACGTTTGGTCTTCTGTAAAATCCTCTCAAGAGACGTTCCCCAGCACGAGACGCTTTAAAGCAGTTCTCCCCAACAAGGTTTGTGGTAAACTCATCACCCCCAATGGAGTCGTCAAACAGAAAGTTTGCCTAACATGAGGCATTGTGGCACTTATCCTAAGCTCAACAGTCTTATTCCTCAGCAGACTACTGTGGAGTTGCTTTGGGTTTCCCCAGCAGATCTAAGGACTCTCCCCCAGCATGTGGCAGCAGAACATGTTCTAACCAGGATTTGCATATCCCCGGCAGAGTAGCCTTGATTCCCAGCAAGATCATATCTCTGGTGTTGGTTTCCCCACAGAGTTCAGTGCTGAATCTTGTCAACAGTATTCCCCAGCTGAGTTGTTTTGTCCCCACAGAGGCTTATTGATCAACAAAATCTCTTCCTCAGCAGAGTGATAGTATACTCTTTCCCCAGCCGGGTTAGAAGGTTGATTCTCCCCGCAAAGGATCTTAGGTTTGATAGATCCTCGAGCAAAGTTTTAATGACCTTTTCCTCCCTAGCAAGATGTCATGCAAAGAAATTCTCATTCCCAGCGGAGTTGCTGTGACCAGAATCCAGCCCCAAGCAGATGAAGTAATTCCTGACAGAATCATCATTTCCCCATATTTCCAAAGTCCAATTTATTTTTGGCAAACTTGACGATTCGAAGCAGACGGATTGTTCATTCATCCTCCAGCAGAGATATTATCCTTTCAGGAGTCTCCAAGTCAAAACATTGATCATTGTTCCTCAGCAGTGTCAGCAGAGATGTCTGACACAGATGCAGAGAGTAATCCAATTTTGGAATTCTTAAAGTCCAACCGTAGATTGGCAAAAGGTCCATCCAAGGGTGGCAAAGCAAGGCAAAGTCCAACCGTAGATTGGTAAAAGGTCCATCCAAGGGTGGCAAATTCTTAAAGTCCAACCGTAGATTGGCAAAAGGTCCATCCAAGGGTGGCAAATCATTGCAAAGTCCAACCGTAGATTGGCGAAAGGTCCATCCAAGGGTGGCAAATCATTGTAAAGTCCAACCGTAGCTTGGCACAAGTCCACCCGTAGTGTGGCAAGTCAGTAGTCGTCTGACTCCCTTTAAAAGACCGCAGCTAAGTCCAACTATAGATTGGCCAAAGACCATCCATAGTGTGGCATCTCAGCAAAGTCCAACCGTAGATTGGCAAAAGTCCCCCGTAGTGTGGCATCTCAGCAAAGTCCAACCGTAGATTGGCAAAAGTCCCCCGTAGTGTGGCAATTCAGCTGCAAAAGTCCACCCGTAGTGTGGCAAGCCAGTAGTCGTCTGGCGTTGTACTAAAAGACGTTGCTAAAGTCCACCCGTAGTGTGGCAAGCCAGTAGTCGTCTGGCGTTGTACTAAAAGACGTTGCAATAGTCCACCCGTAGTGTGGCAAGCCAGTAGTCGTCTGGCGTTTTACTAAAAGACGTTGCTAAAGTCCACCCGTAGTGTGGCAAGCCGGTAGTCGTCTGGCGTTGTACAAAAGACGTTGCTAAAGTCCACCCGTAGTGTGGCAAGCCAGTAGTCGACTGGCATTATACAAAAGACATCTTCCCGGTGGTTTTCTTCTCATCAGAGTTTTTTTATTCAAGCAGAGTTCGTTTGGTTGGGTTTATTTCCCTTTTCTTCTTCCCGGCTGAGTCCAAATTTTTGGGTTTTTTGTCAGTATTCAATCCCTCCATACCTTGAAAGTATGACAACAATCGCTATCATCCGTTCAGGTCTACAGTGATTGAATAGGGGCAGCTGTAATACCCCAAAATTTTCCCTCTCTTTTCTTCATATCATTTAGCATGAGCTTTCATTGCATTGCATTGCATTCAAGCATAGAAAAACAAAGCATCAAGCATTTAACATTGCATCTTGCATAAGGGCATGTGATCAGGTGATTCTCTAAGGTGTTGACCATCCAAAGAAGAAGACCAAGTGTTTCTCACAAGCTTCAAAGACCTCTTACATCATGTATCATCTCCATTTGATCTCACAAGTCATGGAAAGGGGAGAATTCATCAAGAAGATTGGACACTGCATGACCTCCTATACAAGGCAGTCAAAGGTTGGGATCTGACCCCCAAATGAGCAAGATCTTTGATTCTTTATCATCTCCAAGTGGCACATGTCATCATTGGTGGACATGATACACATCATATTCAGAGGAATTTGAATTTGAAGGATGTGCTATCTCCTCCTAACCAGAGGGTACCAAAACTAGGGTTTGCCATAAAATCAGTTTATTTCTGATTTTTTGGGCAAGACTTGATCTCATGGTATCCCTTATGTCCTCAAGTGTCTAGGGATGGAAGATTGCCCATCAATTTGTTTCAGAAGGTTTTCAATTGATCAGGAATTTCAAAAATCAGGAGAATTGGGAATAAAGTCAACTATGCAGTGAAAAAGTCAACTCCTGACTTTTTGGGGTCAACATCATGATTCTCAAGTCAAATATGGCCCATGGACAAGATTTGATCAAGAAATGTTCAAGGATTCATGAAAAATCAAAAATGTGGAAAAGTTGCTATTTTTGGAAATCTAGGTTTTTAGGAAGTTTCCATTTTGGGAAAGTTTTAGCATGAATTCAGCCATCTTCCAAGCCAATTTTCATCATGATGCGAGCTTCATTTCAATTTTCCTCAAACATGAAAGTTGTAGAGCTTTTTCTAAGCTTTCCAACCATGTAAAGTTTGTCTCATTTGGATTATTTTTGAGAGAGTTATGGTGTCCCAAAGTTGGAATATTCAAGTTGTAAAATGTGAAAAACTTAGAATTTTTTCTAAGTTGTTTTGGACAGTTTTGTGCCTCAATGTTCATGCTCGATTTTGATCAACTTCCAAGCCATAAAGTGAGATACTTCTAACATGAAAAATGCAGAGTGTAATCTCATCTTTCTAAAGCATCCGAGTTTGTTTCATTTAAGTCATTATGGCGGAAGGTATGCATGTTCAAAGATAGTGTCATCAAGTTGATAAGTTGTGTTTCTAACTTAGAATTTTCATGGCATTTGTGGCAGCTGCGAATACATACATTCATAGCAATTTTTCATCACCTTCCAAGTTTGATCTCTTTTTCTTTTGAACACCAAAATTGATCTTTGATGTTTGGGCTTTCCATGGAGCATCATTTTGCGTGGTATAGATTAGAATACATGGAGATATAGTGACATAAAGTGAGCCTCACGTTTTTTCCTAAGGCATAACAAAACATGTGTTTCTTTTGGTTTAGGCATATATTATTGTACACTCTTGCAGCATAGCCTCAATACACATTGTCTCACGCATGCCTTTCTTTTCTTTACTACAAATTGCCAAACATGTATTCATTTCATGGTACACTAATTTGAATTTACATGACAAATATGGAAAAGGATAATGTGCAGCAGACCCTCATTCTCTTCCCTCTCACGTGCTAGGTACAACCACTCTTTTCATGCTCCATTTCCATAAAAAAATCATTCCATACACCCCTCATAAAATCCCAACCCGTATGCACTTTTCACCTCAAGTTTTTGGCAAAGTTTTCCAAACAAATCACCCACTTCATCTCAGGCCCAAAACCACTTCTAACCCATCCTATTTAAACTACACAAAACCCTAAAAGGAAAAAAAACTTCATTTGGCAAAAGGAACCGGATCTGAAAAAAAAGTTCTCTCTCAAAGTTTCTCGCCACTCCTTGTTCCATTCATCATTCTTGAGAGATTTCAGAGCACTTGGTGGGATTTCTGAAGCCTTTTACAGACGATTGAAGAAGCAACGGACTTACTCCGTTGAGTAAGTTTTCTAAACTGTATTCTCGCTGTCATGATATGTTTTAAACTCATGTTTGCTTGTTCTGAAGTCCTCCACACATGGAGGCATTGGTTGTATGCATGTTGTTGTGTTTAGTTGAATTTCAAAGTTGGTTGGATTTGTTTATGTATTCATTTTCATGAGTTTTGGGGGTTTATTTCAAGATCTAACTGCATATTTGAAACCACCTTGAAGTGTGCTGAAAGTTAGAGTATTGGTTGTTTTGATTTGAGTTTGTGGATCCTTGTGTGTTGCTACTTGTTGTTCATTTTTCATGGTGTTGGAGGCGAGATCTTGAGAAAATAAGGTCATTTTTGGATTCTACGCGAAAAACTGAGCGGGGGGGTGTCTTTGTTTTTTTGTTTGGGGCCGGACCCCCCGCCGCCGGCGGTGGCCGGCCTGATCGGCGCAATGGCCGGCGGGTACTGCGTTTCTTCGTGCATGGTTACTGTTCACGCATGAATGTTTTATGTTGCATGGCACTTGGAAGGGATGACGCTGATGTGGCGAAGTTTTAGTGGATTTGGTTTTTGTTTTTTGTCTTTTATGACTAAACATTAAGTGCACCAGTTGATGTATGGTTACATGATCAATGTTACACGTTTTTATTTTAGTTTGTTTTGTTTTATTTTATTTTTTTATTATCTAATAAAAATCTGAACTTACACAAGCATCATGGGCCTACAAAACTCCTATCCGCACCCCACATACCGGCCCGAACCACATAGCCTTTTCTTTCCCTTTACTAATGCACCCTCCATTTAATTCACATTTTTATTTTCTTTTTTTTTAATTTCGTTAAATTTTTTAATTATTTAAAATACTTTATTTTATCAAAAAATTCCAAAAAAAATCATGTGTGTATTTTGATGTCTTATTTAATTTTCTATGAATTTTATTTTCATTTTCCATTTATTTTCGTAATTAATTCCTATTTTCTTTCCAAAGTGTCTCCTATGTTTACCTTTGTGATTAGTGCTTATGTTTGATGATCTTTCCATGCCTTATTGAGCTGATCTTTTTGCCATGTTTTGACACTTAAATGAGGAATGTTTTAATGTCATGTTGCTGCCTTGGTGATCACCTTTGATTGTTCTTGCATGTGTTTTTTGATGCTCCTCGATTCATACACGGTCATTTGCATATCTTGATTTGTGGAACACCTTTGAACATGTTCTTGAGCTAATTCTCTTCCAATATTTTTTCACATGCTAATTGGATGTTTAAGCTTGCCTTGGATTATTTTTTGTGAATTTATTGAACCACTTTGCTATTTTGGTTGATTTTTACTTGTGGTTTGAAGTTGATTGAAGCATGCTTAGACACTTGACCTAGTTTGAGTGCATTTGTTTACTTGTGATTGATTGATGCTTGAGATGATTGTATGGTGTGATCATGTTCTGTTTGAGCTTGTTTATGGCTTTGGAATCATCTTCAATGATTCATTTTCCAATTTGATCTTGATTTTCTAAGTTGGTGTTGTTTGACTTGAACTTTGTGGTGTCTGACTTAATCATGTGCAATGCTCCTTTGTATGAAACAGTCAATGCATGAGGCCTTTTGTTTGACTTGTATAACATGCTTGAGGTTCTGATCCTCTTGATTTAGGGTTCATTATGTGACATGTTCTCACTTTTTTCTTCACATGTTTCTTTGCTTGCTTGCATGAATAGTAAGTGGTTGCTTTGATTAGTTTTGATGCATGCTTTGGATGTGTTGCTTGGTGATTAATCTTGTATGACTTGAGTTTGATATTGACATGATGTTAATGTGTGTGCTACTGCCTCTTGAGTTCTATACTTGATTTCCATGTTACTTGAGCATTGTTGGATGCATTTGGTTTGAATTATGTGATGCATATCATTCCTTTTACTTTGTAACTTCTTTGGTGCATCATGTTGCATAATGTGAACCTCTTTTGCATATATGAATTGTTGATGATGATATGATGTGAGTTCTGGTCTTGTTTCATTTTCATCCTATCTCCTTCGTTTCACTTTGATATGACATCCATGTGTGTTTGATTGTACTTCTTATGCAAGTTCACTTGCATCCTTTCTTGTGTGCTTTCACTTGTGTACTTGAGATGTGCTTGTATGATCTTTGAAGTATGTTTTATGATGTGATTTGGATATGATGATTATGATGTGCTTGCTTCCCCATCTTGTTTCTCATTTCTTCTTCTTCTCTTTTCTTCTATTTCACTCTTTCACATCCCTTGAATCTCAAGACTTGTTCAAGTCTTGGACTCCTTTCCCCTTAGAGCTACCTAGTCCAACTTAATTTTTGATTAAGCTTGGAGTAGGATTAGCATTAGGTTTTAGTTAGGCTTCCTCTTTCAAACCTCACTAACCATAGGACCTCCATGCATGATAACATTAGGACCCTTTAGTCTCCCTTTAGAGTTTCCTTTGCGTTTTCTCTTCTCATCTTCAAACAAAAGTTAAAAATACTTAATAAAGGCAAAACAACCATTGTATTTAGGCCTTTCATGCAAGAACAAGATAGTGAGGGATCTTCTCTCATTTTCTTGGAATGTTTAGCGTGCGTCCCATCTCGGTTCGTTATGCGAGGCATTCGATCTTACATGAGGGACTTAAATACAATGCGCGTTACAAAACACTTCTTTCTAAAAGACAAAAACAAACAATAACGTCTTTCCTTCGGGAATTCTTTTCTCATCTCACTCACTCTTAACGTACGAATGTGCTCCTACTCGTTCTCTTGCAAGATGGTAACACACTCGGACCAGCGAGCCTGCAACACCTGAGCTAGGATGTAAGCCATTCCCAAAAAAACACAAACAAAGCGACCCTCGTTGAGGGGAACTACGTCGCTCTGATTCTCATGTTCCCGATGAGATACGTAGGCAGTGGGGTAGGGCCCATTCGAGCACTTCTTTTATTTTCCCTACATTTGTTTCTTTTTCTCTCTCTTTCCCTTTTCTTTTTTCCCGTTCCTTTCCCTTTCCAGTAGTAGTGGAGCTCCAGTTGACGACACCCTTTGATCGAGACAAGCAAGCGTGGATCCCATCGGGTACGATGGACGTGAGGGGGTGCTAATACCTTCCTCTCACGTAACCGACTCCCGAACCCAGTTCTCTTGGTCGCAAGACCATGCTCTTTCCTTTCCTTCAGGTTTATGCGGTGTTTCCTTTCCCTCTCTTGGGATAAATACACATTGCTGGCGACTCTGTTTCGGTGCCACTTTCGCATTTGTACTTGGATGAAAATCCCGGGAGCGACAGTACGAAGCCCGAGATGGAGGCTAAAAGTGATTGACTCAACAAGAGAGTCTTTTATACTCAACAAGATAGTGATTTTCTATCTCGTACGAAGCCCCAGATGGAGGCTGATGGTGTTTGACTCAACAAGAGAGTCTTTTATACTCAACAAGAGAGTGTTTTGTATCTCGTACGAAGACCGAGATGGAGGCTAAAGGGTTTGACTCAACAAGAGAGTCTTTTATACTCAACAAGAGAGTGATTTTCTATCTCGTACGAAGCCCGAGATGGAGGCTGAAAGGTTTTGACTCAACAAGAGAGTCTTTTATACTCAACAAGAGAGTGTGGGGAGAATCATTGTACAAAGCCCAAGAGGAGGCTAGCTGTGCTGGTGATTGTTTCAGTTGAGTGACAGGTCCAGTGTGTTGGATGAAAGAGAAAATCAGTTCTTATATGGGTAATGTTGTGCTTAGGGATTGATCAGAGGATCAGGGTTATTTCCCATTCTTTAAGGAAATGGGAAATCCAAAGGGTATTGAGACTGTCCAAGTCTACTGGTGTTTTGAGAAATCGATTCTTGGATAAGTGAATGATCTTTGTATAATGCCCAAGAGAAGGCTGGTATGTTAAGGGATGAAGGTTAACCCATTAACAGGTCTGACACTTGACTCTGAAAGACAGCTCTAGCAAATTGATGACTAGGTTCTGTTCCTATACTTGTAGAGGTCTCTGGGTCCTTGTACTAAGCCCAAGAGAAGACATGAGAGCTTTTAAGAAGCCGAAGGGTCCTTGTACAATGCCCAAGAGAGGCAGGGATGCTTTTAGGAAGCTTGTGGGTCCCAAACCAAGAGAAATTCAAGAAATGCAATTCACCGAGAAGAGATCATTTCATGAAAGTTTGAGGTTTGAAGAAACTCAAGAGATGCCATTCACCGAGAAAAGTTCATCTCTGGGGAGTAGAGTTTCTTTGACAATTTCTAAAAGGGACAGTCTGAGAAAGGGTTCACTGAGAATGCTGCCTTTCACATCTCCATATTGTTTAACCCCAAGAGGAGGAAAGACTATATCTGGTAATCCTATGGGGATATAGTTTTGTTTGTATTTAAGAGTGACCAACAGGGCTTTACCTAGTGCTAGACGTAGTTGCCGGGGAAAACTCTAAATAACTATACTATTATTACACAGTTGATATTTGACAAGTATATAAAAGTTTGTGAAAGAAGACTTACAATGAGCAGCCCCACAATACAGTTATATATATATGGAAGCGCTAAAGAAAGCGGGTAAACACTTACTCAGTTGTAGAGCTTCCATGCTGTTTTGTTAGTTGCTCAACAAAGAAAGCCTTGATAACAATATTATATTCCAAATCAAAGGAAAAAGTGCTTTGAAAAGATTGTTGGGGCTTACAGCTCAAGGAGAGGCCCAAGGTTTTATCAATGATTGCACTGTGGTTTTGAACTTGTACATGGACTTATACAAGTGACTGAGGCCCAAAAAGGTTTTCTGTACAAAGGGATGAGTCTTATACTCTCTCAAGAGGCCAAAAGGTTTATTTTTATACAAGTGATGGGGCTTACAGCTCAAGGAGACGCCCAGGGTTTTAATTTGAACTGGCGATCATGCCGAGGTTTTTTCTTTTAACACAGAGGGACTTATACAATATTTGAGGCCCAAAATTGTTTTAGTTAAAAGGGGATTGGGTCTTACACTCTATTAGAGGCCCAATGATTTCGAATGGGTCTTATAGCTCGAGGAGAGGCTCAGATGATTTATTTTAAACGGGCGATGATCGCGCCGAACCTTTGAAATACAACGGGACTTATACAACATTTGAGGCCCAAAAAAGGTCTGTATTTACAAAGGATTGGGTCTTACACTCTATTAGAGGCCAGGAGAGTTTGAAAAAGATTTGTTAGGGTGAAAATCAAAGAAACCCCAATTTCATTTTTTAAAGGCATTTTTCAAAGAAAAATCAAGTAAAAAAATGATAAAAATATCAATTAAAATCATTAATCATGTTATAAACAATGATTAAGGTCTACAAAAAAGTGTTTTATCCACATGAATATTTAAAATCATTTTGGTTTTAAAAATCAAGAAAAAGAAATCATTTTAAAAGCATTTAAAACAATTTAAAACAATATTTTTGAATCTATTAAAAATATATCAAATAATAATATTTTTTTGTGATTTTTTGTGGATTAAAATATTATGGAGTATGAATAAGAAGTGTGTAAAACAAAATTGGAAAATGATGATTTTTGCTATGTAAAAGAATTGGTTGAGTTTTGAAAATAAAATAAGAAAAAGAGGAAAGATGTCACAATATCACATTCGACATCTATTTTAGTTTTCAACATCTTTTTTATCAAACTTCCAACACTCATAACTCTCTCAATTTTTAACGAAATTAAAATCCGTAAGAACCTATCTTGACCGATTTTTCGCAAGGAATCCAATGGTATCACTCATACATACTAAAACTTAATGTATAGGATGCACGAAGCAAAAAACCAGAACTTCATGTTGATTTTAAAACAACATAAACTCCTCATATAAACATGTTAAAGTGCAAACAGTAGGAGGATCACAACATACACATTAAGGACTATATTTTTTCTTCAAGAATTGTTCAATATGATGCATGTATGTGAACATCAAAGGAAAGCATGATTCAAAGAATTCAAGTTGTGATGCTTACCTCTTTTTTGGAGATTTTTTGCAACCTACCAAGTGCTTTGTTCCATAAATGATTTGATGCTTTGGACACCCTCAAATGACCTCTTAGAAGCTTTTAGGATGGTTGGAATCAGCTGGAAACCTCTGGAGCAAGTTTGAACTATTTCTTGCAAAATGGACAAAAGTGGCCAAAATGCCAACTCTCTCAAATGGTGTTCCAGATGGGGGGAACCATTTGGAATAGTTCAAGGATGATATTTGGAGTGTGTTTGAGGTCTTATCTGGTTTGGAAAGTGACTGAATCAAGACATGGCTTGAAAAATGCAAAAAAAAGTCAAATTTTGAGGTTTTGAGAGGTGACTTTGTGATTTTGGTGTTATAGGTCACTTGTGAGAGTTTGGACAGCTTAGATATGACATATTGGATGTGTTTGGATCATGAGTTGTGATGGAAATGCTCTCTAACTCAAAAACTCAGAATTACCTTGCTAAAGAAGGCATTTTGGAGTGAAAGAAGTGATTTTGAGGAAAGCATCTGTTTGATGACTTTGGTGTACTCAAACTGAGCACAAATGAGCTCTATTTATAGTAGAGCAAGTTTGTTTTGCAAGCAATAGTGAATGGTGGCTGCCGCAGAGGTTTGTCCAATGGTTGCATTTTGGAATCTCAAGTCTCCTCTAGCCATTGACTAGAGGTTAGGGCACAGGCTGCTGGTCCCCTTGTTGTTGGAGGAATCTTGACTGAATTCAGTTAGAGGAAGCTCAATTTATGCCACCTCTAAGCATCCATTAAATGCTCCAAACCAAAATTGGAGTCTTGTCCCTCTTTTAGGGTTTTCTAGGTTTGGCATGCTATTTTTGGTTCCAAGGACTTTGGAGGCTTGGAGATTAGATCATCCCCCTTGGATTTGATCCTCAGATGGGTCCAAAACGATGACAAGGCTTAAAAATTTGTGTGGCACAAGAAATATGCAAATCTGTCCTGAAACATGTCTTAAAAATCAGCTGCAGCAAGCCTTGTTATATAATCTATAACTTCTTGCTCAAGAATGATAAATGGCTATTCCAGGACTTTATGGAAAGCTGAGATGACATACTTCAACTTTGATGTTTGACCCTAGACTTGGTTCAACTTGGATCATGGAGAAAAACTTCCTTGAAGTTGGGACATTCATGCTGGAAAAATATTAATGATGTCCTATGAAATGTTGAAACATTTGACAACTTTGAACATTAACAATTCCAAACTCTAATCACTTATATCTTTTAATCCACTATCATATTTTGAGTTGAAGTGAATTGCACCTTTGATGCTTGCATGGTGACAAAGCTTGAAAATTGTGTGGCACAAGAAAAAGTGCACAAAATCGGTCCTAAAAAAACAGCTGCAGCGAGCCTTACTGTAAAGTCCATAACTTCCTGCTCGAGTATGATAAATGGATGTTCTACAACTTTCTGGAAAGCTGAGATGACGTACTTCAACTTTGATGTTCAAGGTTTGTGAAGATAAGACTTGTAAAGTTTCCAAAAATGACCTTGAACTTGTGTGATCAAGTCTGTCCTAAAACCTGTCTTAAAAATTATGTTTTATCAATGCCTTTTGCAGAGATCATAACTTTCTGCTCGAGAATGATAAATGAGCTTTCTAGGACTTTCTGGAAAGGTGAGATTACGTACTTCAACTTTGATGTTCAAGGTATGGCTTGAATCAACTTGGATCATGGAGAAAAAAATCCTTGAAGTTTGGACATTCTTGCTGGAAAAATATTAATGATGTCCTATGAAATGTCGGAACATTTGACATTAAGAATTCCCAACTTTGATCACTTATATCTTTCAATGCTTATGATATTTTGAGTTGATTCCTTTTACAATGTTTAAGTATCAAATACCCTCTTTAAAAATAGCCCTTAAGCAAATTCAATGGATGCTTGGACCAATAGTTACAACCTTGAAAAGTTGTGCACTTGAACATGATTTTAACTTAGAAAAAATTTCTAAGTTTCCTTCAATTTGATCAATTTTGCAATTTTTCATGATTTCTTGATTTAAATTTGATCAAATTAAATCATCCATCATATTTTCTTGAGTAATGACTTGTGAAGCTCAAAGTTGACCAAAAGTCAAACTTTGACTTTCTGCGTCAATTGACTTTGTATTAGATGAACTTGAGGCTTGATCCACTTGAAATGTTGCACTCTTGTGCTTAATTCTTGATGTGGGAGACCTCTTGATCCATTGTGGATATTTTAGAGGTTAGACAAGTTGAAGATCATGTCATTCCTTGATTGATCCTTTGTCTAAATGCTCTGAGAGGGCTTGGAACCCTAATTCTTTGAGTGTAGAGAATGCTCACCCATCTTTGGGGAGACTAATAAGTATGAAAGTTCATCCATATTGTGATGATGATTTGCACAATGATGGGAATCTTAGTGGTCAAAATTTGGGGTATGACACAAGCTACCAAATAGGCACCTGATGTGCCTCTGAACAGTTAAACCGCCTCTGATATTCTGCATAAGTTCGGAATGCGAATAATTATTCGCAAAGCGAACTATTCACCTACAAGTTCGCACAGCGAACTTAGGCCCCTTTAGCCACTGCCTCTTCATTGATGTTCTTCGTCAGGCCTTCGCTGGAGCGTTGAAACAGCGAACATTCGCTGGAAGTTTGCACTGCGAATTTAGGTGCCTTTTCTTATTGCCACAAGTCTGGGAGTGTTCGCTGGAGCTTCACTAGATGTTCGCCTAGCGAACATTTGTTGGCAAGTTCGCAAAGCGAACTTACTGAAGTTTCTTCACTTCTCTGGCAATTTGAATCACTTTTCTTGTGTCTTAATTCTTTGATGACTTAATGCCTTTTTCTTCACAATAACACACAAATTACAAGTACCAGAGGTATATTCACAATATTTGAAGAATAGAAACATTCAAGAATAAAATCCAACAATTCAACATAAAAGAGTTGAAAAGTGCCAAGTATTAATGAGAAATATAAGGCAAGTTTGACATCTAACAACAATCTGGTGCAATCTTATAATCAAAGAGAGTATGATACAACAAAACTCAAGAGTGAAATTTTCTTTGGAAGGATATTTAAATATTAGATATTTTCATGCTTCATTGAAGTTTCGAATTAGAAACAACTCAATAACAACCATTAAATCGGGAGATCTTTTTCTTGAGGATCCTACAAATATTAAGGATGCCTCCATGTGTTTTTTTAAGGAGAAGTTTTAAAGTCTATTGGTTAGGCGCCCTAAGCTTGACTTGAGTGATGTTGTAAATCGTAGTGCGCTGAAGAAGGAAAGCTTAGATGTAGATTTCACTAAGGAGGATATATATATATATATATATATATATATATATATATATATATGAGGCCGTTTTTGAATGTGAAGGGAACAAATGCCCTAGTGCAGATGGCTATACCTTTAAATTTCTGAAACATTGCCGGGAGGTGGTGGGATCAGATGTTACAAACAGTGAGTTAGAATTTTATAATTCAACATCCTTGCCTAAAGCTTTCTTATCATCTTTCATCGTTTTGGTGCCTAAGGTAGATAACCCACAATGTTTTGATGAGTTTAGGCCAATCAGCCTCATTGGATGTATTCTTAAAGTGATATCAAAGTTGATGTCCAAAAGGTTATGTTGTGTCATTGATAAGTTGATATCTCCGTCTCAAATGGCATTCATCCTTGGCCGACAACTTCTTGATGGTGTTCTTATTGCGAACGAATCTATTGACTTAGCAAGGAGGAAAATGAGAAAATGTTTGTTGTTTAAAGTTGACTTCGCACAAGCATACGATTGCGTCGAATGTGAGTTTCTCGATAGTATGCTTGTAGCTATGAAATTTGGTCCCAAGAGGTTGAGGTGGATGAGAGGGGCAGTGTATAACAGCTTCATGTCAGTTCTGATTAATGGTAGTCCGTCGAACGAGTTCAAGGCTAAGAGGGGCTTGAAACAAGGGGATATGTTATCTCCTCTTTTGTTTGTAATTGTGGCCGAAGGCTTGGTTGTGCTGGTTAGGAGAGCGTCTTTGTTGAACATCCTTAATGGCTTTAAAATTAATGGTAATAACTCAGTTAGTATCCTTCAGTTCGCAGATTATGCGCTTTTGGTTTGCGATGGGAAATACTTTAACCTTTGGGCCATTAAATCAATATTACGTGGTTTTGAAATGGTTTTTTTACTGAAGATTAATTTCACAAAAAGTTATTTGTATGGTGTTGGCATCGAACCATATTTTTTGCAGGCAACAAAACATTTTCTATTTTACAAATCATGTGTTCTTCGATTTAAATTTCTTGGTTTTGTAGTTGAAGGAAATCATAGAAGACTCGCATTTTGGAAACCTATTATAACATGTTTGTGGGAAAGACTATCATCACGGATTGTGAGAAATATGTCGATTAGTGGGAGAGTCACCTTGTTAAATTTATGTACTGGCCAATCTCCTCATTCACCACCTTTCTTTCTTCAAGGCCCTTAGGCAAATTGTGAAGGATATTATTGCAATTCAGAGACAATTCCTTTGGTCCGACACATTGGGCAAAAGAAGCATTGCGTGGGTTAGCTGGAATTCTCTATGTAAATCTCAGAAATTTGGTGGTCTTGGGATTAAACATGTTGGTAAATTTAATCTGGCAATGCTTTCAAAGTGGTTGTGGAAATTCCTATAGAAAACGAAATATGGAGGCCTCTTCTAGAGTTGTGATACTGTAACTTGGAAAATCGGGTATTGAATATATCTGAAGTAGGTAAGGTTGGTTCGAATTCGTTATGGGTGCGTGACTTATTGACGGTTAGAAATCCTGCTCATGAGGTATGCTTTAATAACTTAATTTCATCTAAGTTAGGGAAGGGTGTAGTAGTTCTGTTCTGTACTTGCAAGTGGTTTGGTAATGAAAATTTTTGTCCGATTTTTCTGGATCTTTTCGAAACAACGGAATCGAAGTCGTGGGTTGTGAATGCAATGTGAATGTGAGAGGAATGTAATTGGTGTTGGAAATTTCGTATAATACACCATGATGATTATTCCAACTTAGCAGCAGACTTGCAGGATCTTGAGAATATGTTGGTTAATGTTCAGCCGCGTGAATATATTGTTGATGCCTGGTCTTTGCCGCTGGAAGCAAGTAATGTTTTTTCGATTAAATCTTATTACGGTTACATTGTTTTTGCTGATAACTTTGTGACTTTGGAGGCACCAATCCAAGGATATTCTGTGGAAGACTAACATTCCATTGAAAATCAAGGTGTTTGGGTGGCGTATGGTTCTAATAGATTACCGACCCGTATGAATTTAGTGGCTAGAGGTATTGTTGTAAATAACCATGACAAGGTTTGTGTTTTATGTTTCAACGGAAATGAGGATAATACACATGTTTTCTTCACATGTCCGAAAGTGCAAATGGTGTGGAAGAAGGTGTTTGATTGGGTTGGCTTGTCATGGATCAACGTAAGGAGTTGCTGCGAACATGTTATGGCGTGGTTCTTGCGATTGGTCGATAGGTGCAAATTCGAATTGGTAAGTTCAATTTGGTTTATTACATGTTGGTGTCTTTGGAGGGCGAGGAGTAGTATTATCTTTAATGATGAAATTTGTAATATTGAGTCTATATTCCAAAGAATTATTTTGTACTCTTGAAGATGGTTGGCTATAGGAGCAAATAATCGGTTGAGTTGTAGTCTCTACGAGTGGACAAAATTTCCCATTGATTTTTTTAATTTAGTAGAGGTTAAATTTTTCTTTAGTTGTAATATATCTATTTGGTAGGAAATTCCCTTAATCTCCTTTTAATTCAGAATTTTGCGTATAAAAAAAAAACATTAGACTACTGAAACAATATTTTTTGAAAGAAAATATATGATAAAAAGATTCCATGTAATCCATAGAACATACAGATTCATTAAGAGTGTGACAAAATGAATCACACAAAAAAGAGTGAAAGAAAAAACATAGAAATACTAAAACGGTAGTTTCATTAGATAACCTCCAATTCATTACAATACCAAAATGACAATTTATTTACTAATATATATTGCCATTAATTCCTACACCCTAGCTAGTTCCTAGTTCCTAAGAGGAGGAACAACCGCGGCGGCACGGAAGACACAGTGCTGGTGGCGGTGGTGGTTGTTGTAGCAGCAGCTTCATCAAGACGGCAAGGTGGATTCTTGCATTGACAATTGACATGCAAAGGGGTTTAACCGACCCATTCATTCAATCTATCTCTCAATCTAACCGTGCACTAATCCACCTCGCCGTGCTGATGATGCTGCCGCCGATGATGCTGCCGCCGTTCCATCTCCTAGGATCTGTACGTAATGGCAATATATAATAGTAAATAAATTGTCATTATGGTATTGTAATGAATTGGAGGTTTTGATATTATCAATGCTGCTTCTTGCTGTGTTATTTCGTAATGGTAGAGAGATAGATTGAATGAATGAATGGGGAAGGATGTGTGAGAGGGGAGATGTGTATTTGTATAGGGGAAGGAATGGAAGGTGGGGATGAATGTGTGGTGGCGCACGTGAAATAAAGTTTGGTGAATTCTTATCCAACTCACTTGTCAAACTTAAAAATGCTTATGTAAGTTGTACTATCATTATTAATATTTGAATTTTTAGATGATATATTTACCTCCAAATTCATTAATGATACTTTATAGTTTCCATGTTGTTTTGTATTGATTCCTTTTCACCTTTGTTTTCACCGTTCAAATTATGATACTATCTATAGTATTTCTATCACCTCGTTTATTTGATATTTGATATCAGCTTTTTCAAATTTTCACACTTCCATATATCAACAAAATAATGATGCTCCAAAACAAACTAGTAACATATCCAACAAAAAATAATTTCTATATTTTTACATTTATATTAAATAATTTGTTAAAATAATTCATTTATTTATTTATTGTATTATATATCTTATCCAATCAAATTTATCACTTTTTAAAAGTCAATTTTTAAAATATTTATGTGTGTAATTTGATTTGGTTTATATGTAAAAAAAACTTGACATTATTAATATACATAAATTAAAATTTTTTATATTTAAAATATTCAAATACTATTTGATATTTCCGAAACACTATATATTCGACTCGATTCGCACAGGTTTTATTGTCATTTTACTCTTATTTCTTGTGTTATGATGGTATTTTATCTATGTTTCTGGTACCTAATCAAGTGAAAGTCATTACATAGAGAAATATGACGAATCAGGCGAAAAACGGGAAAAAAGACATATTTTATACTCATAACACTTAGCATGGCGTTCGCCACACAGGTCGTCATGACATGGATAATGAAGCTCACGTTCCAACAGCTCAGAAACCATGTTCAACATGTTTTGAACCTGTGGCGTTCGCCATATGGTGTGTGGCGTACCCCACACTTTATAAATCTAGAAAATTTCCAACTGCTTGGAATGGTCTCCCATTTCTCCTATTTTCTCTCACATGAATTCAGCAGCCTTGGTTTCACTTTCTAGGGGTTTGGAATGTAACACCCCCAATCTATACCCCCAATTAATAAAACGATAAAGAAAATTTAAAATTTCGTCAGAGTATATTTAAAATTATCATGGCATAGACAGGGAGAATCACATTATATTGAAACAAAACATACAACACCTGCTCATAAAGATATGCAACAGTGGGCTAGCAATCAACAGAGGAACTCAGTTCCTTACACCCACATTTCAGTTTTTAGAATAAAAGCGGAAAATCTAAAACTGAATATCATACATGTATATCACATAAAGGTTCATCTGTTATCAACAGACTCATGTTAATATACAACTCCAAAGGATAAAGATGCATATACACAACATCACATAATAATCCTAATCAATCTCCCGACTACCCGGTGCTACATATCAGAGCCGGCCGACAGAAGAATGAAGACATAAGCTTCACCAAAGACCTCCAGCAACACTAATCTGCAATGCCTCATAGAGCATTATAAAACAGCAGAAGGGTGAGAAATAACAACTAAACCAAGATTGCATAATAATATGCAAAAACATATAAAAATCACATACATAGTTATTCTCACCACAAGCATCACATACCAATACATATAGCACGCCACATATACTTAACATATTTCTAACATTTCCAACAACATAGCATATATCAGTCATGCCGACATAATCGCACATTCACACATAATGCACACCAAAGTTATGACATATGGAAACACATCACCACATCACATAGCATGTCCACATATGAAACATATTCTCCACAACCAATGCATTCATCACAAGGCATCTCAATCATGGTCAATACATTTCTCACAAACGCATATATATTCATATATCACATATACACATCAATTTCGTCGATGATGCTGCCGCCGTTCCATCTCCTAGGAAGTAGCAACTAGGATCTGTACGTAATGGCAATATATAATAGTAAATAAATTGTCATTATGGTATTGTAATGAATTGGAGGTTTTGATATTATCAATGCTGCTTCTTGCTGTGTTATTTCGTAATGGTAGAGAGATAGATTGAATGAATGAATGGGGAAGGATGTGTGAGAGGGGAGATGTGTATTTGTATAGGGGAAGGAATGGAAGGTGGGGATGAATGTGTGGTGGCGCACGTGAAATAAAGTTTGGTGAATTCTTATCCAACTCACATGTCAAACTTAAAAATGCTTATGTTTGAGTTTTGTTGTATTATTGTTTAATATTTGAATTTTTATATAATTATATATTGTACCCCAAATTCATTAATGATACTGTACAGTTTCAATGTTGTTTTGTTGATATTCCTTTTCACCTTTGTGATGTTTCAACTTCTTTCACCGTTCAAATCTTGATAATCTATAGTATTTCTGTCACCTCATTCATTTGATACATCTTCCATTCTCTTTTATAAATAAAATATTATTGAATAAATAATGTATTTGAAATATATATATATATATATATATATATATATATATATATATATATATATATATATATATAAATTAAAAATTATTTATAAAATTTGATATCAGTTTCTTCAATTTGTTCACACTTCCATATATCAACAAAATAACAATGCTCCAAAACAAACTAGTAACGTATTATTTCATTTTCAAATTTTATCCAACAAAAAATAATTTCTATATTTTTTGTAACATTTATATTAAATAATTTGTTAAAATAATTCATTTATTTATTTATGGTATGATATTAATTGTTATATAACTTATCAAATCAAATTAAATATCACTTTTTAAAATTTAATTTTTAAAAATATTTATATGTATCTGATTTGATTTGGTGTATGTGTTAAAAAAACTTTACACGATTAATATACATAAATTAAAGTTTTATCATATTTTAAATATTCGAATACTTTTTAATTATTTTAAATTAATAAAATATGGTTTAAAATTTATATTTTATTTAAATTTATTAACTTTTGTTTCAAAATACAAATCAAAATTCAATATAAAATATGAATTGATCCAATATCTAATTAACTTAAACAAAAAATCTTTATATAGAACACGAGGTCCAACACCAAAGGTTGTCTTAAGTTTTGTCGCATGATTCTGCTAAGGAATTCAGTAAACACCATCAGATTCGTGCCACGGTCATCCGCGTTCCACGACCTTTTTTTTTTACATTTGGCTTAATTGAAACTTTGATCCCCCTATATTGCATTTTTTTTGGGTTTTAATCTCCCCATTTTAAAAACCATTATTTAGGTCCCCATTTTAAGTTTTGAGTTTGATATTAGTCCACTTTCCATTTTAAGTCCTCCTTTTGATGATGTGGCGCATTGAAAGACTACGTGGCATTTCCATGTCATTTATATATCATCTTATTCACCAAATATATTCCATGTCATTTATTCTTAATGTATTTTGATTTTATTTTCAGGAAAAAAAAATTAATATCAATCTTATAAAACCTAACATTTGCTTGAATAATTTCACTACCTTCTAGCCATTTCTTCAGCCAAGCCGTCGTTGTCTTTTCAAACCCAAGCGCATCGTGTTCATCACAAACCTATTCACAGGTTGCAAGTTTCTTCATACTCTTCTTCACAAACCCACCGTGTCTCCTACACCCAAACATGTCTGAAACAAATTTTTCTTTTTCCTCAACAAACTAGTCTGGTATAAGAAGAAGAGATAATAGATGTTGGTGTGAGCTTAAGTCACCGTTGATGACGTCATGGACATACGATAATCCCAGAAGAAGATTTCGTGGTTGTGGTAATTTTAAGGTGATATGGAAAAAAAGATTTAATTATTTTCAATGCTTTGATGAAGACATGAGCAGCCGTGCAAAAGATATGATTAGATCTTTGAAAGAAAAGAATGGAGAGCTTATGGATGTGATTAAGGACATCAAGAAAAATTGAGATTTGTTGAAGATAAAGATTACGTTTATGTCTTATTTTATGGGTTTATCTTTGATGTTTGTGTTTTTAATTGTGTTTGCATTAGTTGCAACACATGTACTCAAATGATGTAATTTCAAATGATGTAATTTCTATGATGTTTATGTATTTGCAAATGAAGTAGTTTCAAATGTAGTAATGATTGTCTATGTATCTGGAAGAGTTAAGGTTGTCTGTGTTAGATTTTACAGAATGTTATAACTTAGCTTAATGTTATAATTCAGTTTAGCTTAGTGTTTCAATTTATGTATTTTCAAATGTAGTTTTCCTCGTGCTAATTTATTTAACATTACAATTGATTTGTTTAATTCAGTTCAGCATTATGAAGTAATGTAACAATTCAGTATAACTACTGAAGTAATGAATACTAGATAGTAATGTCACTAAATTATATACCAGATAGTTATGTCATTCAAATATATACCATATACTTTTCCTCGTGCTAGTTTTCCATGTCATTTAATTATAAACCAGATAGTAATGTTACTATGTAATGAAGTAACTATTTTGATACCCCTGAAGTAATTATATACCAGATAATTTCCATGAAGTAATAATAATCCATATCACAAATTCAGCTTGTCATTCAATTTAGCATAACTATTTAACATAATACTGAAGTAATTTCAATGTCATTCAATTCAGCATAACTACAAGTGAACAAGACCTTTAGTGTTTTAGTCATTACATAGCAGCATACGAAAACAAACAACATAACTAAGTTAAAAAGACCTTGAGTTTTTTGGTCATAACATATGCTACAGCAGCATCACAAAACAAGCTAACCTTGAGTGTTTTGGTCATTACATAGCAGCATCATAAAAAAAGCATTACAAACTTCATCAACATAACAAAAAGTAAAGTAAAACATAAAACTTATTTTGCCCGACTATAACAGTTTGTCCCGCTTCTTTTGCCCGACTTATCACCATTTTTTTTAGCTTTTTTGTTGCCACCTTTAGGAATCGCTATCTCCGCAGCTCGCTTCCCTTTACACGTTCACTTGTTATGGCCAAAAATCCCACATTTCTTGCACTTGACAGTTTAAAGAGTTCTAGGCAGTGTATTTCTTGCCCTCGCTTCATCACTCACCTTGTTATGATTCTTCTTTAGATGACTGATAGATCTTCGCATAACTGGAGGGTTGATTGGGTGAGCAACATTAATGGCCCATAGTTATGGGCCATTGGTTGGCATAATAATATGACTATAAGTAGCCAGCACAATAGACTTCCTATACAAAATGACACAATGCTTTAGTAAGTGTGAAAAATAGATGTTAGTAAGTTAACATAATATATGAGTAGGTGATACCTATAGAATGATGGAACGTAATCTTCGGGCTCCTTCTTGTTAAACCATATGCATGCAATAGCATGACAACATGGTATTCCACTTAAATTCCACTTCCTACAACCACTTTTTTTGCGGCAAGTTCACAACATACGCCTCAACACCGTTTGAAATCCGAATATAGCAAAGTCATCATCTTAATGCCATGTCGCAATTCATCCTTCTGCTTCCCTCTTTGTTTTATCCAAGACTTGTTGGATATTAGGACGTGTAACAACTGTTTAGCTACTTAGTTTCTCCTTTCGAGCAGAGATTCTCACTATTATGTACACTACTACGAAAAACCCATTTAACAACGGTTGGGAATGACATATAATGACGCGGGCGAAGGCGTTGTTATGTAGATTGTCGTTGTAAGGTCGTTGTTTCTACAACGGTCTGGAAACTGTTATTGAAAGGCAGGACGCGCGCCATATATCGCAACGGTTATGACAATAAACTATTGTGATACATACACTTAGGTACTGGGCTAGAAACCCGTCAGCAGCGAATTATGTAAAACATAAATTACCTATGATCTTGGTTACAATAGATAACCGTTGTTGTAAGTACCCAGAGTTTATTATATTAAATGTAGATTGCTTTTTTTCCAAACACCTCACTAAAGAAATATACATGGAATCAATTTGATGAAGAAGTCTATAATCTGCAAATTAAATTGTTCTTGAAAACCAACTTAAACAAACCAATGTTTTTTTATTGCATCTGTCTCATCGTGCATTTCACGCTGTTTTACATATATATTGTGGTTTATTGATCTGACTCCTTCGATATATCGTTATCTTCGATTATAGTTAAATTTCCATAAGAACAAGACATTGGATAATCTTCCTCATCATCATCACTTATCATCATAATTTTTATAATCGAAAGTCTTACGATTATAAGTGTTGATGGAGAGGCAGATTAACTAATAATTTTTTGTTAATGAAATTTAACTATAATGGAAGAAGGTGAGCATCTAAGGAGCCAGATCATTATACCATAATATATATATTAAACATCGTGAGATGAACGATGAGAGGGTTGCAATTCGAAAACATTGATTCATATAAGTTGGTTTTCAAATACAACTTAATTTGCAGATTATAAGTATCTATGTCAAATTAAATGAATGTATTTTAAGTGAGGGTTAGTGAAACAAACAATCTACATAGAATATAATAAACTCAAACAACATTCTATACCAGATCCAGATATAATAAACTCATATAATACGCTTGCTACCACCAGCAAACTTTAAGTGAGGGTTAGTGAAACAAACAATGTAAATAAAATATAATAAACTCATATAATACGCTTGCTACCACCAGCATCATCACCCTGTATCATCCCCTTAACCTGTAAGGAAACACAACAAACTTCAAAAACGAGCATCCTCAGTTGAAAACATACCCTAAAACCATAATCCAATGAAGAGTAAAGAGAGGAACAAAAATAACACACCTTTTAATGAAACTAATCGCGGAACAGGAATCAATAATGATGTTCAAATAGTTTGGGAATCAATGAAGAAGAAATATAAGGAGGAAGAAGCTTACACAAAAGCTTCATACTTCTTATATTTCTTTTCATTGTTTCTAAAACTAGATGAAGTTTGCTTAAAATGTTGTTTCTTCATTTACTAACATCTTGTTCGGAAGCTATGAAAAAAAAGTATAAGGTGGATGAAATTTTCATCATAGCTTCATGCTTCTTATACATTTTTCCATAGCTACACAAACATTACGAAGTTTCCAAAGTATGGTCTTTGTTAAGGTAGTGAAAACGAATCTGAAAAAATGAGAACAATCAACAAAAACAACATGCAACAAACGAGATAATGGGAAATATCTAACAATAGATGGAAGAAGAAGAATACCTTAATGTATGAAGCACAAGACTCACGGCTAATGGTGAAAAAGAAGAGAAAAAATTGGTTCTAGGGTTTCACTTTGAAGGTAAGACGCTACTGTCAATAAGTGAAAGTTATTTCGCTTATATATGGGTAAACTATTTTACAACGGTTAACAATACCAACCGTATAGATAGGTATTTATTTATTATAAATATATCACTATGGTTAACCAGAAGAACCGTAGTGATAACCCTTTTATCTGTGAATTTTAAAATAAATAAAAACTGTATAGATAGGTACTTATTTATTATAAATATATCACTACGGTTAACCAGAAGAACCGTAGTGATAACCCTTTTATTTGTCAATTTTAAAATAAATAAAAAAGAAAAGGCGCGCCTTAACGTTAAAGGAATAAAATCTTTTAAGGCGCTGAGGTTCGAACCGACGAAAGTTTGAGTATATCACAACGGCTGGTTCTGTAATTTTATTAGTTGCATTCCTGTCTTCATAATGTAATTCAAACATCAACAATGTAATTCACAATGCATCTATAGTTTAAACATCAACAATGTAAATCAAACCCTAATTCAACTATTACATTTCATAACAAAGTAAACATTAAACATAAAGGAGACAAGAAAACATAACATCTTGAGATTTCCATAAAATATCTCTGATTTCAGTTTGTCCTTCAAATTCTTGTTCTTTTTCTTTAAATCCTCATACATAACCTTCAAATAGCCCACAACTTCCAACTCTGACTTCATAATGCTCTCATCTTCATTTCCATCTCTTTCTCCCACGTCTTCATCCCATATGAACAAATTACATGTTTCATCACTCCTCCAATATGGACATCTCCAAAAAACTCTTCCTTTATTCTGTCTCTTCTTGCATTGGTACGAAACCATACGACCATCACAACCACAAAAATTTCCAGATCGAGATTTTACAGCAGAAGAAGACATAGAAACACCTTCGGATGAGTTTGTCTTCAAATGCGACATTGCAACACCTTAAATTAGAACACTTTCTTGTTGTTGTTGTCTTCTTCCCAACAATAGTGACGGCGTTGGTGTTAGGGTTGTTTCGTCTTGTTTCTTTTTTCAATGGATAAATTGATTTATACTTGGTGTTTAAAATACATAAAAAGAAGCTTCAGTTTGTAACAACGGTTTTAAGAAATAACCGTAGTGATATCCTTATTACTCTTTAGTTAAATATAAATAAAACTTAAAAATGGCGCATTTACATCAAATGAATAAACTATTTGAGGGCGATGAGGTTCGAACCCATGAAAGCTTGATTGTATCACCACGGTGTTCACAACAACCGTTATTATACCCTTGAAATTTCTAATTAAAATAATGCACCGCATCCAGTACGCACTATAACAACGGTGTATAGGATGTCGTTGTAAACCTAGCGTTGTTGTTTGGGCGTTTTGTAGTAGTGGTAATGTTTGATTCCTTCAAGAAGTGAAATTATTGGCTTGTCTCTATACTCCAAGATTGTGCAATTAAAAGCCTCACATTTATTGTTGACTTGCAAATCGCATTGTGTGTATGCCTTGAAATGAGATCGAGTTTAACATGCAGCAGGTACATCCATCATGTCTTTCCAAGCGTTGACATTGACCTCTTTCATATGATTCATTTCTCTTTCCAATATAGGTGTTGTTGTGGCCCTAGCTTCCCGCCATAAAGCTTCCTTCATCAATATCCCAAGATATTTCTTTCTCCAATTGACATACAAGTGTTTAACACATAATCTGTGTTCAACATGTTGACTTGTCTCAAGAATAGCCGGTACCAATCCCTGAAAATCCTAATTAAATGGTTCCCATTGTGTACAATAGATGTGAGGGATGCTAATACCTTCCCCTTATATGAACGACTTCCGAACTAGAATTTGATTGCGACGGCCAATTTTTTATTTTTAAGGTTTTATCAATTTTTTTAATTTTCTTTCCGAATAAATAAAATTTGGTGGTGACTCTGTTGTATTTTGAGTGTTTGCTACGCTCAGGTATTTTTCGAGCTGCGACAGGAAATAAAATTAATGTTGATTGATTACGTAAGACTCTGGAATCGTTGATGTTGATCTCCAGTAAGATGGCACGCGGTACAGACTATATACGTTGGATAATCTGGATTGAACCTTTAGTAGTTGGACCCTCATATAGAGCCTTTGGTCGGGTCAGAACAGTTGTCCTCAAGGCATGAAAGGCCTTTCATAATTGGAAATTCTTTCAAAGTTGTGTTTGGCATCTAGTTATCTCGTCCGACCATAGTGAGAAGTAAGAGGATTATGGAAAATTACCAAATCAATGGGGGACAATCACATTAAATGTTTTCTCATCATTGAAATATTTCTGAGCTCCCTCCAAGTGTGTGGCTCTAGGTCTGCAAGTTAGGGGATGATTTTCCCACCTAGGATGCACGAGTGCATATTGACGGTTGGTTCGCTGTTGATTACATTTGATGTTTTTCCCCTCTTAAGGCAATGCTTTTGGGTTTCTTCTCTTGCACTTTATGATTTTTAAATCTTCCGAGTTCTATCTCATTTTCTTGAAGTTTACCAAACGATACAACATAATTCATTTCGAATAGACATTTCTTTTCCGATATTGTCGTCACCTTTGGTTGCCATGACCCTGTCAATGATATTAGGACTTTGAGATTTAGTTCATCATTTGTAAAGGTTTTTCCAAGAGCCATCAAGTGATTTGTCATGTGAGCGAGTCTCTTTTGATTATCAAGGATTGATTCACTAAGCTGCATTCTAAACATTTCATATTCTTGTGATAAAGTATTTGAGTTTAGATCTTTTTACCTCTACCATGCCTTCGCGTGTTACTTCTAAAATATCCCAAACATTCTTTACTGTTTTACAATGAAATATACAAAAGAATTCAACATGCCTATGGTTGATTAAAGCATGTTCTTTGCCTTCTTATAAAATAGGAATTTCTTCTTGTCATCTTCATTCCAAGAGCCTTTTACTTTTACTTATTCTTCGTCGTTCATGACAGTTTTAGGAACGTATGGACCATTTTCAACAACATCTCATATATCTTCTTCTTATGTTTACAAATACGCTTGCATATGCAAATATATATATATATATATATATATATATATATATATATATATATATATATATATATATATATATATATATATATATAATGAAAAAGCATGGTATTTTTGGTCAGCCTTTCTAAACCAATGAATTTGGGTTTGATACCACCAAAGCTCCTAATGATAAAAATTTGTCATAGTTTCCCTTGGAGAAATATCATATAATTTTTATTTGGATTCTTATAATTATTGCTTTTAGAATGTGATGCTATTTCAAAAATGTTTAGCCACCTAATAAATGAAAGCATTCAGAGTATTATAAACATTTAAGTTAGTATCTTGATTATAATGTTTCCATGCTTTTTGAACAATAATCTTTGAAACCTTCATGGTTTCGATTTTAAATATCAATCCACTTTTTGAAATTAAATATATATCCACTTCATACTCTCGCATAATTCATTGGCATATAAAAATAAGGTGACTTAATAGAATTCATGGTTAACATTTCATATATTCTCTCACAAACCCTATTGACAAGTTTATTGTCTCATTATAAAGCTGTCCATTTTAAAGTTGACCTTATTTTCTCTATAAGGTAAAGCAAACTCAAGGATGTACAAGTTTATTGTCTCACTATTTGCTTGAATAGTAGAATGTATGTAATTTGAACATAAATATCATCATAAAAAACTAATTAAATTATAGGAAACCATTTGCTGTATCCGTGTCTAGTACAGAAATTAAATATGGCTGAGAGTTAGTAAATTACTTGTGTGCATATTAATGAGGACCTTGAGCTTAGGATATGAGGAGGCATCCCTTAAATGACCCTCAATAACATCATAAGTATAAAAGGGGACTCCCACCGAAAATAGAGAGATAACCTCACTACAACAAAAAGGACTTATAACATCTCACCTTAGACAGCGCTTTATTACAAAAGCGCTGCTATAGGTCAAAAACACGGAATCTATTAATTTAATAAAGGAAAAGCGCAAAAAAATATAAGACCTTAGACATCGCTTTAGTGAAAAGCGCTGTCTAAGGCCTTTTAAATTTTTAAAAAAATTTAATGGAAAATATTAGACAGCGCTTTCCTTAAAAGCGCTGTCTAAGGCCTTTTAAATTTAAAAAAAATATAAGACCTTAGACAGCGCTTTTAAGGAAAGCGCTGTCTAAGGTCTTAAATATTTAAAAAAATAAAAACAAAAGCGCTGTCTAAGGCCAATCTTAGAAAGCGGTTTTAAAGCGCTGTCTAAGGGCCACCTTAGAAAGCGCTTTGTTGAAAAGCGCTGACTAAGGTCTAATAAAATTAAAATATATGAATATACTCAGTTTTCATTTTCAGTTTTGCGCTCTTTCTTCTCCCTCCCCTGTTGCGAACGGATACTTGCGAACCTGAGCTAAACCCTTGCCGTCGTCCACCGCGCCGTCGTCCACCGTTCCTCCCTCATTTCGCGACTCCGACGACCTTTACTCCACCGTGACCGTCTGTTCCTCTCTCATTTCGCGTTTTCGTCACTCAGTTTGGAAGTTTAAGAGTTTCAGATTATTACACATTTTATAAGGTATGCTGATAATGTTGTTGTTGATAATGTTGTTGTTGATGTTGATAATAATGTTGTTGTTGATGTATTACACATTTTACACGTTTCAGAGTATTACACATTTTACACGTTTCAGAGTTTCAGTTTGGAAGTTTCAGAGTTTCAGAGTTTCAGTTGATAATGTTGCTGATAATGTTGATAATGTTGTTGTTGATTGATAATAATGTTGTTGTTGATGTTGATAATAATGTTGTTTATGTTGTTGCTAATGTTGGACTGTTGCTAATGTTGATAATGTTGCTAATGTTGTTAATGTTGTTGCTAATGTTGGACTGTTGTTGGATATAAGAATAAAATATGTGCTAACTTCATTTTTGGTGATATAGGAATAGAATCAATATAATGTGTTAGTTTAGTTTGTTCTTGTTAACATTTTTCTACATTGTTAACTATTGCTATATAATGTGTTTGTTTAGTTTAGTTTAGGTTAGTGTTAGTGTTAGTGTTAGGTTAGTGTTAGTGTTAGTGTTAGTGTTAGTTTAGAACATCTATTATAGTTTGTTCTTGTTAACATTTTTCTGCATTGTTAACTATTGCTATATAATGTGTTTGTTTACATTTTTCTACATTTTTCTACATTTTTCTACATTTTTCTACATTGACCATAACGAGGGAATTTGGATCCATTCATCCGTCCGCATTGATAAGAAACAAGTAATTCATATTCCAACCAAGAAAAGAAAGAGATGTTAGTGAAAGACGTAAAATTTGTTATATACTTGATTTCTTTATTATATTTGTTATATATTATGTCATATTTGTTATATTTGATATCCTTGATTTTTTTATTACATTTGTTATATATTATGTTTGATATCCTTGACTTCTTTATTATATTTGTTATATATTATGTCATATTTTTTATATTTGATATCCTTTATTTCTTTATTATATTTGTTATATATTATATTTGATATCCTTGATTTATTTATTACAGGTTAGATGGCTACTAACAATGATGACCCACATGCTGATGATCACGCACATGATGATGATCATCCACATGATGATCAGGTTGGAAGTAGCAGAACTATGGAAGAAGAGATTAGGAGAGGAATAACCATAATGAGGAGAGTGATCCATGCTAGAAATCAAGGCATGACTTATAATGTGCATTGGAGCGAAACAGGCACACTTGTTGAGCCTAACGGTCATATGTTGACAAGTTTCATTGGTACACTTGTAAGGAATGAGGTTCCTATTACTTTAGATGACTGGAGAAACAAACAGTTGAAGGAAACCAAAGAAAAAATTTGGAATGAGATAAAGGTACCATAATTATGTCTTTAATTATGCCAACTAATTATGTCGTTTAAATTATTTGTACTAACCAATGTGTATGGTTTTTTTAGAGGTGCTTTAATGTCGAGGACGACAGAAAAGCTTATTTGATGAGATTGGCAGGGAAGCTCCTAAGAGGGTTTAGGACATATTTAAACAAAACCTATCTTAAGGATGCTGAAGGTAATTTTGTTGATGGAGAGTTTCCATCTAAATATGCAAGTTTCATTTCACCACAAGAATGGGTGAAGTTTAAAGCCAAACGACAAACCGAGCAATTTAAGAGTTTAAGTGCAATTAATCGGGATAGAGCATCAGATCCCCAATATAAATACAGGAAAGGACGTACTGGATATGGACGTTTGGAGCAACAATTGGTAAGTATCAATAAATTGCAATGACATAATAATTGTTCATCATGAGTTATATTTGATCATATTATTTGGCTTTATATGTAGTTACAAAAGGCGGGTAGCTCTGAAACATCTCTTCCTGCACATGTCTTGTGGAAGGAAGCCCGTGTGGGCAAGTCTGGATCTGTTCCAGAAGAGGTTCTACAAGTATATGAGAAATGTGTAAGTATAACAATATTTCTTTAATTAAGTCAAAACTTTATTAACAAATATTTGACAAATATTCGATATTCATCTGATTTTCAGGAGGCGTTATCTCAGTCTGTACCTGCAGATGATACCAGGAGCATACTTAGTCGGGCATTAGATGTCCCTGAGTATCCTGGTCGGGTGAGGGGTAAGGCATTTGGGATCACCCCGACCTCCCTGAATATTAAAAAGGGAAAGGCTGCTAGTTATTCAGTACTTGAAGCTAAATTGGAAGCACTAGAAGCCGAGGTGCGGGAATTAAGAAAGGAAAAAGAAAGGGATAACGCTTCTGGTGTTAGAGATGGATCAGAGAAGGATAGTATCAACTGCAGCTTTCATCCGATTATTCCAGAGGTAATTATATATATATATCTATGAAATTATATTAGTAGCTTAAATTATTTAATTACATATATACACATTAACAATGACATATGTATTTTTGGTTTTAGGGCATTCACCAATGTCAACTATTCTTATCTTCACCAATTCATCGGATGGTTGCCAAGGGAAAAGTGTTTAACAATGGGGTCACAGTACTTCATAATGAATCCCTCCCTACTGGAAGTTTGAAAGTATCAGTTGATATTGCTATGGAGAATGAAGCACTATTACCCTATCCTAACGATGATTCGGAGGTAAGAGTGGTGGGACAAGCTATAGGGTCGTTTGTTGCATGGCCGTCAAATCTCATACTCGTAGGATATGAGGTATATATGCTTAAAACCGTTATAAACCTTTGTTAATCTTAATGTGTAAATTCAAAGATTTTACGAGCATTTTATTTTCATTTTTTACATGGCAATGTTATTTAGACTCCAACAAAATCCAAAACAAAGGATAAGCGGATTCCGGAGCATACCGAGTCCGTTGTCTCAAAAAAAGAGGTACATCACAATTATATGCATAGAAAATGATAAATTGGATATCTTATACTTCATCTAACAAATTATATGATTTATAGCTGCCTGGTAAAGTGATTAGCAACGTTTCAACGCAAAAAACGGTTGGTGCTAAGAATACCAGGGTTAGAAAACAACCTATCGGCAAGGTTAGGACGTGCCTTCAGACCTTTCTACAATTAATGACGGATATTCCGACTGGAGGTGTTCGTCTGATAACTATGGAGAAAGATTTGTATGGCTTTGAATTTGACCAGAATGTTGGTAATGAAGACTTCGAGCAAGTTTTCCAACATACAGAATTGGGCGTCACTGTTGTCAATATATACTTGAGGTATATCCGATCTACTTTGGTAATTGAACAACTTATTTACTTTATTTTTCAAATGAATATTCTAATGTTAATGATGTTTTTATTTCAGGTTTCTGTATGACAGTTTTATGCGCCCCCGGGGATTGGAGCAAAGATTTGCATTCTTATGCCCCAGCGCTGTCAACTTAACCGAAATATTGACGAAACCAAATGAGGTCCATGCGTATATACGCAACGTCTTTATGGACAACCAAGAAACGGAAAAGTTGTACTTTTTACCGTTTAATACTGGGTTAGATTTTCATTCTAAATTCATCTATTATATTTTTTTTTGTATTTTGACTTCGTGTAGAAAGTTTCTATCTAACACTTGTTTAATCTTACAGTGGACATTGGTTGTTGGTTGCAATCAATCCTATCCGCGGAGTAGTGTATTATCTGGATTCCTTAGGAAATGATTGGACCACATACCCGGATATGAAGGACTGTATTGACACGTAAGTGAAATTGTTCTAAATAGAAATGTGTATATTTATTTATTTATTTATGTGAATTGTTCTAAATATTCATTTATATTTTATTAGCACTATACAAGCATTCCTAGAACATCGGGGAATCGACCACACCATTACATGGAATTATGTGAAGGTATATTAATTATCACATGTTTTATTATATTAGTGATGCTTACTTGATAAAACTTAGAATTTATCCATATTTTATTTTCATTTGTAGTGTCCTCGGCAACGCAATCAAATAGATTGCGGCTATTTCATGTTGAGATTTATGAGAGACACTATTTCGTTGGATCGAATGGAGATTCCACCCGATGTATGTATTTCTAACTTATGAGTTATTTTAACACATATCTCTCATATTGTCTAATGAAATAGTTAAAACTAAATCAAACTATATGTTATATTATTATGTAGTATTTTGAAGAATTCAGGAGTGCTACTTACACAAAGGCTCTATTGGATGAAATCAAAGAGGAGTGGTGTCAATACATAATGGAGCTCGGAATTTTACAAACTTAAGGTATAATATTATACTCTTACTTTAATTGATGAGAATTTTAATATGTGTAACTTTGGTTGGAGTAATGCTTTGGTTGGATGCAATTTTGGTGTATATACTTTGAATTGCAATTTTGGTGTATATACTTTGAATTACAAACTTTGAATTACAATTTTGGATGCAATTTTGGTGTATATACTTTGAATTACAATTTTGGTGTATATACTTTGAATTGCAATTTTGGTGTATATACTTTGAATTACAAACTTTGAATTACAATTTTGGTGTATATACTTTGAATTACAATTTTTGGTGTATATACTTTGAATTTTAATACTTTGAATTACAATCTTTGTGTTTTCAGGACCTATAATGTAGATTGAAGCAATGTTTTGGTTGGATGCAATTTTGGTGTATATACAATTTTGGTGTATAAGTAATATGTGCATTGTAGAAAAAATGCTTTGGTTGGAAGCAATAACTTTGGTTGGAAGCAATGCTTTGGTTGGATGCAATTTTGGTGAATAAGTAAAATGTGCATTTGTAGAAAAATGTAATGATTTGTAATTATAAATAGGTGTATATACAATTTTGGTTTGTAATTTTAAATATATATATTGGTATGAAATGCCAATTTTGGATATATAATTTTGGTGTAGAAAGGCCAATGGTTTGAATTGCCAATTCTGAACAAAATTGCTGGTTGAAAATTACAGGTCAAATTCTGGTTGAAAAAACCTGGTAAAATTGTGGTTAAAAAAAAATTATATAAAATTTTTCGTACACCTTAGACAGCGCTTTTGGTGAAAGCGCTGTCTAAGGTCCACTTTAGACAGCGCTTATGGTGAAAGCGCTGTCTAAGGTGTACTAAAAAAGTCAAAAATGGAAGGTCTTAGACAGCGCTTATGGTGAAAGCGCTGTCTAAGGTGTACTAAAAAAGTCAAAAAAGGAAGGTCTTAGACAGCGCTTTTGGAGAAAGCGCTGTCTAAGGTGCACCAAAAAAGTCAAAAAAAGGTAGGGCTTAGACAGCGCTTTTGACGAAAGCGCTGTCTAAAGTAATCCATATAATGTGAAAAAGCGCTGTCTAAAGGTACCATAGACAGCGCTTTTCATTAAATACACGCCCCTTTAGACAGCGCTTTTCGTAATACCAAAAGCGCTGTCTAAACCTATAGCGTCGCTGGTTTATACAGCGCTTTAAAGCGCTGTCTAAAGGCTAAAAAAGCGCTGTCTAAAACCGTTTTTGCGCTAGTGCCTATACCTCCTATAAATAAGACGATTGTGATCTTACATGATCCGCTTCATGGAGATTATCCAAATAGTATTTATCGTGAACACAGAGAAATAATTACCTAACAAGAAACATTAAGATAAAAAAGAGTGGTTGAGATAAGAGACCATATCAAATAACCATTATAAAACTAATGTTTATTGCACAAAATTCAAAATTATGAGAATTTCACCTATGTTACAATGGCATTAACAACAAAATCAAAGTCTAAGAAGAAAACATGTAAATTAATTTTTTATCAATGGCATTTACAACAAAATCAGAGTCTAAGAAAAAAAACGTGTAATATTCTTTAACTCGGACAATAACAATACATACGACTTAGGATAATTCTTCCATAATATTTAATAATAAAATTTAAGAGTGATGATGATCTCATTTCAAAACGACAATACCACCAAATGAGCAACATAAATGAACAAACAAGAATAAATGCAATATGGTATCTTCATAGACAATAGTGGTAGATGGGGGACCATATTCATTCACCAATATTGTAAACAAACAAGACAGACACCACAGTAATGTGCTAGATAGGGAAACCGTATTCATTTTAGTGCTATTGCCAAAAATTTTAATATTTTATAATCAAAATCACACTTCAGGCTTATAATAATATAAATTTGTTACATGATAAATGAGAGTGGAAATTTTAGAATAAAATGTTTATGCTAAAATATATTAGTGAGTATTTCATTTTAGACACCTCTTCTTCTACTTTTCCTTTAACAGATTTATGAGCCACAATTGAAGTACTGGCATAAATTAAAAACAAACGAAAGTTTCTAAGTAAAATCTGAATATGTTAAGTTTTAATTAATTTTTGAAAATTCTAAAAACCTACTAAGAAAACACCCATTAGGATTGAAAATAAAATGGAAGAAAAAGATTATGGAGATCAAGAAAGATAAATTATACTTTTTTGTTGGTTGAGTTGACATATTCTTGTTTGGTTGTGTTGATGTTATTACATTTACATGAGTTGTGTTCCTGTTTGTATTATGTTGTTGTTTTAGAAAATAGTTAAATACTCAAAAATTTAGATTTTATATGCTTCCTAAAAGGGTTTTAAGTATATTTTTAGTTACTCAATATATTTGAGTTAGAATGACTAAATGTGGTTGAATTTTAAGGTGATATATGGATTTTAATAATCCTAATTATAAAGTGATATTTGATTCATAATGAGTTCATATAACTCATATTTTAAGGTGAAAATGAGTTCCTATATTTTTTTAAAGAATTAAATATGTTTGTGGTTCTTATAAATATTTTAAATTTTGTTTTTAGTTTTTAAAAATATTTTATTTAAAAAATAGTCCCCATAAAATTTTTCATCCACACTTTTTATCCCTCCTATAACTTAGCGACGATTTTTACAGCTTAGCGACAAAATTAGCGACAATTTTAGTATCAGGGGTCAAAAGTGTGGATGAAAAATTTTAAAAGGACCATTCTTTAAAAGAAATATTTTGAGAGACTAAAAATAAAATTTGAAACTACAAACATATTTAATCCTTTTTTTAAAATAAAAGTAATTAGTTATTTAGTAGTATTTTTTTTTATAAAGAAAACTTTTTTAATGGTCCAATATTCCATCTTATAAAAAAATCATTAAAAAAAAATCATTAAAAAAATATATTTTAAGCTAGGCTATCATTGATCCAATCTGAAATAAAAAAATTTGGATTTAATTTTGAATAGGCCCAATTATGTTAAAATTGGAATAAATTGATATATAAGCCTGAACTCGGAAAAAGACCGAATTCAAGTAAACCGGTCTCTAAATCGGTCGGGATTCGGCCTGTGTCTATCAACTGAGGGTTGGGCCGGTTTGTGATTTTGTACCTCGAACACGAACCGATCCGAACAAATATCCACCCCTAACAAGTATATCTATGTAAAAGACTTTTATTAAAATTTTAATATTATAAAAAATTGTAATAAGAAAATTTTTCTTTTGTTCACAATACAAAAACAAAATAGTTTAAGCTTCAACATCAAACTACCCTCCCTGCTTTCACAACATCACATCATTTTTTTATCAATGGCATTAATTAGGGGTGGACAAATTTGAACTGATCGATTGAAACCGACCGACTCATTGTCTTTTTTGTGCAAATGGGTCAGATCGGGTCGAATGTCGAGTTGATTCGGTTGCTTAATTTGGATAATATAGAGTTGCTTCGGTCGGGCTCGGATGTTTATTTTGGACCCGACAAAAATCGAAACCGACCTAACTTAATTAATATATATTTTATTTATTTTTATTACCATATGACCGACTCACTATAAAAATGAGATTTATAATGTTTGAGGATATTATCATTTTTATAATTTAATGATGGGATTGTGTGCTCTAAAAAATATAAGACATGCAATATAAAATTTTGAGTATTTAGTTTATGGTTTAAAGTATGATAATGATCAAAATTAATGTCAAATAATATTGAAAATATTATCACATAATAATAGTTTTTCTTTTAAAAATAAAAAATATTGTTCTATTCTAAAAATTTGATATTTTTTATAATAAATTTAAAAAATAGTCATTTTTATAGAATTGTTCTAATAAATATTAAACCGACTAAACCGACCCGACTTAACCGACAAACCGACTAAACCGAATCTGACGAAAACCGAAATTTAATCAGTCAAAATTGGGCCATAAAACTAAAACAGTGGTTTACATCAGATTTAAGTTTTTGACCCGAAACCGACCGAACCCGACCGATTGTCCACCCCTAGCATTAACAACGAAATCACAGAGAGAGATTATCTCATTTCGAAACTACAATACCATCAAATGAGTAACATCAATGAACAAACAAGAATAAATGCAATATAGTACCTTCATAAACTATAGTGGTAGATAGGGAACCATATTCATTCATCAATATTGTAAACAAACAAGACAGGGGATCGATGTTGAAACACATGATAGTATATTATCGCATTCTTGTCATTGGATTGAGGCCTTTTTTTTTATATAAGCAACTTGTATTAATAAGGAGAAAAAGGCTTCTTAAACCAATACAAGAATCAAAAAGAAAGGAACAAAATACACCTAAAACTTACATGAAATCAAGAGGGAATTTCAACCAATTGTAAAAACTACACTTGACTCCTCCAATTTCCAACCATCTCCACGAAAGGATCAAAATACGATTGAATATATCGTCCACGTTTCCAAAATCCTCACCAAAAATAATGTTATTTCTAGTGCTCCAAATACACCAATTCGCAATTTGCCAAATGTAAGACGACATACATATCTTACAAGAATGTCTGAGAGAGTTAGACTAAGCCAACGCATGATTAGGGACGGAATTAGCGACAACCAGCTGAATTCCCAACCAAGAAAAAATCTTAATCCACAAGGCTTGAATTTTCAAACAAGATAGGAAAAGATGCTGAGCATTTTCTTCTTCCAAAAAACAAATGGGACAGGCCTTATCATGGGAAGAACTAACCACACCTCTCTTCGTCAAATTATCACGAGTTGGCAATCTGATTATCAACAACCTCCAAATGAAAGTCTTAACCTTCATAGGAGATCTAGAATGCCATAACTCTTCAAGAGCAGAAGCAGCATCCTCATTAAACCTCAGGCCTGCTAGCTGAGAGCTTAAGAATGTGTAAACAGACCTATAAGAAAAAACGGAACTGGTTTCCAACTTCCACGCCCATTGATCTTCCTTCGAAACTTTCAGAATTGTTCCTGCAACCAAACCCTACAAGATTAGTAGGAAGGTGATGGTTCAAAATTCTGTAGGTTTATGGATGTCTATAGCATGGCGTTTATGGATAAATAGAAACAAAATTTTATTTAACGATGTCATTTGGGATAGTGATAGGATAGTAGATGATATAATTTTGTTTACTTGGTGGTGGGTAGGAAAAAGAATTAACTCGCTAACTACTTGTAATTATTACGAGTGGATCAACTATCCTTGCGAATTTTTGTAGTTTTTGCTTGGGCCGGTTGATGTTTTTTGTACAGGGTTGAATATTCCCCTTAGTATCTTATTGAATGAAATTTTTGCTTATAAAAAAAAAAAAACAAGACAGACACCATAATAATGTGCTAGATAGGGAGATCGTGTTCATTTTAGTATTATTGTAAAAAATATTTAATATTTTATAATGAAAGTCATACTGCAGGCTTATAATAATATAAATTTCTTACATGATAAATGAGAGTAAATTTTAGAATAATATAGGGAGACTGTATTCATTTTTGGAATTTTTTTTTGCAATGCTTGAGAGGCATATATTCAACATTAGACTACTATGACAATATTTTTTTGAAAGAAATTATATGATAAAAAGATAACTTTACATACACAAACATTAATTTTTAGAATACTAGTGAAAAAAATTTGTTAAAGAAATTATATGTAATTTTGGTTCTTTATATTTTGAATTTTATATAAGCACTAGTTGTTGGACTTACTGTTAATACATATTAGGCATGGTTGTATTGTGTTTTAGTCTTGTATAATTTTTTCTTGCAATGCTTGAGAGGTATATAATCAACATTTGACCACTAAGACAATATTTTTTTTGAAAGAAATTATATGATAAAAAGATAGTTTTACATACACAAACATTCCTTGTAATCCATGGAACATACAAATTCGGAATTTTTACCCAAATACCCCTAATTTTGGAAAAAATTCCCAAAATAACCCATGTTTCAAAAAAATTCCCGATCTGCCCCCATTAGGGTTTTGGTTTGAACTGTGTCGCCATTGGAATTAGCGACTTCCCTATAAGGCTAACAAGTTGTCGCCAATTGAACTGGAGACAGCATACCAAGTCGCCAGTGCAATTGGCGACATAGTGTAATGGTAAAAGGGAGTCGCCAATCCAAGTGGAGACTCCTTAGAAACAGAATTTTTTCTGTTTGTTCCACATCTCTTCTCACAACTTTATTGATGGGTTCGTGTCAACACTAGTGCAGAAATGACTTTTTACATCGGGCGAAAAACACATTTTACATCGGGCCTGGGTCCGATGTAAAGTCAAGCGATGTAGTAAATCAAAGACATTTTACATCGGGCGATAGCCCGATGTGAAAAATACACCTACCACATTGGTTGACTTTTAAGTCTGATGTGAAAAAAAATACAACTTTATTTTTTTTAAAATATAATATTTTACATCTGTTACCGTAATGGCCCGATGTAAAATGTAAGTTTTTACATCGGTTTCAAGACTCGCCCGATGTAATATGTTGGTTTTTACATCGGTTTCAAGACTCGCCCGATGTAATATGTTGGTTTTTACATCGGTTTAACGACTCGCCCGATGTAATATGTTAGTTTTTACATCTGTTTCACGACTCGCCCGATGTAATATGTTGGTTTTTACATCGGTTTCACGACTCGCCCGATGTAATATGTTGGTTTTTACATTGGTTTTCCATACTGGCCCGATGTAAAATGTTTGCTATATTTCTAAAAAATTGACTATTTTTTAGCATAATCGAGGTGGATCATCTCGGACTGTTCCTGAGACTTCGACTCCTCAAACACCCGGCGTGAATCAACAACAAGGGGAATAAGGGGGCCGAGTACAACGAGTGCAACTAGTGAGGGTCCCCAGGGGATGTGGAACTGGTGGCCGGTTGAATGCACCCGGTCATGAACATTAATTAATGTAATATTTTATTAAATTAATGAAAATTTTATGTCATTGTGCAAACAAAATCAATGTAAACTAAAAAAAACAACACACACCCTGTCTCCACATCATTTAGCGACAGGGTTATACCCTTACACTATGTCGCCAATTGCACTGGCGACTTGGAATGCTGTCTCCAGTTCAATTGGCGACAAGGTTATAGCCTTATAGGAAAGTTGCCAATTCCAATGGCGACACAGTTCAAACCAAAACCCTAATAGGGGCAATTTGAGAATTTTTTTGAAACATGAGTTATTTTGGGAATTTTTTTCAAAATTAGGGATATTTGAATAAAACATTCTACAAATTCATTAAATGAGTGACAAAATGAAAAACACAAAAAAGAGTGAAAGAAAAAACATAGAAATACTAAAACAATAGTTTCATTAGATAACCTCCAATTCATTACAATACCAAACTGACAATTTATTTACTAATATATACTGCCATTACATCCTACACCCTACCTAGTTCCTACTTCCAAGGAGGTGGAAAAACGGAGACAGTGGTGGTGGTAGTTGTTGTAGCAGCAGCTTCATCAACATGGCAAGGAGGGATACCACATGGACACTGACAGTCGACCATGCAAAGGGGTTCAACCGACCCAGCTTCATGAATGATAAAAATTTGGGTTTTGGTCAGCCTTTCTAAGCCAATGAATTTGGGTTTGATGCCACCAAAAGCTCCTAATGATAAAAAATTGTCATAGTTTCCCTTGGAGAAAAATGATATAATTTTTATTTGGACTCTTCTAATTATTGGTTTTTGAATGTGATGTTATTTCAGAAATGTTTAGCCACCTAGTAAATGAAAGCATTCAGAGTATTATTAACATTTTAGTTAGTATCTCAATTATAATGTTTACATGCTTTTTGAACCATAATCTTTCAAACCTTCATGGTTTAGATTCTAAATATCACGGTTAACATTTCATATATTCTCTCACAAACCCTATTGACAAGTTTATTGTCTCACAAAGCTGTCCATTTTAAAATTGTCCTTATTTTTTTTATAAGGTAAAGCAAACTCAAGATATACAAGTTTATTGTCTAACTATATGCTTGAATGCTTTGGCCTAACATGATGCTCTAACTTACACACAAGTAAGTCTATAGGTTTGAATAGTAGAATGTATGTAATTTCAACATAAATATCATCATAAAAAACTAATTAAATTATAGAAAACCATTTGATATATCCGTGACACAACTGAATAAGAAGAATTGGCGTTTAGATATGCATGGGTTAATGTGTCTAGTACAGAAATTAAATATGTCTGAGAGTTAGTAAAATGACTTATGTGCATATTGCATATCATCAAGCTTCTCTCTCACCAAACAAGTTTGAATGTTACCATTCTCTTCTCTAGCAAGTCTACCTCAACTTTCTTATTTTCATAAACTCCTTTTTGGTGAATCATCTTTCACTTTCTATCATTCAACATTTTTTTTTGATAAGCAAAATATCATTAAGGAGAGAATAAGAGGATCTCCAACCTCATGGAATACAAGGCTATTAAAAGAGAGACACAAAAACCCCAACAAGAACCCCAACAATTACAGAAAGTCTAAGGGGAATTTAGTCCAATTATACAGACTGCATACATTGTTTAATTCGTTAAGTTTTGATTAATAAAAATAGGGGAAGCACTTTGTTAATCAATTGGGAAAGTTTGATTGATATTATTAGAAAATGATTTTAAAACTATTTTCGGACGCGTTCATAGGTTTAAGATCCGGTTGGCCGAGCATATGTCGGAAATCCTTTTGTGTTAAAAGTTTCCAATCAAAATCACTTTTTGACTAAGTCTTAGAGGTAGTTATACAAAAAATGATTTTTCACTTTACCGCAAGATCCGACCGGTGCAGGGTGAGCGGCTGGTATAGATTAGAGGTCAAATCTGGTTCCAATTACGCTAACGCGACGGTTCCTTTTTAATTAACACTTTTTCAAAGAAGAAAATATTGTCCCATAAGTAATTCTATTTAGATACGATATGAGTATTGTCTGATCGATGTGAATTGCATTTCAGCATTGTTTCTCTGGACTTATTTTATCTTCATTGCTTTCTGTGCACTTTGCAATCCTGTTTGATTAGCCTAAAATAAAACACCGTAACAATAGTTATAGATAGCTTGACATTGGTTTCTGTGGGAACAATAATCTTTTATATTACTCTGACGTAGTACGTATACTTGCAGAAGGCACTGACACGCGATCACTTAGTAGTTTTTTGGGGACAATAGGAAGAAGTTCATATTTATGTCCCCTCACTTTCACTAGTTGAATTGTTTGGTTAAGTTTTGGGAGAAACACAAGATAGATCCTGTGTGGGATTATGTCAATGTAAGTATTTTTTTTATTTGATATTGTGTGTTTGTTAGCTTACATTAATGTACATATCTTTCTAAATATATATTTTTGCAATAAAAATACAATATCTCAAAGGAAGGAAGGAAGACCGTATTTGTTGTTATAAATGTTGCTTGGAGACGATACAAAACGTTCTCTTAAAAGGAAGCATTTTAGTAAGCACAAAACCTTGCGCGGGAAACTAAAAATCATTCACGAGAGGTACCAGAAGAAGACTTTAGAAAGTTATTGGAGTATTGGATAGATTAAAAAGATCAAGTAAGATATATTCATATTCATGTTTTACATGCTGAATTAAAGTCACTTGTTGATTCTAATAGAAGTTTAAAATGCATTTATACTGAATCTGACAAGTAACCTTTCTTGTGGGCTTTAGTTATAACATTTAACTACTGTGTGACCTTTGAATGTCAATGTTGAAAAAAGTCTTGAATGAAATAGAATGCAACTTACTTGGGTTCAACATATATGTTGAATACTTAACAGTATGTTGAAATACATTATAGGGAAAAACAACACAGTATGTTGAAATACATTAATATACAGTATGTTGAATTAGATCTAGTTATCGTGTAACACACTCACTTTAAATCTTGAAGTTGAACAATATGTTGAAGTATGTTATCATGTAACACACTCACTTTAGATCTTAAAGCAGAACAATATGTTGAATGATGTTATCATGTAACACACTCACTTTACAGTATGTTTTTTTTATAAGCAAAATATATTCAATGATGGATACAAAGGGGTATCCAAACCCAACTACAAAATCCTACTATGGAATCACCTTACAAAAAATCTATCGGTGATTTGATCCAGTCGTAATAGTTACATGTAAAATTAGAAGGTTTACCAATCCATCTCCAAATTAGCATTACAATCTTATGAACTATGATATCCTCGTTCCAAATCTCATCATTAAACAAAACATTGTTCCTGACACTCCAAAGACTCCAACATATGACAAGCCATAAACCGACCCCATTTTTAATGGCAATACCAGCTGAGAATAAAGATGAGGTCTAACACCTTAAGTGATCCACCACCTTAAGTGATCCACCACCGGTCCATTTAAAGAGACACCAACCCCAATCCACTCAATAATTTTTTTTCCAGACCATAATAGATTTATTGCAAAGAAACAAAGGATGGATAACATTCTCATCAAATCGAAAACAAAGCGGGCAAACTTTATCATGAGGAGAGGAAATAATGCCACGTTGAAATAGATTATCATGCGAAGGGAGACGGTTATGAATAAGGCGCCAACCAAAAATCATTGTTTTGATAGGTGAAGGAGCTTTCCATATTAACTTGAGAGTTGCCAATGTCTCAGCTGGTTGTATATCAGGTGGTATGTTAGTTTTGGACAGATATTGGAAAGCAGAATGGAACGAGAAAACAGCACCCGGGTTTAACTTCCAATGTATCATGTCACTGTCATCCTTGCACAGAACCATTGCCTGCAATAATATCATCAGATTCGCACGTTGATTGCATTACATACTGATCTCTATTAAACTCAATGGTTTCCACATTCCAATTCCAATAATCTCCATGCCAGTAACCATTATCAGATACCAAACTGCAGGGCACTGTAGCAGCATTCACTACTACAAAACGGCCAAACAACAACGCCAGGTTTACAACGGCATCCTATACACCGTTCTTATAGTGCGTACTGGATACACGCGCATTATTTTAATTAGAAATCTCAAGGGTATAATAACGGTTGTTATGAAAATCGTGGTGATACAATCTAGCTATCATGGGTTCGAACCTCATTTCCCTTAAATAGTTTATCCCTTTGACGTAAATGCTCCCTTTTTAAGTTTTATTAATATTTAACTAAAAGATACTAAGGATATCACGACGGTTTTTTCTTAAAACCGTTGTTACAAACTGAAGCTTCTTTTTATGTATTTTAAATACCAAGTATATATCAATTTATCCATTGAAAAAAGAAACAAGACGAAACAACCCTAACACCAACGCCGCCCGTCACCATTGTCAGGAAGAAGACAACAATAACAAGAAAGTGTTCTACTTTAAGGTGTTGCAATGTCACATTTGAAGACAAAATCATCCAAAGGTGTTTCTACGTCTTCTTCCAGTGTAAAATCTCGATCTGGAAATTTTTGTGGTTGTGATGGTCGTATGGTTTCGTATCAATGCAAGAAGGGACAAAATAAATGAAGGCTTTTTTGGAGATTTCCATTTTGGAGGAGCGATAAAACATGTAATTTGTTCATATGGGATGAAGACGGGGGAGAAAGAGATGGAAATGACGATGAGAGCATTATGAAGTCAGAGTTGGAAGCTGTGGGCTATCTGAAGGTTATGTATGAGGATTTAAAGAAAAAGAACAAGAATTTGAAGAACAAACTGAAATCAGAGATATTTTCTGGAAATATCAAGATGTTATGTTTTCTTGTCTCCTTAATGTTTAATGTTTAATTTGTTATGAAATGTAATAGTTGAATTAGGGTTTGAATTACATTGTTGATGTTTAAACTGCAGATGCATTGTGAATTACATTGTTGATGTTTAAACTGCATATGCATTAAGTGAGAAGTTAAGGCGCACCTTTTCTTTTTTATTTATTTTAAAATTCACAAATAAAAGGGTTATCACTACGGTTCTCTTGGTTAACCGTAGTGATATATTTATAATAAATAAATACCTATCTATACGGTTTTTATTTATTTTAGAATTCACAGATATAAGGGTTATCACTACGGTTATTCTAGTTAACCGTAGTGATATATTTATAATAAATAAATACCTATCTATACGGTTGTTATTGTTAACGGTTGTGAAATAGTTTACCCATATATAAGCAAAATAACTTTCACTTAATTGACAGTAACGTTGTTGCCTTCAAAGTGAAACCTTAGAACCCATTTTTTCTCTTCGTTTTCACCATTAGCCGTGAATCATACATTAAGGTATTCTTCTTCTTCCATCTATTGTTAGATATTTCCCATTATCTGGTTTGTGGATTGTTATTTTTGTTGATTGTTCTCATTTTTTCAGATTCGTTTTCACTACCTTAACAAAGACCATGCTTTGGAAACTTCATAATATTTGCGTAGCTATGGAAAAAGTACAAGAAGCATGAAGCTATGATCGAAACTTCATCCACCTTGTACTTTTTCTTCATAGCTTCATGAACAAGATGTTAGTAAATGAAGAATCAACGCTGTAAGCAAACTTTATCTAGTTTTAGAAACAATGAAAAGAAATATAAGAAGTATGCAGCTTTTGTGTAAGCTTCTTCCTCCTTATATTTCTTTTTCATTGCTTCCCAAACTAGTTCAACATCATAATTGATTCCTGTTCCGCAATTAGTTTCATTAAAAGGTGCGTTATTCCTGTTCCTCTCTTTACTCTTCACTGGATTATGGTTTTAGGGTTTGTTTTCAACTGAGGATGCTTATTTTTGAAGTTTGCTTTGTTTCCTTTCAGGTTAAGGGGATGATACAGGGTGATGATGCTGGTGGAAGCAAGTGTATTATATCAGTTTATAATTTCTGGATCTGGTATAGAATGTTGTTTGAGTTTATTATATTCTATTTACATTGTTTGTTTCACTAACCCTCACTTAAAGTTTGATGGTGGTAGCAAGCGCATTATATGAGTTTATAATATCTGGATCTGGTATATAATGTTGTTTGAGTTTATTATATTCTATGTAGATTGTTTGTTTCACTAACCCTCACTTAAAATACATTCTAAGTTGTATTTGAAAACCAACTTAAACAAACCAATGTTGTTTTCTGATTGCATGCCTCTCATCATTCATTTCATGTTCTTTTATATATAGATTATGGTATAATGATCAGGCTCCTTAGATGCATCGCCATCTTCCATTATATTTAAATCAAAGATGAGGCAGATTATCCAATGTCTTGTTGATCTTATGGAAGTTTAACTATAACCGAAGATAGCGATATATCGAAGGAGTCAGATCAATAAACCACAATATATGTACAAGAGCGTGAAATGCACGATGAGACGAATGCAATCAGAAAACAACATTGGTTTGTTTAAGTTGGTTTTCAAGAACAGTTTAATTTGCAGATTATAGACATCTTCATCAAATTGAATCCATGTATATTTATTTAGTGAGGTGTTTGGAAAGCAAGCAATCTACATTTAATATAATAAACTTAGGGTACTTACAACAACGGTTATCTATTGTAACCGATATCATAAGTAATTTATGTTTTATATAATTTCGCCGTTGATGGGTTTCGAACCAAGAACCTAAGTGTATGTATCACAACGGTTTATTGTCATAACCGTTGTGATATATGGCTCGCGCCCTGCCTTTCAATAACAGTTTCCAGCCCGTTGTAGAAACAACTAACTTACAACGAAAATCTACATAACAACGCCTTTGCCCGCGTCATTATATGTCATTCCCAACCGTTGTTAAATGGGTTTTTTGTAGTAGTGATTGTAAAGCTCAGGAAAACATATATCCAAAGAAACATTGCCGCACCATGTCGATTTCCAGAATAAAGTCTTTTCACCATTTCTAACTGTAGAGTGAATATGCCTGAAAAAAGAGTCGTCACCAAAAGAACGGGATAGACAGCAGATATCACGCCACCACAAGGAAGGTTTAATAGAACCAGTAAAATAATTGCCTCTACACAAAGACGGCAGCAAAGAGCCATATCTGGCATAGAGTATATCTCGCCAAATGAAATTTCGAGAACACATAACCTTCCATATCCATTTGGCCCTTAAAGCTTCATTTAAACTCTGAATATCCATAATGCCCAATCCCCCAGCCTCCTTCGATTTGCATACCATGTTACAACTAATCCAAGCTATTCCATCTTTTATAGGAGAGCCATTCCACAAAAATCTCCTTTAGATCGTTGTTAAACTTTTGATAACTTTTCTCCGCATCCTGTAGAACGACATGTAGTGGATAAGGAGATTTATAAGCACTGATTTTATAAGAGTAGTTCTTCCACCAATGGACATAAGTATTCCTTTCCATGAGGCTAATCTGGCTTTAACTTTGTCTATAACCGACTGCCAAAAAGAAATAAATTTGTGGTTCCCGCCAATTTGGATACCTAGAAATTTAAATGGACACTGTTGGATATTGCAAGCTAAAAATCTTTCAACAGCCTTGAGAAACATTTCTTCTACGCCAAAACCAATAAGACGACTCTTGTTGAAGTTAATCTCTAAACCCGACATTAGTTGAAAGCCTCTCAGAATCACTTTAATAGCCCTAATGTTGTTCCAAGTGGCTTCTCCAACTATGACAGTGTCATCTGCATACTGAAGCAACCTAAAAGTGTCCTTCGTATTAATCTTAATGCCTTGGAATAAAGCCACCTCCTCCGCCTTTTTCATCAAGTTCGCTAATCCTTCCGCCGCAATGACAAAGAGATAAGGTAATAAAGGATCACCTTGACGAAGGCCTCGAGAAACTTCAAAATCTCGCGAAGGACTACCATTAACAAGAATTGACATAAAGTTTTTGAACGTTGTTCCTTCTATCCATCGCATAAACTTGATGCCAAAACCCATAAACATCATCACCTGCCTAATATAAGGCCATTCTACGCAATCATAAGCCATTGCGAAGTCGACTTTGAGGATTAGACTCTTAAGATTACTTCTTCTTGAGTAGTCCACAATCTCGTTCAATGATAACACTCCATCAAGTAAGTTTCTCCCTTCTACAAAATCAGTTTGGGATGGTAAATTTAACTGTCCATGACTCTTTTTAATCTGCCAGCTAGAAGTTTTGCTAACACATTGTACACACAACCCACTAAGTAAGTCAGACGATAATTTTCCAGACTTCTAGGGGCATCGTTTTTAGCAATAAGTGCCAAAAAGGAAGAAGATAGCACCTTAGGGAGCGTGGCATCTAGGAAAAATTCCTTAATACAGTTTGTAAAATCAGTTCCTATAAAATCCCAGCATTTCTGAATAAACTCCAAATTGAATCCATCCGGTCCTGGACTTCTATCGCCCTTACACTGAAAGACTGCTTCTCTTATTTCAGTGTCCTCGAAATTTTCCTCAATTGTGCTTCTCTCCATGTCTGTTATAGCCTTGAAGTAATCAGGTTTCATATGAAGTAGAGGTTTTTTGGTCGCGCAGAACCTTTTCTCAAAATGGCTGGCAATACCTTCTTTCACCCCTGCTACATCATCAACCACTGTATTTTCTATAGTTATCTCAGAAATTGAATTCATCAAATTACGATACCTAATGACAGAATGGAAATAGCTAGTATTCCTATCACCCTCCTCAATCCATCTAGTTCTAGACTTTTGATAAAGCAGGCTTTCTTTGATTCTTAATAATTTCCACATCTCATCTTCTGCATGATCACGATTCTTTAACACTCCATCAATCACGATATCTTCAGTCTCCGCTATCTCATCTTCTGCTCCATTTAAAATCTCTGTATTCTCCTCAATATTGGTATTAATCCAACCAAAAATGTTTCTATTCCACCACCTAAGTTTTGAACGTAGCATTTGTAACTTCTTTGACAGAGCATACGTGCTGCTACCATGTATATTAAAAGACTCCCAAGTTTGTTTAATGAACTTCCTAAATTGAGGTTGTTGGAACCAACATTGAAGTGTTCTAAAAGGTTTGGGACCCCAGTTGAGTTTCTAACCGAGATCCAAAACGGTCTATGATCTGAAATGTCACGTTTTCCCACTCTTTGAGAAGCCACATTCCAATCGTTTAATAACCCAAACAAAATTAAAAATCTATCAATTCTGCTACAAGCAACACCTGCTGGACTGAACCATGTGAACTTGTTTCCAGTTGTCATCAGGTCAATACAACCAGACATTTGAATGAAATCTTCAAATTCTGTCATCAATTTTTTGTTGTAATAACCTCTGCCTTTTTCCTCTCTGACGCTTTTAATGGCATTGAAGTCACCGCCAATGATCCACTCTCCAACCTCAAGCCTAGATTTAAGACTCAAAAGATTGCTCCATAGAGCCCTTTTCTCAGCATTGTTACACAAAGAATAAATATTGAAAAAATAACATAGTTTGTTCTTCCATACAACCTTCATACCAAGATACCCTTTACCACTATAACTGCAAATACGATCTAGAATGTTTTTCCTCCATATTGTGAGAATTCCTCCAGACAACCCTACAGACTTTGATGCCGACCAAAGACAGTGTTCATTACCCCATATTTTATGGACAATGTCATCATCATTCATGACTTCACATTTAGTTTCTTGAATGAAGACAATGTCAGCCCCACCTTTCTTTAACATATCACGAAGTTTCCTTTTCTTAATCAAACTTCCACATCCTCTAACATTGTATGTGACTATATTCATGGAGAAATATTAGCAGACGCCTTCATACCTTTTTTTTATTTTTTTCTTCCACTTCCAAATTGCAAATTATTGATTCAAAAGCCTCCTCATCCTCTTCAGCTTCAATTCCCAATATCCTTATGGAATTCCATACTCCATTAGGAAGATTAGTCAGCTTTTCCTTGATTCTGGAGTTGCTTTGAAGAATCCCTTCGTCACCAATGAAACCAGAACTTCCCCTGTTTGACTCTTCTGAGAACCTTGAAATTGAGTCATCTGTTTTTGCTGAGCGACTCTTACAAATGATACCCAACTTCCTAGCTGTGGTGTTATCAGCTAATAAGAGAGAGGCATAATAAGATGGTGTATAAGGAATTTTCAAATTCCTGTAAATTTCCCCCAAGGATTTCTTCTTTCTGATGCCAGCTGGATCTTGATGTATAAGCCCATTATCATTAACTTTTGCCAGCCCAATAACTTTCTCACGATTGGGTCTACTTGAAGTATCATTCTCCGCTTCATTGGAATTCTCAGTGTCAAGGACAAAGTTTGATAAGACTTTATTGTCTCTTGGTAAGGGTGTATCCTTCAGTACATGACACGATTCCTGTGAGAGCAAGAGTTATCTCTACAAGTCGACTCTATGTTTTGATGATAACAATGGTATTTGTGAAAGAAGCATTTTATGTTCTAATGTGTGTTGTGTGCAGATCATAATCATAGAAGATATCAGATCCAACAAGCACCAGACAGATGTACGTAATTGATTCCTAATGGACAGTTTTGAAGTTTTGGAAGACTTGAAGAAGTAAATGATAATGGATTTAAAGACAAGTGCTGAAGTTCTGAAGGCTGGTTCCTAATGGACGACTTCGAAAGACTAAAGACTTGGAGTTTCAGATATCCTGTTAAGAAGTCTCTACTCATGCTTCAATTAATAAATTACCATCAGAAGCCTCTGAAGATTAGAAGACAAATGTTACCGTTGTGAAAGACTGTACACTGCGCCCAAGAAGATATATCCTGTCACTTCCTCCACAGTAAAAAGGAGACGTGTCAAAACAACTGTATCATTACAAAACGTCTCTTTTCTAACAGCCAATAGTAATTCAAACAGCTATATGTCATACCCCAAATTTTGACCACTAAGATTTCTCATCATTGTGCAAATCATCATCACAATATGGATCGATGGGAAGCTTTTAACTTTTCTAAGCATCATTGCTTTGCAAAAGAAGAAGGATGCGTGAACTACCATTCCTAACCGCCATCAAAATTTCGGGTATTCCGATATTTAATCCTCTTGCACCCCGAATGCCCGAATACCTTCGCCATTCACACCTTTGGGTCCAAGAAGATTAAATAGGGGTGTTGGCTGCAGAATAGGGCAAGCAAGCAAAAATATTTATTTTCGGAAGAATTCCCTCCTGGATTAATGTCGTGTCCACAGAGATCGGTTCGAGGGAAAGAATGTCGTTCGACAGTCTCTCGCGTTTATGAGTTTGGATTAAAATGGTTTCAAACGAGAAAACAGAAAAGTAAATATTAAAACATAAAACAAATTCATTCTTCAGCAAGACAAACTTTTCCGGCATGCACATAATCGACTCCTCACAAACTTAAACTTACCAACCAGTTATACTCAACCTACAATACTCCTAAATATCAACCAGCATCGCTCACAACACAAGTTATGTCTAACGCAAAGTTGAGAGAACAACCGTGTTACCATTGCCGATACTTTCGTACGCAAGCTCAAGGCATGGAGGCATTAAGATTCGAAGCCTATTGAAGATTATTAGCCCTAAATCTATCTCTAGAATCCAGAAACTAACAGACAATTATCCCTAATCAAAGTTTGCGACGGTTATCTCTAACGCAACTCAAACCCCGCACATAAAGCAAAAATCAGAGACAATCACCAATAAAGATTTGTAAAGCAAGTTTTATACAATGCCATGGTCAATAAATATACATGAGATCATAGTCAATACATATACAAAACCCAACAAAGAAGAAAGACATGAAGAAGAAAAGAAATGAACCAAATACTTCACGGATTGTCGGAGCCGATCGATGAGAAATCCACCTCGGATCATCCACATGCAAGCTTCCATGATGTTTTCTAAGCTAATCTACTGAAAAAATGAAGTTTGATGGAGTTGGAGCAAGAATCCCCAAAACCATCCTCTAAAAAATGCTGAAAAATGAAGTTTATAGGTGGTTTTTGCTGCCCAAGTTCGCACTGCGAACCCCCGTTTGCACTGCGAACATATGCCGCCTTGACTTCCTCCAGAATGGTGTTTTTCATGCTTCCAGACACTTTTTATTTGCTCCGGGTTCGCAGTGCGAACTCGCTAGCCAGTGCTTGCCACGGGGGTTCGCAGTGCGAACATGACAGTAAACTAGAACTTGTTTTAATCATAACTCTTGAACCGTAACTCCGATTGACGCACGATTTGAAGCGATGGAAAGCTTATTCAATGCTCTTTATAAATATGGAAAGATCCCATTACTGGAACACCTACAAAAATAAATGAAAATAAATTAAACTCAATGATATTTACACGATAACGCACTATACACACGAAAACGTAAAGTAAACGTATTTACGAACAAAGCGGGGTTTATTTGAAAGATATTTACCAAAAAGGATCGATAAGTGCAACAAAACATATATACAAAAATAGGTACAATTTGCACTTATCAAACTCTCCCCAACTTACATAATTGTTTGTCCACAAACAAGAATCAAACAAACTTGAACATGCACAAGCAATATCCAAAGAATGACGAATCAATTTTGAAAAACGGAAACGAATGAATAGTTCAAATGAAAATGGTACACACAAAAAGTAAATACTTACCACTAAACTGCAACGATAACATAGTCACGAAACAAAAGCAAAGTACAAAAATCATGCCAAACATTCTAAAACAACACAAGTTCCAAAGTGAATCACCCCTAGTAAAAACAATCATCGGTAGATGAAAAACACAAAATAAGGTACTTTACACTCACACAACATTCATACAAACAAAAGACTAAATTATGCATACATCCACAAATTCACATTGAAAATACAAAGGCAAGAATCACAAGGGCTTTTCAAGGTTGTAGCATGGTCGAGTAAACAAACAAGGGGCAATTTCTAAAGGTAATTGAAACAAAAACTTGCCTAAACCTAAGGGAGTGAAAACTCACAAAGATCCACACACAAAATTTCAACCAACTTCTTCCAAAATTCCAAGTGCTACACAACACACAATACTTATTTAGCACAATTATTGAACTCTTTTTGTTTCTTTTTTCAAGGATTTTCTTTTTCTTATTTTTTTCTTTCTTTTTCTCTTTCACAAATTTTTCTCTTTTTTCTTTTCTTTTTCTATCCGCATAGAATCCAACCTATGAGTACACAATCATTCTCTCCCCAACTTGAATTCAACCACACCATCATGTGAATACTCCCTACTTTCTAAGGCAAGGAAAAATCCATACAACAACACAAAGTTGAGGTCCAAGAAAAAAAAATCCATTCAAAAATAAGTGAACTAAATACTCATAGACAAGCATTAAGTTCAAATAGAAACATGGATCAAAAAGCTCAAAGGGGTTACGAATTCTCACACACTCACAAGGTGAATTGACTATTTGGCTAAGGTGGTTATGCTCAAAATGAAACAATTGCCTTGATCCTTTTCATGCATTCATATAATCAACACAAACAAAAGATTCAACATAATAAAATCCAGTTAGAACGAGAATGTTGGTTCTCAGCGCATATATGAACATTGGAAAGCCACCTCACAAAAAGGTTGGGAACTAAAGTGATTCACAATAGAACAAGTATACAAAAGAATGAATGCCATGGAAGTTTGTAAAAATCCTAAGTATCATGAATATGCTACAGTATAGAAAGCGATAAACACATACCTCGGACGTGTACAAAACTTAACAAAATCATTACCAAACATCTGCAAGTTGAAACAAACCAACTTGGAAAATCATAAAAGCATCCTCAAGTAAGTCAATCAAAATCTGTGAGCAAACAACAACCAAAAACATTCAAAAAGAAAAACTATAAAATATGCTTGTTTTACGTCGTAAGCTCGGCGCCTTTACGGTGCTTAATTAGAACTTCCTTCATTCATGCCATGGGGATGTCTCACTGCGCAACCAAAAGCAAGTGCCCTAACCAAACACTTAAACAAACATTAAAAGAAACAAAAATGTACAAGTATCAGTATAAACAAGTGAAAATATACAAAATATCATATATCTACAAAACTCAAACACAAAGAAACTATCGCAATGCGATTCAATATCAAAACCGATCCCCGGCAACGACGCCATTTTGTTGGCTGCAGAATAGGGCAAGCAAGCAAAAATATTTATTTTTGGAAGAATTCCCTCCGGGATTTATGTCGTGTCCACAGAGATCGGTTCGAGGGAAAGAATGTCGTTCGACAGTCTCTCGCATTTATGAGTTTCGATTAAAATGGTTTCAAACGAGAAAACAGAAAAGTAAATATTAAAACATAAAACAAATTCATTCTTCGGCAAGACAAACTTTTTCGGCATGCACATAATCGACTCCTCACAAACTTAAACTTACCGACCAGTTATACTCAACCTACAATACTCCTCAATATCAACCAGCATCGCTCACAACACAGGTTATGTCTAACGCAAAGTTGAGAGAACAACCGTGTTACCATTGCCGATACTTTCATACGCTAGCTCAAGGCACGGAGGAATTAAGATTCGAAGCCTATTGAATATTGTTAGCCCTAAATCTATCTCTAGAATCCAGAAACTAACAGACAATCATCCCTAATCGAAGTTTGCGACGGTTATCTCTAACGCAACTCAAACCCCGCGCATAAAGCAAAAATCAGAGACAATCACCAATAAAGATTTGTAAAGCAAGTTTTATACAACGCCATGTGCGACAAATATACATGAGATCATAGTCAATACATATACAAAACCCAACAAAGAAGAAAGACATGAAGAAGAAAAGAAATGAACCAAACACTTCACGGATTGTCAGAGCCGATCGATGAGAAATCCACCTCGGATCATCCACATGCAAGCTTCCATGATGTTTTCTAAGCTAATCTACTGAAAAAATGAAGTTTGATGGATTTGGAGCAAGAATCCCCAAAACCATCCTCTAAAAAATGCTGAAAAATGAAGTTTATAGGTGGTTTTTGCTGCCCAGGTTCGCACTGTGAACATATGCCACCTTAACTTCCTCTAAAATGGTGTTTTTCATGCTTCCAGGCACTTTTTATTTGCCCCGGGTTCGCAGTGCGAACTCGCTAGCGAGTGCTCGCCACGGCGGTTCGCAGTGCGAACATGACAGTAAACCAGAACTTGTTTTGATCATAACTCTTGAACCGTAACTCCGATTGACTCACGGTTTGAAGCGCTGGAAAGCTTATTCAATGATCTTTATGAATATGGAAAGATCACATTGCTGGAACACCTACAAAAATAAATTAAAATCAATTAAACTCAATGATATTTACACGATAACGCACTATACACATGAAAACGTAAAGTAAACGTATTTACGAACAAAGCGGGGTTTATTTGAACGTTATTTACCAAAAAGGATCGATAAGTGCAACAAAACATATATACAAAAATAGGTACAATTTGCACTTATCAAGGGGCATCTGTCATACCCCAAATTTTGACCACTAAGATTTCCCATAATTGTGCAAATCATCACCACAATATGGGTGTGCCATTATGTCTCATTAGTCTCCCTGAAGATAGGTGAGCATCCACTACAATCAAAATTAGGGTTTCAAGCCCTCTCAGAGCTCTTAGACAAAGGATCAATCAAGGAATGACATGATCTTCAACTTGTCTAACTTCTCAAACATCCACAAAGGATCAAGAGGACTCCCATTTCAAGGATTAAGCACAAGGTTGCTCCCTTCTAGGTGGATTAAGCCTCAAGATCGCTGTTGCACCTCAAAATTTGCCCTTTTGTTTTGATACTAACTGGCTTATGTTTCTTTGCATTTCTTGCATTAGCATTTGTGCATATCATTGGTTCTTAGCATGGGATCAAGGTACTTGGCTTAACTCAAGGGAAGAAGAGGTTTTCAGGGTTTCAAGCAACAGTTCATGTGTATTGTCCAAGGGACTAAGAGGAGAGAAAATTCTTGATGCTATCAGCTCTTGAACCACAAAGGAGCCTTAAGCCTCAAGGTGTCTTAATTGGTCCATCGTCTCATCACAAGATCAAGATTGGCAAGAGAATTCAAAGGAATCACACTCTCCTAACCTGATTTCTTAAATTAGGGTTTTGGAGATTTTGGGATCTGACCCCCAAATGAGCAAGCTCTGTGATTCTTTATCATCTCCAAGTGGCACATGTCATCATTGGTGGACATGATACACATCATATTCAAAGGAATTTGAATTTGGAGGATGTGCTATCTCCTCCTAACCAGAGGGTACCAAACTAAGGGTCGCCATAAAATCAGTTTATTGCTGATTTTTTGGGCAAGACTTGATTGCATGGTATTCCTTATGTCTTTAAGTGTCTAAGGATGGAAGATTGCCCATCAAATTGGTTCAGAAGGTTTTCAATTGATCAGAAATTTCAAAATCAGGAGAATGGAGGATAAAGTCAACTGTGCAGTGAAAAAGTCAACTCCTGGCTTTTGAGATCAAATTACTATTCATTATGTCAAATGTGATCAATGGATGGATTTTGGTCAAGAAATGTCAAGATATTCATCAAAAATCAAGAATTTGGGAAATTTGCCATTTATGGAATGTTAGGGTTTTAGAGAGTTTCCCTTTTTGGAAAGTTCTAACCCAAAATAAGTCCACTTCATGGCCAATTTTATCCATGCTCTAGACTTCATTTCAATCTTTTTCCAACATCAAAGTTGTAGGCCATGCTTCAAGCTTTCCAACCATTACTAGAAGTCCTCATTTGGATCAAAATTGAGAAAGTTATGGTGTTCACAAGTTCATGAGTTTTCATGTCAAATTTCCAACACTTAGAAATTTTTTGGTTTGGTTTTGGGACAGCATTGAATGCCAATATTCATGCTCATTTTCAAAGGACTTCCAAGCACCATTTCATCTTGCCTTGAACATCAATTTTGTTCCTTGATATGTAAGCTTTCTAATGAGCACAAGTTTGCACAAATGGGATCAAAGATCATTGAGTTATAGTGGATCAAGGTTGTCTATATGATTATGTTTTCATGGCATGTCATGAAACATTTTGAACCAACTTTTGTAGCAGCTTGCCTTGGCCTCATTTCATGCGCATAATCTCTCATTTCCTTGCCAAAATGCCTTGCAAAACATTGCCATAATGAGCCACACAAAGCATGTACCAACCTTGTACCATTTGGAAGTCTTTTGCCATAATGAAACAAGTGAACACTTGCTCACCAAGTTTATCCCCTCCACTCTCTCTCATTCTGATTTCTTTTGCTCAGAAGAATAGCAACCAAAACCACTCTCACAAAAAGCTCATTTTGTACTACACTCTCTCACACCCCATTGTGTTTTTTCAAATTTTCGTCAAAACTTTAACCCTAAGCTCTAACCACAGTAAAGTTCATTTTAACCACACAAAAGCTTCATATATAAGCTAAATGTGAAACCCTAGCATCAGACACGAATTCTCAGCAGCCACAAACTCAAGAATTATCTCTCACTCTAAAAACCTCTCTAAAAAAAAACTCTCATTTCCTCCAAGTTCCTCTACATTTTTTTGCTCGGTTCTTCATCACTGAGATACAAAGAGACCATTGGAAGCATTTTTCTGAAGTTGCTACGTAGTTTCAAGGGCCAACGGAGCCACTCCGTTGAGTAATTTTCTTCAACTCTAAACTTGCATTTTAGCTCTGTTTTATGTTCATGTTGGGTGCATCTGAAGTCCTACCTTAGGGTGGGCAATGTTTGCATATTTATATTTGTGTTTTAATGGAGTTTCATTTATGGTGTGAAAACTTGAATCCTTGTTTTTTTGAGTTTTTAATGGTTGGTTTTCAATTATTTTTGCATATTTGGACTCACCATGGAGTGTACTACATTTTAGTATGTATGTTGTTTTGATTTGTGACTATGGAGCCATAAGTGTTTATTCTTGAAGCTTGATTTTCGTGGGTTTAGAGGAAGTTTTAGAGAAAACCAATGCCATTTTTGAGATCTACGCGAAAAACTGAGGGGGGGGGGGGGGTGTCATAGTTTTATTTTTCAGGTCGGACCTGCCGCCGCCGGCGGTTGCCGGCCGGACCGGCGCGGTGGCCGGCGTGCCCCTGCGTTTTTTCTTTTTCACCGGCCTGCACTATTCACGTGTGTGCATGTTGCATGAAGAAGATGGAGTGAGCTGGTAGTGTGTGAGTGGATCATGCTATTTCTTTTTTGTCTTTTTCCATTTTAAATGATGATGACCAATTGATAAGTTGTTTTCACATGTTAATATTTTGTTACAGCTTTTTTTTATTTTATTTTGTTTTAATTTAAAAATTATGATTAGCATTGGGTTCTATGGGCCTTGCGCCCTGCTTCCTACACCCAGCGAAAAAAGCCCAACCGGATGGCCTTCCCTTTCCCATTGCTAATGCACCCTCCATTTAAATCAATTTTTATTTTTATTTTTATTTTTTTTTATTTTCGTTACTTTGTTTAATTATTAAAAATACTTTATTTTATCAAAAAATTCCAAAAAAAATCATGTGCGTATTTTAAGGTCTTATTTAATTTTATATGAATTTTATTTTCATTTTCCATTTATTTTCATAATTATTTCTGATTTTCTTTTCCAAAGTGTCTTCCATGTTTACCCTTGTGATTAGTGCTTATGTTTGATGACTTTGCCATGCCTTCTTGAGCTTATTTTTTTGCCATGTCTTGACACTTAAATGAGTAATGTTTTAATGTCATGTTGCTGCCTTGGTGATCATCTTTGATTGTTTTTCATGTGATTTTTGATGCTCATCGATTCATACACGATTATGTGCATATCTTGACTTGTGAAGCACTTTTGAACATGTTCTTGAGTTAGTTCTGTTCCAATATTTTTTCACATGTTAATTGGATGTCTAAAATTGCCTTTGATTATTTTTTGGGAATTTATTGGACCACTTTTGTATTTTTGGTTGATTTTCACTTGTGGTTTGAATTTGGTTGAGGCATGCTTAGACACTTGACCTAGTTTGAGTGCATTTGTTTACATGTGATTGATTGATGCTTGAAATGATTATATGGTGTGGCCATGTTCTGTTTGAGCTTGTTTGTGGATTTGGAATCATCTTCATTGATTCATTTTCCAATTTGATCTTGATTTTCTAAGTTGATGTTATTTTGACTTGAATTTTGTGGTATGTTTGACTTAATCTTGTGAAATGTTTCCTTGTTTGATACAACCAATGCATGAGGCCTTTTGTTTGACTTGTATGAAATGCTAGAGGTTCTGACCCTCTTGGTTTAAGGTGCTTTATGTGACATGTTCTCACTTTTTGCTTCACATGTTTCTTTGTTTGCTTGCATGAATGATAAGTGGATGTTTTGATTAACTTTGATGCATGTTTTGAATGTGTTGCTTAAGGATTCATCTTGCATGACTTGAGTTTGATTTTGGTATGATGTTGATACATATGCTACTGCCCCTTGAGTTCATTACTTGGTTTTCATCTCACTTGATCATCATGGTTTGATTTGTATGATGCATATCATTATCATTGGTTTTGTGGTTTCTTTGGCTCCTAATGCATCATAATGTGAAACATTCTCGCATGTTTGGATTGGATGATCATGATGTGAATTAAATTCTGACTTGGTTTCACTTTCATCTTATATTGTTCATGTCATCTTTGTATGAGGCCTTAGTGTGTGAAATTGTGAATCTTGTGCAAGTTTACTTGTATCCTTTCTTGTGTGCTTTCACTTGTATACTTGAGGTGTGCTTGTATGATCTTTGGAGCATGTTTTATGTTTTGATTTGGATATTTATGATATGATGTACTTGCTGCCCTCTTTGGTTTCTCATCTCATTCTTTTCTTTCACTCTCTTCCTCCCATGGATCTCAAGACTTGTTTAAGTCTTGGATTCTCTCCCTTTAGAGCTACCTAGTCCAACTTAATTTTTGATTAAGCTTGGAGTAGGATTAGCATTAGGTTTTAGGTAGTTTTCTCTCCTAAACCTCACTAACCCTAGGATCTCCTTTGCATGTTAGCTTTAGGTTAGAGTTTCCATTGAGTCCTCTCTCTTCTCATCTCAAAACTTCTTCAAGACACGTAATAAAGGTTAACGTGTATTGCGCTTGAGCCTTCTATGTGGGAATTGAGGAACAAGGGGCTTCCTCTCATTATTCTAGGATACCTAGTGTACGTCCTGTTGGGGACGATGCGCGAAGTATTCGTTCCTACGTTTAAAGACTTTGGTGCAATGCAAGTTATGAACTAACTTAAAACACTTCTGCCTAAAAAACTCAAAACAAACAATAACGTCTTTCCTTTGGGAATTCTTTTCTCATCTCACTCACTCTCAGCGTACGAACGCGCTCCTACTCGTTCTCTTGCAAGACGGTAACGCCTAAGTCTCGATTCAGCGAGCTGCAACACCTGAGCTAGAACGTAAGTCGTTCCCTAAAAAACACAATCCACCCCTAGTGAGGGGAACTACGTCGCTCTGATTCTCATGCTCCCGATGAGATACGTAGGCAGTGGGGTAGGGCCCATGCGAGCACTTCTTTTATTTTCCCTACATTTGCTTCTTTGTTTCTTTCCGTTCTCGTTCTTCTCGCCGATCCAGTAGCAGTGGAGTTCCAGATGACGACACCCTTTGATGCAGACAGCAAGCATGGATCCCATCGAGTACGATGGACGTGTTGGGTGCTAACACCTTCCCTTCGTGTAACCGACTCCCGTACCCGTTTCTCTTGGTCGCATGACCATGCTCTTTTCCTCTCTTTCAGGTTTACGCAGTGTTTCATTTCCCTCTCTTGGGATAAATACACATTGCTGGCGACTCTGTGTCTTTTGCGCCACTCTCGCGTTTGTACCGTCGGATGCGAATCTTTCGGGAGCGACAGATGGCGACTCTACTGGGGAATTTGGGTTGACCTACTGCTGGTCCTTCCCCTTTAGCGAGTCAATCCTAGTGCTTGTCTGTTTGTTTTTGTTGGGTGTTTCTATGGTGCTTTGCTTTATTGTATATTACTGTATTGTTGTTTACTGTATTTTTGCTTTACTGCTTTACTATTTTTACAGCTTTTATCGCATTGCATTTTATATTGTCATACTGGATATACTGCGCTGTGCTGGCTGTTGTTCTATTTGGCGGGTTGGGATGTTCCGAGAGATGAGCTCAATACCCAGGCTCGAGTATACACCTAGGTTTTAGCGTGGGCAGGCGTGACGCTTCCGTGGTGTTGGCCACGTGCGGGTGATCATGATCCCTACAATCAGACGAGGTTCTATCCGGGGCTTTCTGCTATTGTATGTTGATACAGGCCAGTAGTTATTCTCTGGAGGAATTGTCGACTCTGATGACCATTCCCGAGGACTCAGTTGCGGCACTCCTCCCGGGATGTGACAGTGGCAGCCCACTTTCTGTGGCAAACCCATTGTACACTCTCGATCCGAGGACCCAATGCTGGGAACTTGCCATAGGACCCTTCTTTTTTGAAAGTGAATCAGCAGACGACCTCTTTGATTGGCGGTAGCATTGTATCCTTCGGGCTGAATGTGCTATTGCTTCTCAAACCTCTGAAGCTGAGGATCTTTCGCTTTTGGAGAATCAGTTGAGGCCTCCTCGATTGATGATGATGCCAAACCAGAAATGGTGAACGTATCATCATTTCTCGACCTGAGAGCCCGGGATGTTGAACATCCTTGTACCCACATGTGAGAGGGGCGAGGTGTTTACAGGTTTGCAGGTAACCGTGACCTTCAACCGACCCGGTTTTTTGTTGTTATCATTATGGTTGTTGTTGTTCTGAGTTTTGGTACAGAGCCTTGATTTGTTCAGTCAGCACAGTGCAGCCAGTTTATGTGGATACCTTGATCCCGTGCTCTGCATTGCATTCCATTTTTCTGACATTCATGTTTGTGCATTTTCAGGTAGTATCTAGTCTTTGATTCCAGTCAGAGGGCGTTCTTAGGGATGGACACTAAGAGAGGTAAGAAAAATATCATCATCTACAAGTTTCTGAAGATCACTCTTGGTCCTTTGAGCAGTTTACAGAGTATAGCTGGTCCGGAAGTTTTGGGAGCCTTTGAAGAGAAGTATGGTTGGATGCTGTCCCTGGTTCGGAGTCTCAGTGAATATGAATATAATGGGCTACACACCTTGATGCAGTTTTATGATCCTTCTTTGAGGTGCTTTGTGATGCCAGATTATGTGTTGGTTCCTACCTTGGAAGTATACGCCAACATGTTGAGGATTCCTGTCAAAGAGAGTGTTCCTTTCTGTGGTTCCCAAGGAGAGTGTGATTTCCAGGCAGTGTCTGAGGCTCTTTATTTAAGCAGATCTACAGTGGAGGCTGATTTTTCTAAGAAGGGAAAGTCCCGAGGGTATCATTTGGAGTACTTGGTAAAGAGGGCTCGAGAGGAAGCTAAGGAAAATAGGTGGAGGGCTTTCAATGCAATATTAGCTCTGTGTATATATGGCATTGTGTTATTCCCTAATGAGTCTGACTTCGTCGATACGGATGCTATTCAGATATTTACAGCTCAGAATCCGGTACCGACTTTGTTAGGTGATCTCCATTACGCTCTATACAATAGGAATGAGAAAAGGCAAGGTGGTGTGGTTTGTTGTTGCGCACCTCTCTTCTACAAGTGGTTTGCCAAACGTTTACCCCAATCTGGTGCTTTTGTGGATTCGAAGACTTCTTTAGAGTGGAGTAAGCGTCTGATGGGCTTAGCTGCTAAAGGCATTCTCTGGGTGGATAAGGGTTTGTTGGGAACTGATATTTTGCATAGCTGTGGCAGGTATCCTAATGTACCTTTGATCGGAAGAAAGGGAGGTATTAACTACAACCCGTCTTTGGCTATCAGGCAGTTTGCATACGCCCTAAAGGATCCTCCAGCTGAAAAAGACTTAGAAGAATCTTTGTATTTTCACATGACTGATGGTGTGGTTATTGCGCAAGAAGCTTCTCAAGCCTGGCTCAGCAGACAGAAGATGGGTAAGACTATTTTGGGGAAACCCAATAATCAAGCCTTCGCTCCGTATGTTGAATGGGTGAAGAAGAGGGTAGAAGAATTCTATTTGCCTTTTGATCGGGCGCCTCCATTGTATCCAGAGATTGTGGAAGAAAGACTCACTGTGCCCTTCGAAGAGTTCGACAAGCAGCGTAAGTTGGTATCTGATCTGAGGGCAGAAAACTCTGATATGAGTAGTCGGCTATAGAATGCTCTACATGACAACTTGGGGTTGAAGTGGAAAGTTCAAGACATGACTGCGTATCTAGAGAAAAAAGAGAAGGATTTCGCCGACAGGGCTCAGCATTTCAAAAAGATCAGTATGGTTGCTGATTCATCAGGCAAAGATAAGAGAAAAAACAAGAAGCTTTTGACTGAAGCAGAAGATAAGCTTGCCTCGTATCAGGATATGTGGGAGGAAGCCAAGATTGAGAATGAAGAACTGCAAAAAGAGCTTCAGGTGGTGAAAGCGAGAAAAGACCGTTATTTTGCCAAGTGGAAAGAAGCACAAAAGGAAATTGAAGAGCTCAAGCTGCAAGCCGAGATCAAGAAGTCGAAGCGCGAGGATAACACCGCTGAGGAGCAGATTGCTAAGTTGACCCAAGAGATTGCAAAGAGGAACAAGTTGATCAAAGGGCTGATTAAGCAACCTGCACACCCTGACACTGTGGATCTTCTCAAAGAAGTTGAAGCTAGTTTGTTTGGGATTGATTTATAGTTGATTTTTGTTGTTTATCTTTTGGGATTACCATCAGGTTTGTTGATGGAATCACCTTTGATTGTACTCGAATCTATTTGCAAGAACTACTTTGTTTTCAGTAATGGAATATTTGGTTTAATTATCGGTGCTCTGGCAGTTCTGGTTTTCAGAGATTATTTGTTCTTGTGGTTTGATCTGGTGGAATATTTGGGTTCGGATTTATTTTCCGATAGTGTGCCTAATCCCTGGCCCGGTTGCTTGGAATGGAATCAAAGAGGATATGCCCTGGAAATGTCCAGATATGTTTGTTTGCATTTGCATTTGCATAATCATAATCATTCTTGCATTACAGGTTTTCTTGGTTTTCTTTGGTTTTCTTATGCACTCTCTTTTTTCAGTCAGGATTGATCAACCAACTCATCGTTATTCTACCAGGCTCAATCAAAACAGAGTGATGGACAAAGTTCAGGCAGATATGGCCGCTATGCAAGCTCGCATCGATCAGTTCATGGAAATGATGCAGGGTGTGGTGCAAAGTCAGAATGAATTCAGAACTCTGGTTCAGCCGTTGGTGGCGCAGGTCGACGAAAATGGTATCTTACACGGTGGTCTTCTTACCCGTAATATTCCTCCGGGCGGAGTTGGTGCTGGTGGACAGGGTGGTATTCCTACAGTGGTTGGAGAGGGAAGTACTGTTCGGGCTATCCATGGCCATCATTTTGATGATCAATAGGATGATGTGTTCTCAGTCAGGAGTTTAGATGTTGCCCTTCCCGTGGTCAGTGATGAAAGAATCCGTTTAATTGAAGCTCAATTGAAGGGAGTGGTGAAATAGGATGATTTGGGAATAGATTTGGATGACCTAGGGTTGGTCCCTGATATTGTTATTCCACATAAGATTCAGATTCCCACGCTGGAGAAGTATAATGGTTTTACCTGCCCTAGAACTCACATCAAGGCTTATACCAGGAAGATGGCTGCTCACGCCAAGGATGAAAAGCTAATTATGCACTTTTTCCAAGACAGCATGTCTGGCGCGTCCTTGGAATGGTACATGGGACTGGAAAGTAGAGATGTTCGTACTTGGAGAGATTTAGCTGCTGCTTTCATCAAGCATTATCAGTACAACACAGACATGGCTCCCAACAGAACTCAGCTGCTGAGCATGTCCCAAAAGAATGATGAGAGTTTCAAAGAATACGCGCAAAGGTGGCGTGAATTGGCGGCTAGGGTGCAGCCACCAATGCTAGAGAAAGAGATGTTGGACATGTTTATGGACACACTGCCTAAGCACTACTATGAGAAGCTTTTGCCTTGTTCTCTAGGCAAGTTTGCATATGTGATTGCTATTGGACAGAAGATAGAGGTCGGAATTAAGGCTGGGAAGGTTTCTAGTGGTGATGGATCGTCCTCTGGACAGGGAAAGAAGCCGTTTGATAATTATAAGAAGAAAGGAGAGACCAACGCTGTATCATCCCACAGGGGAAAAGGGAAACAGCGTCAGGGCAGTAATCAACAAGTAGCATCGATAACCATCCTAGCAACGTTACCTCCACCACAACAACAGAGGAACAATGCTAATCAGGGTCAGACTCTGCGTCAGTATCAGCCAAGGCCTAGGCAGAACAGGCATTTTGATACCCCACCTCTACCTTATCCTCAGTTGTTTCAGCATTTGCTACAGTTACAGCTAGTCCAGAAAAGGACTCTCGCTCTTTCCACCGGTAATCCACCTCCGGGTTATAACCCTAACGCCCACTGTGACTTTCACTCTGGAGCGCCCGGACACTACATTGAAGACTGTAAAGCTTTTAAGCACACAGTTCAAGATCTTGTGGATTCCAAGGCTATCAACTTTGCCAATGATGGGCCCAATGTTGTGCAAAATCCGATGCCTGATCACAATGGACCGAGGGTAAATGCAATAATTGAGGAATGTGAAGCTTCAAATTTAATAATGGATGTTGAAGAGCTGAAGACTCCGTTGGCTGTGGTTAAGAACAGGCTATTGAAAGGTGGTGTTTATCCGGGTTGTGATGAGAACTGCTCCGAATGTTTGACAAAGGTGAATGGTTGTGATTCGTTGAAGAGGGGTATTCAGAATATGATTGATGAGGGCTGTTTGCAGTTTGACAGAGGTAATCAGCAAGAAGAGGTTGTTAGTGAGAAGGTTGCCACTATCACCATTCCATTCAAAACAATTACTATTTCTGGTCCAGCAAGGCCACCTCCAGTTATTATCACAAGGGCTGGACCCGTTCCGTAGGAGAGTTCTAAGGCCATTCCGTGGAATTACGGTGCAGAGGTGTTTGTCAATGGACAAAAGCAAGAGTTAATGAATACTTCACCAGTGGGTTCTAGTTCAGGGGTTAAAGTTGAAACTGATGCTATCACTAGGAGTGGTAGAGTCTTTATTCCGTCTGAGGATCAAGTTGGCAGTTCAAAACAAGACAGAGGTAAACAGATAATGGATGAATCTGTACAGAGGCAGGAAGCAAATACTTCTATGACAAATCCAGGTGGGGATACTTTCTCAGAAGATGCAGAGGAGTTCATGAGATTGATCAGGAAAAGCGATTACAAAATTGTTGATCAACTTCACCAAACTCCATCGAAGATTTCCATCCTGTCTTTACTATTGTGCTCTGAGGCACACCGAAATGCATTCCTGAAGGTTTTGAACATGGCTTATGTACCGCAGGAAATATCTGTCAATCAGTTAGAAGGGGTTGTGGCTCACGTGAATGCCGGTAATGGTTTAGGTTTCACCGATTTAGATTTGACTCCAGCTTGGAGGAATCACAACAATGCTCTGCACATTTCGGTGGAATGCCGTGGTTCTTTAATTTCGCATGTGTTAGTTGATACCGGGTCATCTTTGAACGTGCTGCCAAAGAAAGCTTTGATGAAGCTAGATACTCGTGGGTTGATTTGTACGCCGAGTGATTTGGTGGTGCGTGCTTTTGATGGCTCCAAGAGGTCGGTTTTTGGAGAGTTAGTGTTTCCGATCAAGGTGGGTCCTGAGATTTTTAACACCACCTTTTACATAATGGATATTCAGCCTGCCTATAGTTGTTTGTTGGGTCGTCCTTGGATCCATAGTGCTGGGGCAGTAACGTCTACTCTGCATCAAAAACTGAAGTATATGGTTGATGGTCACGTAGTGACGGTATGCGGAGAAGAAGACATATTGATCAGTCAGCTGTCAACCTTCAAATACGTGGAAGTGGATGGTGAAATCCATGAAACCTTGTGCCAAGGGTTTGAAAAAGTGAAGGTTTCTGAAGAAGTTGTTCAGTCTGAAGCTATAGTGCAGCCTGCAGTGGCAAATCAGCCTGAGGGTTCCATGTCTTCGTTAAGAGACGCCAAAGCTGTGGTTGAAGCTGGCAGCTCACAGAGGTGGGGCCAGGTGGTTAAAGTGCAGGAAAAGAGGGATACTTATGGATTGGGATACAAGCCAGCCCGGAAAGATGAGGGTCCTCCCAAATTCTATGGCCCTGTCCGCTTCACCAGCGCTGGAGTTTTCTTCGACAGAGTTAATGCTATTGAAGAGGAAGGGGATAGTGACTGTGACATGGATGAATGGATCCGTCCCTGCAACCCTGGTCAGAGTTTAGGCAACTGGTCTTCCGAGAAAGTCATTCAAGTGACAGGCTTCGAGTCTTTTTGTTCAGATGACACCGATCATGACTCAGCTATAGCTCGGTATGACTTTGACAATCCAATCTATCAGGCTGAAGAAGAAGCTAACGAAGATTGTGAACTGCCCGAAGAATTGGCCAGATTGTTGAAGCAAGAGGAGAGAGTCATCCTACCACATCAGGAGGAAATTGAGATTGTGAATCTGGGAACCGAGGACGCCAGAAAGGAAGTAAGAGTAGGGGCTGCATTGGAAGACGGTGTCAAGGGAAGATTGATTGAAATGCTCCGAGAGTATGTTGACATCTTCGCCTGGTCTTACCAAGACATGCCTGGGCTCGACACTGATATTGTCGTACACCGGCTACCACTCAAAGAAGGTTGTGCTCCGGTCAAGCAAAAGTTGAGAAGAACTAAATCGGAAATGTCTGTCAAAATCAAGGAAGAGGTTCAGAAGCAGTTGGACGCCGGATTTCTTGCCGTAACAAATTATCCTCGATGGGTTGCTAACATCGTGCCTGTACCTAAGAAGGATGGGAAGGTCAGGATGTGTGTTGATTACAGGGATTTGAATAGAGCAAGCCCAAAGGATGATTTCCTGCTCCCTCACATTGACGTGTTAGTTGACAATACTGCTCAGTATTCTGTGTTTTCCTTCATGGATGGTTTCTCTGGGTATAACCAAATCAAAATGGCCCTAGAGGACATGGAGAAGACTACATTCATAACACCGTGGGGAACTTTCTGCTACAAAGTGATGCCCTTTGGATTGAAAAATGCAGGGGCAACTTACCAACGGGCGATGGTGACTCTCTTTCATGATATGATTCACAAAGAGATTGAAGTCTATGTTGATGACATGATTGCGAAGTCACAGACGGAAGAAGAACATCTGGTGAATCTTCAGAAGTTATTTGAAAGGTTAAGGAAATTTAGACTGAGGTTGAATCCAAACAAATGCACCTTCGGGGTGAGATCAGGAAAATTGCTGGGGTTTATTGTTAGTGAAAAAGGTATTGAGGTTGATCCTGCTAAGGTAAAAGCCATACAAGAAATGCCTGTGCCGAAAACAGAAAAAGAGGTTTGTGGTTTCTTGGGGGATTAAACTACATTTCTAGGTTCATCTCGCATCTCACAGCCAAGTGTGAACCAATCTTCAAGTTGCTAAGAAAAGATCAAGCAGTCAGGTGGAATGAAAATTGTCAAAAGGCATTTGAAAAGATTAAAGAATACTTGCAGGAACCTCCGGTCCTTATGCCTCCAGTGCCAGGAAGGCCTTTGATTATGTATCTCACGGTTCTTGAGAATTCAATGGGTTGTGTGCTCGGTCAACAAGACGAGTCAGGTAAAAAAGAGCACGCCATCTATTACCTGAGTAAGAAGTTTACTGATTGCGAGTCAAGATACTCGATGCTGGAGAAAACATGTTGTGCACTCGCTTGGGCCGCTAAGCGTTTGAGGCAGTATATGTTAAACCATACAACCCTTTTGATTTCGAAGATGGATCCGATCAAGTATGTGTTTGAGAAGCAAGCACTTTCTGGTAGAATAGCCCGTTGGCAGATGGTTCTGACAGAATATGATATTCAATATGTTTCCCAGAAAGCCATTAAGGGAAGTGTTTTGTCAGAATATCTCGCTGAACAGCCGATTGAGGATTATCAACCGATGAAATTTGAATTTCCGGATGAGCATATCATGTATCTGAAGATGAAGGATTGTGAAGAGCCTTTGCCTGATGAAGGACCTGAGATTGGATCTCAATGGAAGATGGTTTTTGATGGAGCAGTTAATTCATATGGCAACGGAATCGGGGCAATCATTACGACTCCACAGGGTTCTCATATACCTTTCACTGCCCGATTAGCGTTCATATGCACCAACAATGAGGCGGAGTATTAAGCATGCATCATGGGGTTAGAAGAAGCAATTAATTTGAGAATCAAGAACCTCGATGTTTATGGTGATTCTGCGTTGGTGGTTAATCAGATTACAGGTGAATGGGAGACTCGTCAAGCAAATCTTGCTCCATATAACAACTATGCCAGAAGGTTGTTACCTTTCTTCGACAGAATCGAATTGCATCACATTCCCCGGATGGAAAATCAGATGGCTGATGCGTTGGCTACGTTGTCATCAATGTATAAGGTAAATCTTTGGAATGAAGCTCCTTCAATCAGAATCATGCGCTTGGACAGGCCTGCTTTTGTATTTGCAGTTGAAGGGGTGTCAGATGGCAAACCTTGGTATCATGACATTAAAGTTTTCTTGAAGAGTCAGGAATACCCAGCTGGGGCATCTTCCAAGGATAAGAAGACATTGAGGAGGTTATCTGGAAACTTCTTTTTGAACAAGGATGATGTGTTGTACAAGAGAAACTTTGACATGGTCTTGCTACGTTGTGTTGATGAACACGAGGCAGGCCTATTAATGGAAGAAGTTCATGAAGGTTCCTTCGGTACTCATGCCAATGGGCATGCTATGGCAAGAAAATTGTTGAGAGCGGGGTATTACTGGATGACTATGGAGTCTGATTGTTTCAAATACGCCCGGAAATGTCATAAATGCCAGATTTATGCTGATAAGGTGCACGTGCCGCCTACTCCTCTGAATGTTTTGTCGTCACCTTGGCCTTTTGCTATATGGGGCATCGACATGATTGGAAAGATTGAGCCGATCGCTTCCAATGGGCATCGTTTCATTCTGGTGGCTATTGATTATTTCACGAAGTGGGTGGAAGCAGCCTCATATGCTAACGTCACCAGACAAGTGGTAGCCCGGTTTATTAAGAAGGACATCATCTGCCGGTATGGAATCCCTGAGAGAATCATTACTGACAATGGTTCAAATTTGAACAATAAGATGATGAAAGAGCTATGCCAGAGCTTTAAAATCTAACATCACAATTCTTCTCCCTATCGTCCGAAGATGAATGGGGCTGTTGAAGCGGCTAATAAGAACATAAAGAAGATTGTGCAAAAGATGGTAGTGACATACAAAGACTGGCATGAGATGTTGCCTTATGCTTTGTATGGTTATCGTACTTCAGTACGCACATCAACTGGGGCAACTCCTTTCTCATTGGTGTATGGCATGGAAGCAGTCCTGCCATTAGAAGTTGAGATTCCATCTTTGAGAATTCTGACAGATGTGAAGCTGGATGAAGCTGAGTGGGTGCATTCCCGGCTGGATGAATTGAACCTCGTTAAAGAGAAGAGACTGAAAGCCATTGCGTATGGCCGGTTGTATTAGAGCAGGATGAAGAAAGCCTTTGATCAGAAGGTGCGTCTTCGGTGTTTTCAAGCTGGTGAATTAGTTCTGAAAAGGATCATTCCTCCTCAAACAGATCACAGGGGCAAGTGGACTCCAAATTACGAAGGGCCATATGTAGTAAGACAGGTTTTCTCTGGTGGAGCCTTATTACTCTCAACTATGGATGGCAAAGATTTTACGTCCCCTGTGAACGCGGATGTAGTCAAAAAATACTTTGCATAAAAGAGACCCGCTGAACATAAAAAGAAGGTTCAGACAAAAATGGGGCATCCTGGCGAACCATAAAAAGAAAAGGTTCGGGCAGAAATTAGGGATAAAAGAAAAAAGAAATAAACCCGCAAGGTTGAAAACCTGAAAAGGCAACCTTGGCAAAAATGAGTATCCTGGTGGATTGAAAACCCGAAAAGGGCGATCCAGGCAAAACTTAGGGATTTAAAAGAAAAGACTACAGTCCATGCTCGATCTATGATCATTGTTCACATTGGAAAAATCCGAAGGAAAGGAATCAGTCCAGTCAGTCTCTTCGAAGGCCAAAGTATCTGCGGATAAGCGAGTCATATGGGTTATAGCTGAGTCGAGTCATGGTGGATGTCTGTTCCCCACATTGCCGACATGTGTATTTTCCTTTACTTTTTTACGCAATTACCTCTTTTCAGGAATTTCTTCCAGATGTAAATGCCTATTTACAGGCCAATTCATTCAATAAAGTTTGCATTTCATTCAAAGAGCCTTTGTTTTCTATTTTACCTGTTTTGTTTGTGAAAATGTCAGATATTTTTGATAAAAACATTACATGCTAAAATGTTGAGCTCTGTGAAACAAGTTGGAAAACATTAGTAATTGGTTAGGCGACAGTCACTGCGATGATAACCAAAGTAATCATTTTTTCATGTAGACCTTTCTGTTGGTTTTGCAGGATGACAGGTGTGCTTCCCCAGTAGAGCTCTCCCCAACTTTGAAGTCAGATTGTCCTCAGCAGTTAATTACTCTTCCCCATCAGAATGCAGAGGATCATTTCCCCAGCTAAAGTTGTGTTTGATTACTCTTTTAGCAGGCGGCCAGGACTTGATGCTTTTGGCATCCCCAGCAAGAGACTGACGGGATACCTTCTTTGGACAAAGATGTTATTTCTCCACAGAGTCTGAATACCCATTTTCCTCGGCTAGTCAGGAAATGTCTTTTCTCATCAGCAACGATGTGGTCTGATTCCCAGTAGATGAGTAAGCTTGATGGTATCCCCTAGCAGAGTTGATGTCGTCAATCATCAAGCAGGCTCGCTAATAGTGGATGATATTCCCCAGCAGGGTGAAGCTGCAGATGTCTCTCAGTAGCAGGTTGAGTTCAGTAACATCGCCAAGCAGGTTCAGTATTATTGACTCGCTTCCTCAATATCGAGGATCATTTTCCTCAACAGAGTATGAAGAAGTAATTCCCCAAACGGAGTCATTGAGGATCGTCCTCCTCAGCAGGATATAAGAGGTTTGCCCCCAGCCAGAGTGGTGGCTTGGCTCATCTTTCCTCAGCAGGTGATCCCCATGCAGAGTTTGTTGACGGTTGGTATCCCCAGCATTTTCTTTTGAATTCAGGTTCTGAAGAATTTAGTGATCCCCAGCGAAGGAATCTCTACTCTCAGTATCCATCCCCAACAGAGAGGGTTTTCTCTCGGAGTTTCGTCTATCTCCAGCAGAATTGGTGATTGTGATCTTCCCCAGCAGGGCGAAGTTTTCCTCAACAGGATTTCCTTGATTTCAGTGGCAATTTAGTTTGTCATCCCCAGTGGAGCTGCCTTGGTCTTCAGCATTTATTTTGTTGGGACGCCTCTTTTGCATTGGATAAGCATCTTCTTTGCATGGCATCCTCCCAAATGCGTAGCATTTCCACTTTGTGTGGAGCATTACGGCAAAATTAAAACATATGCATTCGAAGCATAAGCCAGGTTTGTTAGCCTTTGCCGGTTTCTTTCCCTAGCAGAAAGTAGCGTGATTCAGGAGATGTTGTTTAACACTACACTGCAACCAGTGGATTCGTCCTTCTTGTTGATCTTTCCTATACTCCCCCCGCAGAGTTGTCTATTTAGATTTCTCTGGTCCCCAACGGAGTCATCTTTGTAGATCTGTCGATTCTGCATATCGTTGTTTGAGAGTCTACCTTCGGCTTAGTCTTTCTTTGAAAGTCCACCTTCGGCTGGGTTTTTCTACCTTTTCGAGTTCGCCTTCGGCCGTCCTCGCACTCGCTGTTATCTTGATATCCCCAGGAAAGTCTACCTTCGACATAGTCTTTCTTTGAAAGCCCACCTTCGGCTTGGTCTTTCTTTTTTAGCCCACCTTCGGCATGGTCTCATATCCTTCATTTGAAAGTCTACCTTCGGCATAGTCTTTCTTTGAAAACCCACCTTCGGCTTGGTCTTTCTTTTTAAGCCCACCTTCGGCATGGTCTCATATCCTTCATTTGAAAGTCTACCTTCGGCATAGTCTTTCTTTGAAAATCCACCTTCGGCTTGGTCTTTCTTTTTGAGCCCACCTTCGGCATGGTCTCATATCCTTCATTTGAAAGTCTACCTTCGGCATAGTCTTTCTTTGAAAACCCACCTTCGGCTTGGTCTTTCTTTTTCGAGTCCACCTTTGGCTTGGCCTCGTATTATCCTTCATTTAAAAGTCTACCTTCGGCATAATCTTTCTTTGAAAGCCCACCTTCGGCTTGGTCTTTCTTTTTCGAGTCCACCTTCGGCTTGGCCTCGTATTATCCTTCATTTGAAAGTCTACCTTCGGCATAGTCTTTCTTTGAAAGCCCACCTTCGGCTTTGTCTTTCTTTTTCGAGTCCACCTTCGGCTTGGCCTCGTATTATCCTTCATTTGAAAGTCTACCTTCGGCATAGTCTTTCTTTGAAAGCCCACCTTCGGCTTGGTCTTTATTTTTTGAGTCCACCTTCGGCTTGGCCTCGTATTATCCTTCATTTGAAAGTCTACCTTCGGCATAGTCTTTCTTTGAAAGCCCACCTTCAGCTTGGTTTTTTTTTCTTTTTGAGCCCATCTTCGGCATGGCCTCGTATTCTTTCTTTTTCGAGCCCACCTTCGGCATGGCCTCGTATCCTTTGTTTGAAAGTCTACCTTCGGCATAGTCTTTCTTTGAAAGTCCACCCTCGGCCTGGCCTTTCTTTTTTCGAGCCTACCTTCGGCATGGCCTCGTATTACCTTTATATCCCCCAGTGTAATCCGCCTTTGGTTGGTCTACTCTTTTCGAGTTCGCCTGCGGCCGTCCTCGTAAACCACTCTTTTTCATCATCCCCACAGGTTGCAAATTTCCAGGTTCTTTTGGTATTCAATCTCCCTGTATCCTGATTGTCCGAAAGCCGTTGCTTCCGTACCTTCGGATCCAAGAAGTTTGAATAGGGGCAGCTGTTGCACCTCAAAATTTGCCCTTTTGTTTTGATACTAACTGGCTTATGTTTCTTTGCATTTCTTGCATTAGCATTTGTGCATATCATTGGTTCTTAGCATGGGATCAAGGTACTTGGCTTAACTCAAGGGAAGAAGAGGTTTTCAGGGTTTCAAGCAACAGTTCATGTGTATTGTCCAAGGGGCTAAGAGGAGAGAAAATTCTTGATGCTATCAGCTCTTGAACCACAAAGGAGCCTTAAGCCTTAAGGTGTCTTAATTGGTCCATCATCTCATCACAAGATCAAGATTGGCAAGAGAATTCAAAGGAATCACACTCTCCTAACCTGATTTCTTAAATTAGGGTTTTGGAGATTCTGGGATCTGACCCCCAAATGAGCAAGCTCTGTGATTCTTTATCATCTCCAAGTGGCACATGTCATCATTTGTGGACATGATACACATCATATTCAGAGGAATTTGAATTTGGAGGATGTGTTATCTCCTCCTAACCAGAGGGTACCAAACTAAGGGTCGCCATAAAACCAGTTTATTGCTGATTTTTTGGGCAAGACTTGATTGCATGGTATTCCTTATGTCTTTAAGTGTCTAAAGATGGAAGATTGCCCATCAAATTGGTTCAGAAGGTTTTCAATTGATCAGAAATTTCAAAATCAGGAGAATGGAGGATAAAGTCAACTGTGCAGTGAAAAAGTCAACTCCTGACTTTTGAGATCAAATTACTATTCATTATGTCAAATGTGATCAATGGATGGATTTTGGTCAAGAAATGTCAAGATATTCATCAAAAATCAAGAATTTAGGAAATTTGCCATTTATGGAATGTTAGGGTTTTAGAGAGTTTCCCTTTTTGGAAAGTTCTAACCCAAAATAAGTCCACTTCATGGCCAATTTTATCCATGCTCTAGACTTCATTTCAATCTTTTTCCAACATCAAAGTTGTAGGCCATGCTTCAAGCTTTCCAACCATTACTAGAAGTCCTCATTTGGATCAAAATTGAGAAAGTTATGGTGTTCACAAGTTCATGAGTCTTCATGTCAAATTTCCAACACTTAGAAATTTTTTGGTTTGGTTTTGGGACAGCATTGAATGCCAATATTCATGCTCATTTTCAAAGGACTTCCAAGCACCATTTCATCTTGCCTTGAACATCAATTTTGTTCCTGGATATGTAAGCTTTCTAATGAGCACAAGTTTGCAAAATGGGATCAAAGATCATTGAGTTATAGTGGATCAAGGTTGTCTATATGATTATGTTTTCATGGCATGTCATGAAACATTTTGAACCAACTTTTGTAGCAGCTTGCCTTGGCCTCATTTCATGCGCATAATCTCTCATTTCCTTGCCAAAATGCCTTGCAAAACATTGCCATAATGAGCCACACAAAGCATGTACCAACCTTGTACCATTTGGAAGTCTTTTGCTATAATGAAACAAGTGAAAACTTGCTCACCAAGTTTATCCCCTCCACTCTCTCTCATTCTAATTTCTTTTGCTCAGAAGAATAGCAACCAAAACCACTCTCACAAAAAGCTCATTTTGTACTACACTCTCTCACACCCCATTGTTTTTTTTCAAATTTTCGTCAAAACTTTAACCCTAAGCTCTAACCACAGTAAAGTTCATTTTAACCACACAAAAGCTTCATATATAAGCTAAATGTGAAACCCTAGCATCAGACACGAATTCTCAGCAGCCACAAACTCAAGAATTCTCTCTCACTCTAAAAACCTCTCTAAAAAAAACTCTCATTTCCTCCAAGTTCCTCTACATTTTTTTGCTCGGTTCTTCATCACTGAGATACAAAGAGACCATTGGAAGCATTTTTCTGAAGTTGCTACGTAGTTTCAAGGGCCAACGGAGCCACTCCGTTGAGTAATTTTCTTCAACTCTAAACTTGCATTTTAGCTCTGTTTTATGTTCATGTTGGGTGCATCTGAAGTCCTACCTTAGGGTGGGCAATGTTTGCATATTTATTTTTGTGTTTTAATGGAGTTTCATTTATGGTGTGCAAACTTGAATCCTTGTTTTCTTGAGTTTTTAATGGTTGGTTTTCAATTATTTTTGCATATTTGGACTCACCGTGGAGTGTACTACATTTTAGTATGTATGTTGTTTTGATTTGTGACTATGGAGCCATAAGTGTTTATTCTTGAAGCTTGATTTTCGTGGGTTTAGAGGAAGTTTTAGAGAAAACCAATGCCATTTTTGAGATCTACGCGAAAAACTGAGGGGAGGGGTGTCATCGTTTTATTTTTCAGGCCGGACCTGCCGCCGCCGGCGGTTGCCGGCCGGACCGGCGCGGTGGCCGGCGTGCCCCTGCGTTTTTTCTTTTTCACCGGCCTGCACTATTCACGTGTGTGCATGTTGCATGAAGAAGATGGAGTGAGCTGGTAGTGTGTGAGTGGATCATGCTATTTCTTTTTTGTCTTTTTCCATTTTAAATGATGATGACCAATTGATAAGTTGTTTTCACATGTTAATATTTTGTTACAGCTTTTTTTTATTTTATTTTGTTTTAATTTAAAAATTCTGATTAGCATTGGGTTCTATGGGCCTTGCGCCCTGCTTCCTACACCCAGCGAAAAAAGCCCAACCGGATGGCCTTCCCTTTCCCATTGCTAATGCACCCTCCATTTAAATCAATTTTTATTTTATTTTTTATTTTTTTTTTATTTTCGTTACTTTGTTTAATTATTAAAAATACTTTATTTTATCAAAAAATTCCAAAAAAAATCATGTGCGTATTTTAAGGTCTTATTTAATTTTATATGAATTTTATTTTCATTTTCCATTTATTTTCATAATTATTTCTGATTTTCTTTTCCAAAGTGTCTTCCATGTTTACCCTTGTGATTAGTGCTTATGTTTGATGACTTTGCCATGCCTTCTTGAGCTTATTTTTTTGCCATGTCTTGACACTTAAATGAGGAATGTTTTAATGTCATGTTGCTGCCTTGGTGATCATCTTTGATTGTTTTTCATGTGATTTTTTATGCTCCTCGATTCATACACGATTATGTGCATATCTTGACTTGTGAAGCACTTTTGAACATGTTCTTGAGTTAGTTCTGTTCCAATATTTTTTCACATGTTAATTGGATGTCTAAAATTGCCTTTGATTATTTTTTGGGAATTTATTGGACCACTTTTCTATTTTTGGTTGATTTTCACTTGTGGTTTGAATTTGGTTGAGGCATGCTTAGACACTTGACCTAGTTTGAGTGCATTTGTTTACATGTGATTGATTGATGCTTGAAATGATTATATGGTGTGACCATGTTCTGTTTGAGCTTGTTTGTGGCTTTGGAATCATCTTCATTGATTCATTTTCCAAGTTGATCTTGATTTTCTAAGTTGATGTTATTTTGACTTGAATTTTGTGGTATGTTTGACTTAATCTTGTGAAATGTTTCCTTGTTTGATACAACCAATGCATGAGGCCTTTTGTTTGACTTGTATGACATGCTAGAGGTTCTGACCCTCTTAGTTTAAGGTGCTTTATGTGACATGTTCTCACTTTTTGCTTCACATGTTTCTTTGTTTGCTTGCATGAATGGTAAGTGGATGTTTTGATTAACTTTGATGCATGTTTTGAATGTGTTGCTTAAGGATTCATCTTGCATGACTTGAGTTTGATTTTGGTATGATGTTGATACATATGCTACTGCCCCTTGAGTTCATTACTTGGTTTTCATCTCACTTGATCATCATGGTTTGATTTGTATGATGCATATCATTATCATTGGTTTTGTGGTTTCTTTGGCTCCTAATGCATCATAATGTGAAACATTCTCGCATGTTTGGATTGGATGATCATGATGTGAATTAAATTCTGACTTGGTTTCACTTTAATCTTATATTGTTCATGTCATCTTTGTATGAGGCCTTAGTGTGTGAAATTGTGAATCTTGTGCAAGTTTACTTGTATCCTTTCTTGTGTGCTTTCACTTGTATTCTTGAGGTGTGCTTGTATGATCTTTGGAGCATGTTTTATGTTTTGATTTGGATATTTATGATATGATGTACTTTCAGCCCTCTTTGGTTTCTCATCTCATTCTTTTCTTTCACTCTCTTCCACCCATGGATCTCAAGGCTTGTTTAAGTCTTGGATTCTCTCCCTTTAGAGCTACCTAGTCCAACTTAATTTTTTATTAAGCTTGGAGTAGGATTAGCATTAGGTTTTAGGTAGTTTTCTCTCCTAAACCTCACTAACCCTAGGATCTCCTTTGCATGTTAGCTTTAGGTTAGAGTTTCCATTGAGTCCTCTCTCTTCTCATCTCAAAACTTCTTCAAGACACGTAATAAAGGTTAACGTGTATTTCGCTTGAGCCTTCTATGTGGGAAGTGAGGAACGAGGGGCTTCCTCTCATTCTTCTAGGATACCTAGTGTACGTCCTGTTGGGGACGATGCGCGAAGTATTCGTTCCTACGTTTAAAGACTTTGGTGCAATGCAAGTTATGAACTAACTTTAAACACTTCTGTCTAAAAAACTCAAAACAAACAATAACGTCTTTCCTTCGGGAATTCTTTTCTCATCTCACTCACTCTCAGCGTACGAACGCGCTCCTACTCGTTCTCTTGCAAGACGGTAACGCCTAAGTCTCGATTCAGCGAGCTGCAACACCTGAGCTAGAACGTAAGTCGTTCCCTAAAAAACACAATCCATCCCTAGTGAGGGGAACTACGTCGCTCTGATTCTCATGCTCCCGATGAGATACGTAGGTAGTGGGGTAGGGCCCATGTGAGCACTTCTTTTATTTTCCCTACATTTGCTTCTTTGTTTCTTTCCGTTCTCGTTCTTCTCGCCGGTCCAGTAGCAGTGGAGTTCCAGATGACGACACCCTTTGATGCAGACAGCAAGCGTGGATCCCATCGAGTATGATGGACGTGTTGGGTGCTAACACCTTCCCTTCGTGTAACCGACTCCCGTACCCGTTTCTCTTGGTCGCGTGACCATGCTCTTTTCCTCTCTTTTAGGTTTACGCAGTGTTTCCTTTTCCTCTCTTGAGATAAATACACATTGCTGGCGACTCTGTGTCTTTTGCGCCACTCTCGCGTTTGTACCGTCGGATGCGAATCTTTCGGGAGCGACAATCGCCAGTGTCACCAAATTAGGGTTTTGGTCGACCAGGGCCTCCAGGTGGAAATTTTCCTCTGAGCATGAGCCAATGCTTCAAAGCATATCCTAATATACTCCAAGGAACCTCATGGACCCAATCATCAAGTCAATTTGACTTTAGGGGATGCATTCATCAAAAATCAGGAATTAGGGTTTCTTGACCTAATTCACCCCTAAGTTGACTATTGGGACAAATCATAAGCCAAGACCTCAAGACATGATTTGAGGGGTCTCTAACACCCTACATTGATCCGTTTGCAACAATGGATTGATCCAAGAAGCTTGATTCCCAAGTTTCAAGTTCATCAGTACCACAGTTAGGGTTTGCGCGGGAAAAAGTCAACTGTGCCTTTGACTTTTGACCCAGGCATGCTCCCAAACCTTGGGACATGATTCAATACACCCTATAACACCTATTAAATCAATCCATCAATTTTGATTTAGGTCAAGGACTTGATTTCATAGAGGATCGCACAGTTTGGAATTCATCTGACAAAAAGTCAACTGTGCACAAAAGTCAACTTTGACTTTTTGAGATTTTTCACAATTATGGTTCTTTAACCCTAAAATTATGTTAATCTGTGATTGGAATCATCATTCATCAAGAAAAATCAAGAAAAGTTGGATAACTTGTAAAAGGGGGTAACCATAAAAAACTTAGAAATTTTCTAAGTTATGGAACAAAGTGGCTAGTGTACCAACTTTGGAGGATCATAACTCCTAAACCACAAGGCCCTTTTTCCCCCATTCAAAGTTGGATTTGTAGCTCTCATTTCCCTCTACAAAAGCTTCCAATAGAACTTATTCCAATTCCTCATGGATTTTAAGTTATGGAATGATCAAAATCACAAAAAGTGAAAATGTCACTTTTTTCCAACACTTAGAGAAATTTTCACTAAGTCAGAATCTGCCTTCACTTTTTTCCAAATGTAGGGGCACTTTTCACTTGGATCCAAAAGGTATCAAAACCAACTATGATCAAACAGTTGTTGTATCATATGAGGGCTTTCCAAAATGGCCAAGAACTCCATCAAATTCGACTTGAGCGATGAGATATGACAATGGCAATATGCCTTGCTGAAAACTATCATGGCAAGGCAGATTTGGATGTTTTACTCGATTTGCTCAAATTTTGCAAAGGGCAAGTAACTCTATCCATCTGAACACCTCAAGGGGGGACCAAGGAGGAACCAACTCTGATCCCAAGCCTTCCAAGTCCTTGGAACTAAAAATAGCATGCCAAACCTAGAAATCCCTAAAGAGGGGACAAGACTCCAATTTTGTTTTGGAGCATTCAATGGATGCACCAAGGTGGCATGGACTTAGCCATTTCCATCTGAATTCAGTCAAGACTTATCCAAGACCAAGGGAACCAGCAGCCTGTGCCCTAAGCTCTAGTCAATGGCTAGAGGAGACTTGGATTCTCATTGTTCAACATTGGCCAAACCTATGCAGCAATTGCCATTCACTATTCCTTGCAAAACAAACTTGCTCTACTATAAATAGAGCTTATTTGTGATCAGTTTGAGTACACCAAAGCCATCAAACAGATGCTTTCCTCAAAATCTCCTTCTCACTTCCAAATTTGCCTTCCAAAGTAAGCTACTATCGGGTTTTGAGTTTGAGAGCAATTCCAATCAAACCAATCACACACACACACATCATAAACATCATATAAAAGTAATCCAAACACTCACACAACATCTGGAACACTGATTTCTCCGAATCACCAGCCAACTGCTCAAGGTTTTAAGTAAGTTGCAGTTGAGATACCACAACCAGTTCCAAATCATTTCCATCCATTACAAGCATTCAAACACACTCCATGGCACCTAAGGAAGCTATCCAGATCATTGGGACCTAGCTGTAACACCTCTAACCCAAAACACGATCACCAGTTGCAAGTGGTAAGCATGAGCTCTTCTAACTCTATGATCCATGCATTTTTTGCTGCACAATAATTTGGCCATATGTTCATAATCATGCATATAATGTTTTCCCTCAATTAATTGCTTTGTTTGAATCGTGTGTGGAATTTCTGAACCTTCATGCAAATTTTAGGGTTCTTAAGGTTTCTCTTTGATTTCTTATTCCATGCTTAAAATAAATGAAATTAAAGACCATAGACATGATCATGAGGTTGAAACGAGTAGATTGATATATAGATTGCTTGATATAATCAAGTATTCAGTGAGATTGGATAGAAAATGCAAATCAGCAGAAACAGAGGGTGGCGCGTGTTCTTGCCCTTGTTCATGGCGCCCTTTTTGAAAATTCAAATATTTGAATTTTGTGATTTTATTTAATTGATTCAAAAATTAATTTCTCTCTGAGTTTTAATGATTTTGAGTTGATTCTTTTTTTAATAATTCACAAAAATGTTAAACTATTTTATTTTCCCAAAAAATCCCAAAAATATTATTTATTTCATGTACTTGATATTTTTTGTAAAGAATTAATATTTTAATTATTTTGACATTTAAAATATTTTCTCCCTCTTGATTTTTCAAATTTTAGTGATTTCCAATCATTTTATGGATCAAAACATGATTCTTGAAACATTAATCCAAGATCACAATTTGTTTTCCACATGTTAAACAATTTTGGTCATTTTAATTGAAATTTTTATTCAATTAAAATACATTTTGAAAACAAATTAGGGTTTTTTGATTAATTCAACCCTCATAAAACTTTTTCAAACTCTTTGGGCCTCTAATAGAGTGTAAGACCTAATCCTTTGTAAATACAAACCATTTTGGGCCTCAAATGTTGTATAAGTCCCGTTGTATTTCAAAAGTTCGGCGTGATCGTCGCCAGTTCAAAATCAAAACCCTGTGCCTCTCCTTGAGCTGTAAGCCCCACCACTTGTACAACAAAGTCAAACCATCTTGGGCCTCTAATATAGTGTAAGACCCAATCCCTCTTTGAAACCAAAATAGTTTGGGCCTCAGTCATTGTATAAGACCCACGGTGTTTTCAAAAATCTCGGCGCGATCGCCAGTTCAAAAATCAAACCCTGGACCTCTCCTTGAGCTGTAAGCCCCACCACTTGTATAAAAATATACCTTTGGGCCTCTAATAGAGTGTAAGACCCAATCATTTGTAAATACAAACCATTTTGGGCCTCAAATGTTGTATAAGTCCCGTTGTATTTCAAAAGTTCGGCGCGATCGTCGCCAGTTCAAAATCAAAACCCTGGGCCTCTCCTTGAGCTGTAAGCCTCACCATTTGTACAAAAATAAATCTTTGGGCCTCTAATAGAGTGTAAGACCTAATCCCCTTTTAACCAAAACCTTTTGGGCCTCAGGCATTGTATAAGTCCCTCTGCGTTAAAAGAAAATCTCGGCGTGATCGCCAGTTCAAAAACCCTGGGCCTCTCCTTGAGCTGTAAGCCGCACCACTTGTATAAAAATAAACCTTTGGGCCTCTTGAGAGAGTGTAAGACCCATTCCTTTGTACAGAAAACCTTTTTGGGCCTCAGTCACTTGTATAAGTCCATGTACAATTTTCAAACAACAGTGCAATCACTGATAAAATATTGGGCCTCTCCTTGAGCTATAAGCCCCAACAATATTTTCAAATAACTTTATCCTTTGATTTTGAATATAATATTGTTATCAAAGCTTTCTTTATTGAACAACTGACCAAACAGCATGGAAGCTCTACAACCGAGTAAGTGTTTACCCGCTTTCTTTATCCGCTTTCATCTATATATAACTGTATTGTGGGGCTTCTCACTGTAAGTCTTCTTTCACAAACTTTTATATACTTGTCAAATATCAACTGTGTAATACTAGTATAGCTATTTAGAGTTTTCCCTGGAAACTACGTCTAGAACTAGGTAAAGCCCTATTGGTCACTCTTAAATACAGTCAAAACTAGATCCCCATATGATTACCAGACACAATTTTCCCTCCTCTTGGGGTTAAATAATATGGAGACGTGAAAGGCAGCATTCTCTGTGAACCATTTCTCAGACTGTCACCCTTAGACATTGTCAAAGAAACTCTAACTCCCCAGAGATGATCTTTTCTCCGTGAATGGCATCTCTTGAGTTTCTTCCAAATTCTCGAACTTTCCTGGCTTGATCTATTCTCGCTGAATGGCATGACTTGGACTTCTCGGGATTTGGGGACCCACATGCTTCTTAAAAGCATCCCTGCCTCCTCTTGGGCGTTGTACAAGGTCAGACCAGTTAATGGGTTGACCTTCATCCCTTAATATACCAGCCTTCTCTTGGGCATTATACAAAGATCATTCACTACCTGAGAATTGATTTCTCAAAACACCTGTAGACTTGGACAGTCTCAGCACCCGTTGGATTTCCCATTTCCTTAAAGAACAGGAAATAACCCTGATCGTCTGAGAAATCCCTATGCACAACATTATCCATATAAGAACTGATTTTCTCTTTATCTAATATACTGGACCTGTCACTAAACTGAAACAGTCGCCAACATGTTAACCTCCTATCAGGCTATGTATAATGATCCTTCCTCAGTGAAGTCAGCCTCCTCTTGGGCTTTGTACAAATAATTCTCCCCAGAGGAGCTAACCTTTTCAGACTCTCTTGTCGAGTCGAATCCCTTTTAGCCTCCATCTCGGGCTTTGTACGAGATACAAAACACTCTCTTGTTGAGTATAAAAGACTCTCTTGTTGAGTCAAACACTTTTAGCCTCCATCTCGGGCTTCGTACGAGATACAAAACACTCTCTTGTTGAGTATAAAAGACTCTCTTGTTGAGTCAAAAAAAAATTTTAGCCTCTATCTCGGGCTTTGTGCGAGATAGAAAATCACTCTCTTGTTGAGTATAAAAGACCCTCTTGTTAGGTCACTTCCCTTTCAGCCTCCATCTGGGGCTTCGTATGAGATAGCAAAACACTCTCTTATTGAGTATAAAAGACTCTCTTGTTGAGTCCATCAACTTTTTAGCCTCTATCTCGGGCTTCGTACGAGACAGATAAAAAACACCCTCTTGTCGGGTCAATAGCCTCCTCTTAGGCTTTGTATAAGGAAAACCCCAGTTGAGTCAATCAACCTTTTAGCATCAAAGTTATGCCTTGTTCATAACATACAAACATCAACAACTCCTTTTCCCCCCATCTAATTGCTCTAAGCAGCAAGCCTCTAGATTATTTACATCCACGCCACTGTCCCTCTTTTAGCATGAGAAATTCCTAAGGAAAGATAGCATTGCTCTACACTGAGTTAAAGTCTTCTCCTTTAGGTTGAAAATCCCCTATAAAGGAAATTATGGCATTGCTGGATTCACATATCCCAGTTAAAGTAATTCTCCTTTATAACCAGTCCCCCAACAGTTGTGACAAACAGATCCTCTTTAGAGATGACAAATTCTCTCTAAAGCCAAGACCCTTTAGCTTCCTATCTTGGGCTTTGAACAAGATACAAATAGACCCTTCAGCTTCACATATTGGGCTATGAACAAGATACAAATCACTTTTGGCTTCACGTCTTGGGCTTTGAACAAGACACCAAAACAACCTTTTTCCTCCCATAGAATAGGAGGAACTACGATCGCTCTGATTTCCCTGTTTCGTTAAACGAGAATACGTAGGCATAAGATTGCAAAAATCTTAGCGAGCACACTAATCAAAAACCCAAAATCCAGTACCTCCACCAAATCAACCCAAAAGCATCAAACCTAAACACATTACAAGAAACCTCATAAAGGATCCAAATATTCTATTCTTAACAAAATAAGCAGAGAGAGGCCCACAATCTAAACCACATCTGTAAACCAACAGTCATCTGTTTAAACTCAGTATGCAAGCAGAGTTAATTGGAGACATCTATTTCCCTTCCTTAGTCAGCTTAATAGGATAAAAAATGAATCGACCTGTAGTACCCCAGAGCGACAGTGCTTGAGAACCACGTCCAAAATCGCTCGCTAGAATCAGGACTGATTCTTTACAAAGATTACGCGAGAAGGTTGTTACCCCTCTTCAAAAGAATCGAGTTTCATTATATCCCTCGTGAAGAGAGCCACATGGCTGATGTATTAGCCACTCTCTCTTCCATGATTAGTGTAGGTCAATGGAATGACGTACCTAAGATTGACATAATACGCCTAGAACGGCCCGCTTACATCTTCGCAATTGAAGCAGTCGTAGACGATAAACCTTGGTATCATGATATCAAGTGCTTCCTTCAGAAACAAGAATACCCACCTGGGGCATCCAGAAAAGACCGAAAGACCCTCAGAAGGTTGGTAGGCAGTTTCTTCCTATGCGGTGACACACTTTATAAGAGAAACTTTGACATAGTCTTGCTCCGATGTGTAGATAGACCAGAAGCGAACACACTGATAAAGGAAATTCATGAAGGATCCTTTGGCACTCATGCCAACGGACACACAATGGCGAGAAAAATTATAAGAGCAGGGTACTATTGGTTGACAATGGAATCCGATTGCTATAAGTACATGAGGAAGTTTCACAAGTGTCAGATATACTCAGACAAAATCCATGTACCGCCAACACATCTCAAAGTTCTTTCTTCCTCATGGCCTTTTTCCATATGGGGAATCGACATGATTGGCATGATCGAACCCAAAGCTTCAAACGGACATCGGTTCATCCTAGTAGCCATTGACTACTTCACCAAGTGGGTCGAAGCAGCATCATACGCTAATGTAACTCGACAAGTGGTGGTCCGATTTATCTAAAACGATATCATTTGTTGTTATGGTGTTCCAAGTCAGATCATTACTGATAATGGATCTAACTTGAACAATAAAATGATGAATGAGTTGTGTGCTGAGTTCAAAATCGAACACCATAACTCATCTCCCTACTGACCTAAGATGAACGGAGCGGTAGAAGTGGCTAACAAGAACATCAAGAGGATCGTTCAAAAGATGGTTGTAACCTACAAAGACTGGCACGAGATGCTACCCTTTGCTCTTCACGGTTATCGTACATCTGTCTTCACTTCAACAGGGGAAACCCCTTTCTCTCTAGTATATGGCATGGAAGCAGTGCTCCTCATAGAAGTAGAGATCCCATCAATCCGGGTATTGATGGAAGCTAAGTTAGCAGAGGTTGAATGGTGTCAAAGCCGACACGATGAACTGAATCTGATCGAAGAGAAACGAATAATGGTACTATGCCATGGTCAGTTGTATCAGCAAAGTATGAAGAAGGCATTTGACTTAAAGGTCCAACCTCGCGTCTTCAGGAAGATATAATCATTCCTCACTGATTCTCGGGGCAAATGGACTCCGATTTATGACGGCCCCTACGTGGTCAAGAAAGCCTTCTCAAGCGGCGCCTTGAGACTCGCAACCATGGACGGAGAGGAATTTTCCAACCCCACGAATATTGATGTAGTCAAGAAATACTTCGCCTAAATAATAAAAAAAATCGTCTCGGTGGATTGAAAACCCGAAAGGGCGGTCTAGGCAAAAATTAGAGACATAAGCAAAAATCATCCCGGTGGATTGGAAATCTTAAAGTACAATCCAGGCAAAAGTTAGGGATTAATGGCAAGTAACTACGTCTAACAAAGGGGCAAATCCCTCAGCAGCAGTTACACCATCCGTCAGAAATCTCCAGTCAAGGTCATCTTCGACAGAAGCTCAGGATGTCCCGAATTCAAAGTTGGTAGAAGGATAGCGGTCATTATGTTTCAATGTAGCCCTTTTCCTTTAAATTACCATTTTCTAAACATTGTAAATACTCCATGGGATCTCGCGTTTGGCTGGTTTCCATCCTATCAATAAAATTTGAGCCCTAGTGCTTTTGTTTGCGATTCTCATTTGTTTTAGCTTTATAGAACGACGTTTTAACATGATTAACGATTCTTGAAATAAAACAAAAATGAATTTACTTTTCAAACTTGTTTCTGCTTTTAAAATAAAGATGGCAATTTCTTTTGACTGTTGAACATCAAAAGAACATCGATCGCTTCTCCCGAAGTAATCGAGCTTCAAAGTGCAGAATCAAAGTATTCCTTCTAAACCAGTGTACCTGAACGAAGGATCAACTGTGTCAGATGCGAATATCCCGTCATACACCCCCGGCAGAGTTCTCATCTCCTAAGCCCGACTAACGATTGTTCCCCACGGGGACTATCTCTCCTAAGCAAGGCAAAATTGCTATCTTGGACTAGTGATGCATTTCATCCCCCGCAGTGGCCGAGTATCCAGTCATGTTCATCTATTAGTCTATATGTCGTGTCAGTTTTGTTAGCATATACATACATACATCATGCATTATCGATTTACATTCACATTCATATTGCATCACTATCACTCTGGTCAGTCTTATCCCCAAGTGATAAAAGTCCTCTGAATCGAGTTGTCAGTTCTTTCCTCGTTAGGAAGTAAATCATCTAAATGATCTCTCCTCTAATTTATTTCTGGATGAAAGCTGGTCCCTTGACCACTTTGATAACTTGAACCTCTAAAAAGCCAGAGAGCTGTTTACAAACGTCACTCTTCGCTTTCCCGAATTAAGGAAAATCCCCAGAGAAAGCCTCTTAATCAAAGATTCGGCAATACAGCAGTTTTTCTCCAAAAAATTCGCCAACAAAAAGGTCATCAGTACCTCAAAATTGGATCGCACCATATGGCATTTCTCCGAAAAGATCCCGAGAAAAGTATGATACAACACCCCCAAACAGGAGGCAGTCTTTCAAGAGACTCGTTTTCCCCAATAGAGTCAACGAATGGCATCTCTAACAGAGAAGTTTGTACACCTCTACGACTCAGACGACTGGATCCCCCAGCAACTCTGACATCAGATCTTTTTCCATCAAATGGCATTTCCCCAGGAAAATTCGGTGAGAAGTTTGAGGAAAACCGCTATGAACAGCGTCCCTTGTCAAGAAAGTTTATTGACAAAAGAAACTGAGACCAGTTCCTTGGTATGAAACCAGGATCGAGGGGAACTTTATTTCAGCAACTAAGACCAGTTCCTTGGTAGGAAACCAGGATCGAGGGGAAGTTTATTTAAGAAACTGAGACCAGTGCCTTGGTAGGAAACCAGGATCGAGGAGAAGTTTATTTAAGAAACTGAGACCAGTTCCCTGATAGGAAACCAGGATCGAGGGGAAGTTTATTTCAAAGAAACTGAGACCAGTTCCTAGGTAGGAATCCAGGATCGAGGGGAAGTTTACCTTTTCTAAGCATCATTGCTTAGGAAAAGAAGAAGGATGCGTGAACTACCATTCCTAACCACCATCAAAATTTCGAGTATTCCGATATTTAATCATCTTACACCCTGAATGCCCGAATACCTTCGCCATTCACACCTTCGGGTCCAAGAAGATTAAATAGGGGCATCTGTCATACCCCAAATTTTTACCACTAAGATTCCCATCATTGTGCAAATCATCATCACAATATGGATGAACCATCATACCTCATTAGTCTCCCAAAAGATGGGTGAGCATCCACTACAATCAAACTTAGGGTTTCAAGCCCTCTTAGAGCTCTTAGACAAATGATCAATCAAGGAATGACATGATCTTCAACTTATCTAAACCTCTCAAACATCCACAATAGATCAAGAGGACTCCCACATCAAGAATCAAGCACAAGGCTGTAACATTCCCAGTGGATTAAGCCTCAAGATTGCCAGTGTCACCAAATTAGGGTTTTGGTTGACCAGGGCCTCCAGATGGAAATTTTCCTCTAGGCATGAGCCAATGCTTCAAAGCATAACCCAAAACACTCCAAGGGACATCATGAACTCCATCATCAAGTCAATTTAGCCTCAGGGGATGCATTCATAAAAAATCAAGAATTAGGGTTTCTTGACCTAATTCACCCCTAAGTTGACTTTTGCAACAATGGATTGATCCAAGAAGCTTGATTCACAAGTTTCAAGTTCATCAGAACCACAGTTAGGGTTTCGCGAGAAAAGTCAACTGTGCCTTTGACTTTTGACCAGGACATGCTCCCAAACCTTGGGACATGATTCAATACACCCTATAACACCTATGAAATCAATCCATCAAGTTTGATTTAGGTCAAGGACTTAATTTCATAGAGGATTGCACAGTTTGGAATTCATCTGATAAAAAGTCAACTAAGCCCAAAAGTCAAAGTTTGACTTTTTGATTTTTTGGTCAATTATGGTCCCCTAACCCTAAAATGATGTTAATGTGTGATTGGAATCATCATTCATCAAGAAAAACCAAGAAAAGTGAGATAACTTGTAAAAGGGGTAACCATAAAAAAAACTTAGAAATTTTCTAAGTTATGGAACAAAGTGACTAGGGTACCAACTTCCAAGGATCACAACTTGAGATCCAAGCAACCATTTAGGCTGATCCAATGATGGATTTGTAGCTCTCATGGCATACTTTAAAAGTGTCAACTACACCTCATTCCAATTCATCATGGATTTTGAGTTATGGTTGGATCAAAATGGCTGAAAACATGAAATGTCACTTTTTCCAACACTTAGTGAAATTTTCACTAAGTCAGAATCTGTCTTGTGTTTTTTCCAAAAGTAGGGGGATTTTTCACTTGGATCCCAAAAGTATCAAGACAAACTATGATCACACATGTGTTGTATCATATAAGATCTTTCCAAAATGGCTAAGAACACCATCAAACTCCACTTAAGCCATGAGATATGACAATGACAATGTGCCTTGCTGCAAACTGTCATGGCAAGGCAGATTTGTGCATTTTGCTCGATTTAAGCAAATTTTGAAAATGACAAACAAGTTTATCCATCTGAACACCTCAGGGAGGGACCAAGGAGGGATAAACACTGATCCATAAGCCTCCCAAGTCTTTGGAACTAAAAATAGCATGACAAACCTAGAAATGCCTAAAGAGGGGACAAGACTCCAATTTTGTTTTGGAGCATTCAATGGATGCACCAAGGTGGCATGAACTGAGCCATTCCCAACTGAATGAGTCAAGGATGATCTCTGAACTAGGGAACCAGCAGCCTGTGCTCTAACCTTTAGTCAATGGCTAGGGAGACTTGAGATTCCAAAATGCAACCATTGGCCAAACCTCTGCTGCAGTTGCCATTCACTATTGCATGCAAAACAAACTTGCTCTACTATAAATAGAGCTAATTTATGCTCAGATTAAGTACACCAAAGCCATCAAACAAATGCTTTCCTCAAAATCACCTTCTCACTTCCAAATTTGCCTTCCAAAGCAAGTCACTATCGGGTTTTGAGTTTGAGAGCTATTCCAACCAAACCAATCACACACACACCTCATAAACATCATATAGAAGTGATCTAAACACTTAAACAACAACTGTAACACTGATTTCTCAGAATCACCAGCCAGTTGCTCAAGGTTTTAACCAAGTTGCAGTTGAGATACCATGAAGTGATCCAGCCATTTCCAATCAAGTCCAAGCATTCAAACACACTCCATATGGTGTATGGAAGTTGTTCAGATCATCACAACTCATATGTAACACCTCCAACTCAAAAATCACTTTGCTCTTGCTGTCACGACTTTCAAGTAAGCCTAAACTTGGTCATCTCTTAAGTTATGCATATTTCCTCGCACAATACTTTTGCCAAATGTTCATAATCATGCATATAATGTCTCCCCTCAATTAATTGCTTTGTTTGAATCGTGTATCAAAATTCTCAGCCTTCAAGCAGAATTTAGGGTTCTTGAGGTTTTATCTTGATTTCTTATTCCATGCTTAAAATAAATGAAATTAAAGACCATAGACATGATCGTGAGGCAAAAACGAGCAGATTGATATGTGGATTGTGTGATTTCATCAAGTATTCGAGGAGATTGGATATAAAATGCAAAGCAGGCCAAACTCATAACACGCGCGTGTTCTTGCCATGTTCTTGGCGCCTTTTTTGAAAATTCAAATATTTGAATTTTGTGATTCTATTTAATTGATTCAAAAATTAATTTCTCTTTGAATTTTAATGATTTTGAGTTGATTCTTTTTTTAATAATTCACAAAAATTTTAAAATATTTTATTTTGCCAAAAATTTCCAAAAATATTACTTATTTCATATATTTGATATTTTTGCAAAGAATTAATGTTTTATTTGTTTTTAACATTTGAAATATTTGTTCCTTCTTGATTTCCCAAACTTAATTGATTTTCAATCATTTTGTGGATATAAACTTGATTTTTCAAACATTAATCCAAGATCACAACTTGTTTTTCACACATTTTTTTGATCTTAATCACCCTAACAAATCTTTTTCAAAAACTTTGGGCCTCTAATAGAGTGTAAGACTCAACCCGTTTTTGAAAGCCAAAAAATTTTGGGCCTCAGACAATTGTATAAGTCCCCGACGATTTTCAAAATGACGGTGCAATCACTGTCTACCTGGGCTTCTCCTTAAGCTATACGTCTCATTCCTTTTCAAAAACAAAAACTTTGGGCCTCTATTAGAGTGTAAAACCCATCCCCTTTGTACATACACCGCTTTTTGGGCCTCAGTCACTGTATAAGTCCCACTGTATTTTCAAAACAACAGCGCGATCTTCGCCATTTTAACGAAATCATCTGGGCCTACCCTCATGTTATAAGCCCCATTTCTTCTCTTTAAATAGTTTGGGCCTCTAATAGAGTGTAAGACCCATCCCCTTGTACATAAAAACTTTGTGGGCCTCACATATTGAATAAGTCCCCCTGTACAGTTTCCAAGACAACGGTACGATCATCGTTAAAACTTGGGTCTCTCCTTGAGTTGTAAGCCCCAACAATCTTTTCAAAGCACTTTCTCCTTTGATTTTGAATTAAAATATATGTTGTCATCAAAACTTTCTTTAATTTCTTTGTTGAACAACTGACCAAACAACATGGAAGCTCTACAACGGGTAAGTGTTTATCCGCTTTCATTTACCGCTTTCATATGTATATAACTGTATTGTGGGGCTGCTTCACTGTAAGTCTTCTCTCACATCCTTTTATATACTTGTCACATATCCACTGTGTAATACTAGTATAGTTATTTAGAGTTTTCCCCGGCAACTACGTCTAGGACTAGGTAAAGTCCTGTTGGTCACTCTTAAATACAAACAAAACTAGATCCCCCGTAGGATTCCAGATACAATCTTCCCTCCTCTTGGGGTTAAACAATATGGAACAAAGAGAAAGGCAGTATTCTCAGTGAACCTTTTCTCAGACTATCACCCTTAGAAATTGTCAAAGAAACTCTAACTCCCCAGAGATGATCTTTTCTCCGTGAATGGCATCTCTTGAGTTTCTTCCAAATCCTCGAACTTTCCTGGAATGATCTTTTCTCGATGAATTGCATTTCTTGAACTTCTCTTAGTTTGGGGACCCACAGGCTTCCTAAAAGCATCCCCGCCTCCTCTTCGGCGTTGTACAAGGACCCTTCAGCTTCTTAGAAGTTCTCATGCCTTCTCTTGGGCTTAATACAAGGAACCTCACGACATCTTAAAGGTATAAGACAGAGCTTAGTCATCCTTCGCTAGAGCAGTCTTTCCAGCGTCAAAACTCCGGCCGTTTTAGGGTTGATTCTCATCCCTTAATGCCCGTGCCTCCTCTTGGGCATTGTACAAAAGATAAAACTCTAGACTTAGACAGTCTAAAACTCTTGAGTCTCAAGACATTTTCAAGTCCCTTTCAAACATAGGAAAAAATAACGATAACCCTGGATCAATCTCTAGCAGAAACCCGGTCTCTCTCATGAGAGTTCCCCCACACTTGGACCCGCTTCAGGATCTCAAAATTCCTCAGCAGTAAGACAGCCTCCTCTTGGGCTTTGTACAAATGACTCTCCCTAGCGGAGCTAACCTTTTCAGACTCTCTGGTTGAGTCGACCACTTTTAGCCCCCATCTTGGGCTTTGTACAAGACAGTTAACAAATCACTCTCTTGCTGAGTATAAAAGACTCTCTTGTTGAGTCAAACCCTTTTTATCCTCAATCTCGGGCTTCGCACGAGACATATAAAACACTCCCTTGTTGAGTATAAAAGACTCTCTTGCTGAGTAAATCTCCTTTTAGCCTCAATCTCGGGCTTCGTTCGAGATAGCAAATCACTCTCTTGTTGAGTATAAAAGACTCTCTTGTTGGGTCAATCAACCTTAAGACTCTCTTGTTGAGTCAATCAATCTTCAATCTCTCTTATTGAGTCACAGTTTTTTAGCCTCCGTCTCGGGCTTTGTACAAGACACATACAAGTACTCTCCTGTTGAGTCAAACCCTTTTCAGCCTCCATCTTGGGCTTTATACAAGATACATTCTCCCCAACGAAGTCAAAATCTCTTTTAGCCTCAATCTTAAGCTTTGTACAAGATAGAAAGAACATTTTCCCTGGAAAGGTCAACTTCTAGCCTCCTCTTAGGCTTTGTAAAAAGAAATCCCCGGTTGAGTCAATCAACCTTTTACAATCAAATTTGTGATTTGCTCACAGTATACAAACATCAACAATTCCTCTTTAGAGATGACAAACTCTCCTTCATCCAAAACCCTTTAGCTTCACATCTTGGGCTTTGAAAAAGATATAAATCACCTTTATCTTCACGTCTTGGGCTTTGAACAAAACACCAAAACAACCTTTTTCCTCCCGTATAATAGGAGGAACTACGATCGCTCTGATTTCCCTGTTTCGGGAATACGTAGGCATAAGATTGCAAAATCTTAGAGAGCATACTAAACAAAAACCCAAAATCTCGTATCTTCATATATCCATCAAAAGCATTAGACCTAAAACCTGACCAATAGTCCAGATCCTGTTCTTAAGCAAATAACCCTTAAAGAGAACCCCCCTTTTGATAGCATCTGTAAACCAACAGTTTTGACTGTTTAATCTCAGTATGCAAGCAGGGTTAATTGGAGACATCTATTTCCCTTACTTAATCAGCTCAACAGGATAAAAAATGAATCGAATTGTAGTACCAAAGCGATAGTGTTTCGAAACCACAAAAATCACGCTACAAAAGGCTCAGCTTTTGAACCCACAAACCTCGAAAAACTTCTGCCTACTGCAAAAGGATGGTTCAAGTTCATCCTAACAAATATTAAACCTCGCGGTACAACTAAGGACTTTCTGTATCATGATGATAAGCTCCTCATCATGTGTCTTCTTAGGCCAATACCTATAGATCTTTCCCAAGTAATCTTTGGCCAACTTAAAGAGTCTATTATCTTGTCAAGAACCATGAACAAATCGTTCATTCCCTATGGAAGAGTCTTATCAGAAGTACTCTTCAGAGCACGAATTGTTCAAACAATTTACAAAATTCGATGTGGCCCAGACACTGCTCTGGACAGGAAGTTTTGTGAAATCTTTGACAGCGAATGGTTCTCATAGAATAAGATGTTTGCTCGTTAGAACTAGGCTAGGCTGTCAGTTGCAATGGTTTTTCAAGTATATGTGTCTGTACTGTTCATATTATGCACTTAGGGTTTAAATCAATGAAATAATGTTGCCTTCTGTTTTATCATCATATCAGTATTAAATCCATAACTTAAAATCTTTATCATTCTCTAAAATGATTACATTGCTTAAATAAAACATTTAAAACATTATCATAACCTAACGATGATTGTTAGAATAAAAAACTGTCAATAATGCATCAACATCCTTCAAGGATAATGCCTTTACTAAAATCCAGAACTTAATAGATGCTTCCAATTCAAGCATAGATCCCTTAGAAATAAGAAACATCTGGACTGAGTTCCATGAATGGATCTCAGAGGAAATTGTGAAGAGAAAGAGATTAGTTGTCACACAAGCAGAAGAAAAACAGCCGCATACCTCAAGAACTGATGAGTCTGAAAACTCGTCCTCATACTCTTCCTCCTCATTAGGCACTTATTAGCCTAAATCCTAGGAATCTGTTTTAGTTAGGTCTCCGTTTTGTTTGCTCAGAACTAGTTAGGATTTTGAAAACCTATGCTTTGAATTTAATGAAATATCTTTTGAAACTATTATATGTTAAACTATTCATTATCATATTAATCTCATTATGCTTACTAGCTCAAACGCTCTAAACTTTTGATGATGTCAAAAACGGGGAGAAATAGAAATATGATTTTGATTAGAAATCTTAAGGGAAAGAATGCAAACTCAAACAAGTAAATCAATCATATAAAATGCGTTTACAACTAACGTTTGTTTGATGTTTAACCGAGGAACTCTGAACAAGTTCACTAGGCATTCTCAGAACAAGTTAAGAAAGAAGAACTCTGATAGAAGTTCTTATGAACTGTTGTTCATATTATCGAAGTTGTACACTTCGTGAACATGTTGTTCAGAATCAAATCTACCCAGTATTATTCAGAAGTAGAGAACTTTTTGAAAGTCAATGTTATCATGATCTTTGTTTCACTTGGTTCAGAAGCTGTAAGTTGTCGGAGAATATGATATTCACAACATAAGAATTAGAATAAGGAAAGCTCTGAAAACAAAAGCTCTGAAAGCAGTCAAAGTAAAGTCTACATCTCAAGATACTTTTTAGAAGAAATATGCAAATCAAAAGTCAATGAGTGTCTGAAGATTCGGATTGAAGATCCAAGAAGAAGTAGTTCTGATTTAACCAAGAACCAATTAAAAAAAAATGATTTGCTATTAGACTAAATCAACAATTGGTAATCAGACTCTGTATATAAAGATTTGTATCTGACTCAGTCTGTAGTAATATCAACCAGAGCTAAGCTGTGAAATGTTTTCATATACCTTCATTGGTATCAATATCAGCATACTAAGGATATACCCTTCAATTGGTATAATAATACCTTAAGTTGGCATCAGACTCTACATACTATGGTATCTAATTAAGAATCAAATCACATTGGTACCAGATTCAAAATCAAGCGTTGATTGATCACTAAATTATCCTTCTTTTGGTATCTGATCAAGAATCAAGCTTTGATAAACCACTGAGTTGTGACAGTAACAAAGTTCTGAGATGAAGGCATGTGTTCAAAGTCAAACTCTGAAAAGACATGATCTTATTGGTGATTTAAAATTAATATTTCTGAATTACGATTCTGAAGATCCCAATATCTGACTTATGAAAACTAAGGGAGACTACCCAGAAGATTCAAATGTCAAAATCTATAATCTTCATAAAGTCTGAAAATCAGGGGTAGTTTCCTAAGACAATGTATGTTTCTGATAAATAGCGATTGTTATGTTATTAGATAAGAACTGCTCTGGTTCTGTGCTAAAATGATTCTTCTGAAAAGTAGAAATGCTTCAGACGTCTCTGAAGATTATAAGCTATGATATGAAGTTAAAAGGAACTAAGTTCTAAAGATCTAAAGATGGAAGTTCTGATGAACTAGTCCAGATGCTGAAGAATTTTGTCTCCTTAAAGACAAGATAGAGAAGTATTCCTTTTCTATTCTATGTTCTAGCAACTCAAATTGTTATTTTGTGAGTCTTTGGATCATATAAGATTCTAGATGATCACAGATAAAATTCTAGGGATAACACATTCAGGCGGAGCTATTGTTCTGGACTTTGAATATGTTTAGTTGTGGTGATTACCTTGTATAAAATGTTCAATCAAAATACTTGGTTTTGTCATCATCAAAAAGGGGGAGATTGTGAGAGCAAGAGTTGTCTCTACAAGTCGACTCTATGTTTTGATGATAACAATGGTATTTGTGAAAGAACCATTTTATGTTCTAACGTATGTTGTGTGTAGATCATAATCATAGAAGATATCAGATCCAACAAGCACCAGCCAAATGTACATAATTGATTATATGCGAAGTTACTATGTGTGACATAAGTCGCAAGAAGCAAGAATGCTTATGTATCTGATCATGATCAGGCAGATCCAAGGATGCCGATATTGTTGTTGCAATGCTCTTGTGGATGCTCTCTGAAAGTGGTTGTGATTCTGAAGATTGCGAAGCTTCTGAAGAAGATAATGTTTAAGATAACCGAAGTGCTGAAGATTCCAATGACTTGAAGTTCTGAAGGCTGAAGGCTCTGAAGACCAAGTGCAGAAAGACTCTGAAGACTTATGCGTTCTGAGGTTCATGGTTCCAAAGGTCAAGTGCTGAAGACTCTGAAGATGGATTCCTAATGGACAGTTCTTAAGTTTCGGAAGACTTGAAGAAGTAAAGGATAACGGATTTAAAGACAAGTGCTGAAGTTCTTAAGGCTGATTCCTAATGGACGACTTCGAAAGACTAAAGACTTGGAGTTTCAGATATCCTGTTAATAAGTCTATACTCATGCCTCTGAAGATTAGAAGACAAATGTTACCGTTGTGAAAGATTGTACACTGCGCCCAAGAAGATATATCCTGTCACTTCCTCCACAGTAAAAAGGAGATGTGTCAGTACAACTGTATCATTACACAACGTCTCTTTTCTAACAGCCAACAGTAATTCAAAAGGCTATATTTTACTGGGCTATTTAAAGAAAGGAGCAAACACTTCTGAAGGTATCGATTCAGTCCATTAATGGAGAATTGATCAAGTCATTGTGTGAAGATAGCAACAACGATGAGTTCTCGTTGTAACACTTAAACATTCAAAGCTATAACCATTTACACATGGCCATTGTTGTTGAAGCTCAAAGATCAAATCAACACAACAACAATAAATTGGTACAGAATCTGTTGATGAAGAAGACTGTAACGGCAAAATCGTGAGTGTAAGCTATTGATTAACTTAACTCATAAAGCAAGAGTCGCTACCGTACTTTTATTTTATCCAAAAAAGGAAAGGAAAAAGAGCAAACAAAACCTACACAAGCTCTACAACAAGAATAAGTGAACAGAGACTGGGTAAGGGGGTTGGTTATGTTAAGGGAAGGTGTTAGCACCCAAAACGTCTATATTACTCTATAGGAACCCTTTGAAATATTTACGCTTTTGGTCTAAAAAGTTTTGTTCGAAAAGAGATTAAGGAGATGAGAAGAGAAATTGTTTTTAAGATTTTTGTGTTTGGAGAGACTTGTCGTCTCATGTCTATGTACCCACGAAGTGCAATGTAGGATCAAAACCTCGTAGTTCGTGGTACAAAGAATGAAATTTGTTTGTTTTGGTTGATTTTAAATGTAAAGACAAGTTGTCATTTCCAAGCGAATAATTCTGCTTAAAAAAATGAATCATGTCTAAACTTATGAAAAAAATAAAGGACAAAGTGCACGAGGGCACAAAAGAGAGTTTGATGAGTTTGGTGTTTTTTAAAGGTCTTTTGAAAAAAGGTGTCAATATGCTTATATATTTTAGCATTTGTTAAGAAATGAAAAGAAAAAGAGTAAAATTACTTGACAAAGTCAATGTTTGATTATGAAAGAGGTGATAGTTTGAAATCAAGAAAGTTTTGAAAAAAGGGAGAAAGTTTTGAAAATTGAAAATTGGGTGGAGAAGAAGTGACTATCATAAAGCATAAAGTAAAAGCTAAGGATAAGAATAGCCTAACCACACAAGTAAGCTCCATAGTCTTCGACCCATGATTCCAAAGCAAAGGGAGAAGGTCCTAGTTCTAAGTCCAAGGATCCAAGAATAGAATTGAAGTCCAAGGTCTAGGTGCAAAGCTCCATGTCCATTGCAAAGGATAATAACTATATTCCAAGATTAGAAACACAAGTTTTTTAGATGTTTTAGCCTTTATTAATGTTTTTGGTCCAAGTGGACAAAGAGAAAAAGGCATAAGCAAAAACATGTGTCCAACAGACAAAAGGAAAAATTGCGGAAGCATAAACATGATATGAAATGATAATAATGGAGCATAAAAGTAAAAGAGTGATAGGGAGCGAGAAGGAATTGTAAACAAGATTAGTACAATAGTATTGTTAGTAAGTTAGTGATTAGTAGTTAGAGTAGGTGATCAATAATAATTGAATAATTGCACTTAGGTCAAGGTTAATGAGAACTCATTAGAGGATTGATAAGACCAAAACCTCCTAACAACAAGTATCATAAGTGTTGAACCAAAATACAAATAATCAACAATCTTTGATCGTTTTCCGAGACGGGACATATGTTGCGCTATGTTAAGCAATCGCCGAGTAATTTACGGAGTAATTACCCTACAATGAGGTCGGTCAATAGATCTTTGTGCTAATGCATGCTAGATGAACGATATGTAGATCGTCATCCGAAAGCAATACCGCACGAAAAGAAAAGAATGTAGCGATCTAGTCTTGATCAAAATTCAACAACGAAATTCTATGATCCATAAGACTTTCATTGATCAAAAGAAAAAATAAGATGAAGAGAAAAATGGATCTAACATTTATGATCCATCAACAAATCAAAGAAATCAATCAAAAATGAAAATAAAATCAAGAACTAAGTAATTCACATGAATTTTAAAAGAAAATTTAAACTAAAATAAAATCAAGTTTAAGAAGTTATAAAAAAAAGTAAAGAAAATTGAATAAAAAACATAAAAGAAAATTTAAAAAGAAAAAGAGAATTAAGATTGAAAATAAATTTGAAACAATGAGAATTAGAAGGATTTAAAAAAAAACAAATAAAGCAGAGAGGTATGAAATGAGAAGGTGGTGGTGATATAGGTCAAACGAGCTCTAGGCCCAGTCCAAAATCTATTAAACTAAACATAACAAAAAATAAAAAGAAAAGCATCTCGAATCAGCTTCTTCTTCCTCGTGAGCAAGGTCACGCACAAAGTCTCCATGCCAGTACTTTTTCGCCGCGCCGGAGCTTCCTTCCGTTAGCGGCAGAGCTCGAATCTTACACAGTTTCGATCGAAATGCAACGCTCTATCCAAATATACCTTCAATTTCAAGTGAAATCCAACCACGAACTCGAATTTATACCGCGAGATTTACGTCGAAAAGCTCCTATTCAGGTTCTAATCCGTTCAATCTCTCTTATTTTTTTCTTCAGTTCTCCTTAATTGTTATTGTTGACTCGAAAACTGCAATGTTGTTGTTGATTCGAAGTTATGTGATGAATTTGAAAGAAGGTTTGAAGTAGCTACAAATGGAATTCGGAATTTGTGTGAGTTAAAGTATTTGAAGAATTTGAAGGTGATGAAGGAATTTGTGGATGATTGAAGATCGAAGATGAAGTTCAAAAATGGAAGCAAGATGCAACGAAGGTGATGAATTCCGTTTTTGAATTGTGCAGGGATTATTTGGCTTTTGAAAGCTTGAGAAGTTGTGAGGGAGAAGACTCTTATTTATAGAGAAATGTGGTGAGAATTTGAATTGAATTGAAATTTCCATTTTGAATTGTGCGTGATGTTTTGCTCTGCTGCAGCGTTTTGACGCTTTCTCATGCTGCCGTTTTGGAATACATTTGCTGCCATTTTGAATTTGATTCAAGTTGATGCAGGTCATGCGTTTTTGAATTTTGCACTGTCAATTTGGAGAAGTTTGCAGCTTGTATGTGTAACAGTTGGCTTGGCTGCAGTTTGCATTGCGTGATGCCATTTTGATTCTTGGCTTGCTCACGTGACTGTTTGTGTGTATCAGGTAAAGCTTTTTCATGTGGCTTGTAGGATGAGCTTGTGGCTTCATGAAGAGGTGGCTTTTTGTATCTTGGTTTGTGTTTGTATTTAGTAGCTGACTTGGAACGACTTGGTGTATGGGAATCGATGCGTAACGGCTTGGCAATGTAAAGTAGCATATGGCTTGTACTTGTTGCAGCTAGTTTTAGATGAAGCTGGGTTTTGTTGCTTGGAATTTTGGATGCTCTTGGCTTATTTTTTTTTGCAATATTTTTAATTCATTGAATGGGCTTTAGCGTGTAACGATGTAGTGGACTTTTGGGATATTTTATTCACAAAGTTTGGACAAGGTATCAAGTTTATGGCATGACAAGGTTAGGAACAAAATATTCATGAACAAAATGGTAGTAAAAAGTATAATTGAGAAAAAATTGGTTATGATAAAAAAAATAGATTTTGAAATTTGGAATTTAAAAATGGATAATTGAAATGATGGTTAATGAATTTGGATAATTGCAAAATGGTTTTGGATAGTGAAAAATGGAATATAGAAAAATTGGTTAAAAAAAGTGGATAATTGGAATATAATGGATAGTTGACTTTAAATTAGATAATGGGAATTTTGGAGAATTATGAATTAAAAATGAAAATGGTTATTTGAGAATTGAATTAGATATTAGAAAAAATGGATAAAGGAAGTGGGTTTCTAAATGGATATTGAATAGAAAAGGTGAATGGAAAAAGGGTATGGTTTAGAAATTGGATAATGACAATGGATATGAAAATGGTTTGGTAAAAAGAAAAAGATATGGACTCTTGTGGAGAATGAGAAATGGTTCATGGGTATGGACATTTAAATGGATAAAAAAAATGGTTTAGCAAATGGATATGCACCTACACCAATATTTTTCAACAACACGGCCATGAAACCTTGATTTTAATCCAAAGCCAACTTGAAATTTTCCACAAAGCAACTGATTGAAATGCACACAACCACTACTGAACAATTTGCAACTGAAGCCACGACTGTCAACCTTGATTTTTTTTCTGAATTTCTGGTCAATAAGTTTTGAATCATCTTGAATTTGTCCTGAATTAAATCTCTGGGAAAATAAATCCACAGATGAACCCAACTTGGACTGATGAACTCATTTGATCCTGATGGATATCACCACACAACAACTTGACAGTCACTACTTGAGAAACAGTCCACTGGCGCAAATGACAGGCAGATGAAGCAAACTTGATAATTTGACCAAAATTAGGTCAAACATCCATCTAAACTGGATCATAGCTAAACAACCACATTTGACCTGAAATTGCTTCATTGTCTTTGACAAACCTACAAAACACACAAAGAGAGAAACTGTAGCAAATTTTTTTTTTGGTATTTTGGTTAGAGGTTGGTAAACATAAACAAATAATAAAGCAAGTGAGAAATACACAGATACCCAGGAGAAACACAAATTGTGATCTTGTTTGAAGTATGCAATGCAAATGAAATGTGCGAAATCTTAGGGGTAAAAATTAGGGTCTTACAAAGACAACATTAGAAATCAGTCAAGTCATCAACCACCTTCTTGACAACAAAGGGTCATTCGTAATTGGGAGTCCACTTGCCTCGTGGATCCGAGTGAACAGGTGAATATCTCTTGAGCACGAGTTCGCCTTCACAGAATGTTCGAGGAAGAAATTTCTTGTCAAAAGCTCGTTTGAGGCGTCTCTGATACAATTGACCATGACAAACGGCTGCAAGGCGCTTCTCTTCGATGAAATTCAGTTGGTCGTATCTGGATTGAACCCATTCAGCTTCATCAAGACCTACTTCCATGATGACTCTGAGTGAAGGAATTTCGACTTCGATGGGTAGAACTGCCTCTATACCATACACAAGTGAGTACGAAGTTGCCCCAGTGGAAGTGCGAACTGAAGTTCTGTACCCATGCAGTGCAAAGGGAAGCATTTCATGCCAATCCTTGTAAGTCTTGACCATTTTCTGGACAATCTTCTTGATGTTTTTGTTTGCTGCTTCCACGACGCCATTCATCTTGGGCCGATATGGTAAAGAGTTGTGGTGCTCGATCTTAAATTCTTAACACAACTCCTTCATCATGTTGTTATTCAGGTTGCTTGCATTGTCCGTGATAATGTTGCTAGGAATTCCATAACGACAGATTATCTCTTTCTTGATAAATCTAGCAACCACTTGTCGTGTAACATTTGCGTAGGAAGCAGCTTCAACCCACTTGGTGAAGTAATCGATGGCAACCAGAATAAATCGATGACCGTTGGAAGCCTTTGGCTCGATCATTCCAATCATATCCATACCCCACATGGAAAATGGCCAAGGTAAAGTCAAAACATTCAATGGAGTTGGAGGCACATGGATCTTGTCTCCGTAGATTTGGCACTTGTGACATCTTTTGGCAATGTTGTAACAATCTACCTCCATCGTTGTCCAGTAATACCCAGCCCGAAGGTTCTTCTTGGCCATAGCAGGACCTTTAACATGTACACCCTCGCAGCCCTCATGTATGGACCTTATGATCGTGTGTGCTTCGTGTCTATCCACGCATCTGAGCAACACAGAATCATAATTCCTCTTGTACAGTATACCACCACTTAAGAATAATTTGGCGCAAAGCTGCCTAATAGCTTTCTTATCAGTGATAGTGATACCCTCGGGATATTCCTGTTTTTTTAGATATCTTTTGATGTCGTAGAACCAAGGCTTGTCATCAGACTCATCCTCGATTGCTAAATAGTGTGCTGGTTCGTTCAAGTGATCAATGCAGATATGAGGAGCTTTATTCTTCCACTTGACCTTGAACATGGATGCTAAAGTGGCAAGAGCATCAGCTAGTTGATTTTCCTCTCTGGGAATATGATGAAAAGTGATCTCATCAAAGTAAGGAATTAACTTCACTATGTGTTGTTGGTACGGAACCAGCTTGGAATCCCGAGTCACAAAGTTCCCTCTGACTTGACCGATGACCAAGGAAAAATCTCCATAGACCTCAAGAATCTTAATTCTCATGTCAATTGCCGCTTCAATACTGTAGATACATGCTTCGTATTCAGCCATATTGTTGGTGCATGCAAAGCATAACCTGGCAGTGAAGGGAAGGTGAAAGCCTGTTGGAGAGATGAGGATAGCATCGATTCCACAACCCTTAGAATTGGAGGCACCGTCGAACACGAGCGTCCATCGCGCCCCTGGTTCGGGTCCTATATCAGGGTCTGGAGTCTCATAATCTTTCATAAACAGAACATCCTCATCGAGAAAGTCAAACTTCATCTGTTGATAACCCTCTATAGATTGATGAGCAAGGTAGTCAGACAAGACGCTCCCTTTTATTGCTTTCTGGGTAACAAGTTGGATATCATACTCAGTTAACAGCATTTGCCACCGAGCAATCCTTCCAGAGACAGCAGGTTTCTCAAATATGTACTTTATCGGAACCATTTTGGATATCAACAAAGTAGTATGGTAAATCATGTATTGTCGTAGGCGTCGAGTAGCCCAGACCAGAGCACAACAAGTTTTCTCCAAGAGTGAGTATCTGGTCTCACAATTAGTGAACTTCTTGCTCAGATAGTAAATTGTATGTTCTTTTCTGCCAGTGTCATCATGCTGACCCAATACACATCCCATTGATTCATCGAGAACGGTGAGATACATGATTAAAGGCCTACTAGGAACCGGCAGTACTAAGATCGGTGGTTCTTGCAAGTATTGTTTCATTTTGTCAAATGCTTCCTGACAATCATTATTCCATTCAACCGATTTATTTTTCCCTAACAATTTGAACATTGGTTCACAGGTAGCTGTCAAATGAGAAATGAATCTTGAAATGTAATTGAGCCTGCCCAGAAAGCCACAGACTTCTTTTTCTGTTTTGGGAGGCGGCATGTTCTGAATTGCCCGAACCTTATCAAGATCAACTTCAACGCCTTTCTGACTCACAATAAAGCCCAACAGTTTACCAGATCGAACTCTGAAGGTGCATTTCGCAGGATTCAACCGCAATCTAAACTTCCGGAGTCTGTCAAACAGTTTCTTCAGATGACCAAGCGTTCATCCTTAGTTTTGGATTTGGCAATCATATCGTCCACGTAAACCTCAATCTCTTTATGAATCATATTGTGAAAGAGGGTTGTCATGGCACGCTGGTATGTTGCCCCTGCATTCTTTAGACCGAATGGCGTGACTTTGTAGCAATATGTACCCCATGGCGTGATAAATGTAGCCTTCTCCATATCAGTTGGGGACATCTTAATCTGATTATATCCTGAAAAACCGTCCATGAAGGAAAAGACAGAGAACTGCACAGTGTTGTCTGCCAAGACATCAATATGAGACAAAGGAAAATCATCCTTCGGGCTTGCTTTGTTGAGATCTTGATAATCCACACACATTCTGACTTTTCCGCTCTTCTTGGGAACCGGGATGATGTTGGCAATCCATTCAGGATATTCGGAAGTGGCTAGGAATCCAGCATCAAGCTGCTTCTTTACCTCTTCTTAGATTTTGAGTGCCATGTCAGGTCTAGTCTTCCTGAGCTTCTACTTGACAAGAGGACATCCGGGCTTGAGTGGCAAGTGATGTTCAACGATGTTGGTATCCAACCCAGGCATATCTTGATAGGACCAGGCGAAGATATCAACATACTCTTTCAATAACTTGACCAACTTGGAGTGTACATGCTTAGCAAGGGATGCGCCAACCTTGACTTCTCTTCTGACCTCATCAGTACCAAGATTAACAACTTCCACTGGCTCTTTGTGTGGCTGAATCTCTCTACGCTCGTGCTCAAGGAGCCTTGCCAGTTCAGTCGGTAATTCACAATCTTCCTCACTATCTTCTTTGGCTTGGTTAAATGGAATTCCAGAATTACAATGGATGATTGCCATGTTGTTATCAATGCTTTTATTAGTTCTGCATGTTTATGAATATGTTTAGAATGAGCTATTTAAAAAGTGAAAAAAGAAAAGAAACTTTTGCCTTTTGTTTTTTTGTGAAAAAGTAAAATAAAGAAAGAAAATAGAGCATGATTTTGAATGCAAAAAACTTTTATTTATTGATCACATAATATTGCAAAAGCGCGAGGCCCTTTACAATCTATCCACTCGTCTCGGGCGAGGACGAGGGAACGAGAAAGCAAAATACATTACATGTTATATGGGAAAACCAATGGAATCACGGTAGATGTCCAATTGTTGAGCTTGAAACCAAGTGGACATTTGCGCACAAAGCTTGAAATCTGATTACTGAGACCCGCGTCATCAGCAGCTACCATGATGTCACCCTGCTGGAAACCCGCGTTATGGAACTTGACAAAGTTGCATTGCTTCTGATCAGAGGAACCAGATTAATGACCAGGATGATAGCCCACTCCAAAACGATTATGCTTCTCAACCACATTAATCACGTGCCCCCAGCCTGGCAAGGCACCTCTATCGATGGTCTCTTTAGCACTCTTAGCAGATGCTAAAGTCAATGGTGGTGATCTACTTTAACTAGTTGAAGCAGAGCTGACATCTTCGAACTCGAGACACTGCAACGGTATCTCAGCTATGGCTTCTTCGGTCTCGACGTATCGAAAAGATGATAACTCGCTTACAATCAAAACCTCTTCACCACAGACATTGACAAGCTAGTCATCAAACACGAACTTCAACTTCTGATGTAAAGTGGATGTAACTGCCCCTGCCGCGTAGATCCATGGACGACCCAGTACGTAACTGTACGCAGGATTGATATCCATCACTTGGAAGGTAATGGTAAACAAATGAGGCCCAATGTTGATGGGTAAATCCACTTCTCCAATGACCTGTCTTCGAGAATCGTCAAAGGCTCTGTCAACTAAGACACTTGGTCTCATCTCGATTCCTTCCACTTGTAATTAAATCAACGTGCCCTTAGGCATCACATTGAGAGAAGAACTGGTATCCACTAGAACACGAGATAACAAGATGTCTGTGCAAGTTACAGATATGCGCGGCGCTTTGTTGTGGGCATTTCCTTCAGGAGGCAATTCTGATTCATTGAAACCCAAATACCGACTTGCAGTTATGTTGGCCATAACATCATCGAATTCGACGACGGATATATCTTGCATAACGTGGGCGTCGTTCAACACTTTCAACAAAGTCGATCTGTGCGCGGGCGAACTCATGAGTAAGGATAAAATTGAGATCCTCGAGGGAGTCTGACCCAGTTGATCCACAATCTTAAAGTCACTTTTCTTGATCAACTTAAGGAACTCTTGATCTTCAAAGGTCTCCTTGCTCTTCGAAACATCCTCAGACGGGATAGTCAGTACTGGAATAGCAGTATATGCCCCTTGTTAAACAATAGGGGTTGCAGCTGCAGGCGTGTCTTTAGGAGAAACAACAGTTGGAACTTGAACAGGCTTTGTAGTGACCTTCGGAGCAAATACTTGTCCACTGCGAGTCATACCTCCACCAGCTGTAACATTCACGATCTCAGATTCGGCGAACCTTATCTCTTGACCCCCAGAAAACACAGTAGACCCATATCTCCACGGTATCTCTTTAGAATTCTGATACGGAAATGGCTTTGGCGGGCAAACAACGATGGATTACACCTTTTTTTATTTAGGGGATTCCACATAAACTTTCCTATAGACGATGGTGAACGGCTTAATAGCTGCAACTTCCTCAACAGGTTTGGATCTGGCAAATTGCACTTCGCCTCGGTTCATCAGAATTTGGACACAATCCTTCAGCCTTCGGCACTGGTTGGGATTATCGTCACAAATCTGACACTTACCATACAAACCTTTCAACAACCCATGTTCCTTCAATTTCTTGAAAACCACAGACATCGGAGTCTTTACTTCGTCAACATCCATGATCAATTCAGCCCTTGAATTATCCTCAACCATGTTAACCGCAGGCCCACCGTGATTCGGCAACGGATTACTCTGAATGTTGGGTCCTTCCTCAGCAAAAGTCAGAACCTTCTTATCAATGAGTTCCTGAACCTTGGTTTTGAAAACAAAACAATCCTCTGTTGCATGTCCTATGTATCCAGAATGATAAGCCCAAGACGCATTTGGGTTATGCTTCGGGCCAAATGGAGTAATCGCAGGTGCAATCTGCTTGGGAACAATTGCCCCTTGGTGAACCAAGTAAGGAAATAATTTAGTGTATGACACCGGAATTCTGTGGAAATTCGGACGCTTATGGTTTCCTTGACTGTTGTTGTTCTGACGGTTCTGATTCTGCTAATTTTTGTTCTGTTGATTCTGTTGCTGATTCTGAGCATTCTGAACTGGTTGTTGTGGATGATACTAATACGGAGGTTGTTGATACTGTGCAGCAGCAATGTATGGATATGGATAATACGGCATGGGAGCCATGGGAGCTTGATACTGAGGAGAAGCTTGAGCTGTCACAGCGTTGGTTTCACCTTCCTTTTTCTTGGAATGACTGTTCTGAGATTTCCGAGTGGCCGGCTGCTGGGAAGCAGTTCCAGGAATCTTTCCAGTCTTCAAACCATTCTCAATCCGTTCACCAATCGTCACAACATCAGCGAAGTTCGATGAAGAACTGCCCACCATTTTCTCATAGTAAGATCCTTGCAATGTACCCATAAAGATGTTAACCAACTCATTGTCAGAGAGAGCCGGTCGCATACGAGATGCCATCTCACGCCATCTTTGTGCATACTCCTTGAATGTTTCAGCTGAGCGATGTGACTGATTCTGCAATTATAATCTGGTTGGCGCTAGATCAAGGTTATACTTGTATTGTCTCACGAACGCTTCAGACAAATCCCTCCAAGTACGGATTTTGCTGCGCTCCAAGCCCATGTACCAATCCAATGAAGCACCAGACAAACTATCTTGAAAACAATGAACAAGTAATTCATCGTTATCAATATGGGATGCCATCTTCCTGCAGTACATAGTGATGTGACAACGCGGGCAGCTTAAGCCTTTATACTTTGGCAAATCAGGTATCTTGAATTTCTGCGGTAGCACAACATTTGGAACCAAACACAAGTCTTGGGCTTCCATACCAAAAGCAGAGAACCCTTCAATAGCTCTGATACGGTCTTCCATTAACTTGTAGTTAACCGATCTATTCTAATTAGTGGGCCTGACAAGAATCTGAGGATTTGGTAGTTGAGAAGCAGCAGGAGCATTCACTTGTGGAGTAGCAAACTGAGAATGATACACCAAACCCGGATTAACCATCTGACCAGCATTCTGACCCATCGGAACACCATACGAATAATTTGGAGGGGGTACCCCAGCAGCTGAGGAAGAGGCCCTAGGATAGAACATCCCATGATGAACATTCTGAACAACGGTTTGAGCAACTTGAGATGGAACCAGAACATGAATAGGAGGACCTCTATACACGTGCTCTCCTTTATCAGGCGTTTTAGTGTCAGCCAATCCGGAAGTTTGATGAGTTTGAACATGAAGATTCTCAGGATCATCATTCATCACTGGAGGCGGGACTAGAGTAGGCATGACCCATGGATATGTGGCAGCATTCCCATTAGGCATGGGCGTAACAAAAGGCTGATATGGCATGAAAGCACTACCATTATTTGCAATCTGACGAGTGTAATTCGGAGGCATGCCCCAAGGAAAACCAGCGGGCATCTGGTTTAAACTGGGTTGAACAACTCTAGCAGGAGAAGGAACAACGATAACAGGAGTAGCCTTAACAACAGGAGGAGTGGTCACAACAGGAGTGACAACAGTTGCATCAGTAGTAGTTGCAATAACAGTGGCAGCAGCAGCGGCGTCCCTTTGAGCATGACGGAGTTCCATATTAACATCCATGTTCGTCTGGAACTGATCCATCCGACCTTGGAATTGAGCCATCATTTCCTTGTAAGCAGCATTCTCAGCTTCGAAGTCAGCCATGATTCTAGATTTGCTTGAGCGAGTAAAATACCGATGTCGAATCGTCGTCTTGCTACAAGGAAGGCAGACAAGGATGAGCAATAGTTTTGGATGAAGGGACTTGCATATGTGTGAAGATGAATGTATGACATGCATGCAAAAATAAAGTTTTAAATTCCAGGAATTCTTAAACTTATCTTTGTTGACGATAATCATAAAGCACACAAGTAAAGGCATAAAAGATAGAGTGAGCAAGCATCTTCATTCATTCATTCAATAAAGTAACGAAGCAATAAGTCGAATACAAGTCAAATATCTGCCTTTTGGGCTACAACAAAATCTGCACGGATCCTATCAAATACCACCCTACACACAGATAAGAAATGAAAAACTGCCCAAGGAAGATGGTGCGACAATGCATCAGGATATGCATCCCTCAATAACCCTGGTAGGTCCTCCAATGCATGCTCAGCAAATCTGGCTAGACGACCATGCCTCTCATTCCTGTACTTCGCATCCTTCATGAGGTTGCGCAACAAAGAATGATTAGGTCCCTGAAGCATGTCCTGAAGAAAGGCCTTTTTTTGATCCAGGAGGTTATGTAGATGACGGCTTTGATGCTCCTAGTGAGTGCTCTCTGTGTTGAGCTGACTAATCTGCTCTTGGCTCTGATGTGCTTGATCTTGCAGCTTCTGAATCTCACCGAAGACTTTGGCGAGCTCAGCTTGACATTGGAAAAAGTCCTTCGCTAACTGATTAGCATGGTCTTGTTCACTTTGCCACTTTGCCTTGAACTCGGATAACTTCCCTCGAAGCTCTTCAAGTTACTTGTTGTAGCTCATCTCCTCTTTGTAGGCTTAATAATGAGCATCAGCGAGTTGTCTCTTCTTTGAAGCAAGTCCCTCATAGGTGCTCTTCAAAGCATCACCCGCCTTCCCACGCTTGTTTTGTTCAACCTCCACCTCTTTGAGCATGTGCTCGCGCTTCTGGTGGAGCTCAATCTGTAGACTATCCTTCTCGGAAGTGACTCTTTCAAGGTTGAGACGAAGATCAGCATTCTCCTTCTTCAACTTCTCAACAATCAGCTTGAGTTGATCGACTTCAGATGGAGGAATAATGACAAGTTCAGGAAGCTTGGGATTCATGGAAGGCTCAGGAGAGAATGGAAACAAAATCTATTTGACGCGCTCTTTGACCCAAAGTGTGTAAGCTTCCTTGGCTACACAATTCTTCTTACCCAAATCGGCTCTTCCTTCGAGATGAATCTGATTCCAAGCGGCACTAAACCTCTTCAGCAAACCCATGTTGTCAACCCCTTCATGAAAGATGAACTCTTCCACTACCTCAGGATCAGGCTTGTCAACCATAGGGTATCCCAATTGTCAGAAAACCATTCTCGAATTGTAGTTAATTCTACCCATTGTACCCAAGAGAGGCACATTAGAGAATTTCCCACAATGAAGAATGATCGGAATGTCGTCGAAGACTCGAGAATACCAAGAAATATCATCAGCTGTAAGAGACATGATTTGTGGAGACCACTTGAGATTATCCTTATTCTCAACAAAGGGACCCTTATGTGGAAGGTGAGACATGAACCATCGGTACAACAAAGGAGCACAGCAGACAATGGTTCCTTTCTTCTTTTCATTCCTAGAATGAATAGAATGGTAGGTATCAGCAAGAAGCGTCAGAACAAGGTTCTTGGACAAGAAAATGCTGATGGCAGCCTGATCTACGAAATCCTCCAGGTTCAGAAACAAGACAATCTCATATACCAGCAAAGCGAGAACAGCGTTGAAAGCCTTCCGGTTTCCATCCTTAGCAAAAGTAGTGGCCTTGTCAACCAAGAACTACGAAGGAAACCCTCGAATACCTTTCCCTTTGGTCTTGAGATTATCCTCTACATCTTTCTTACTAATGCAAAGCGCATCAGCAATAAGATGAAACTTCGGACAACCACTAGTGTAAACATAAGGAACCTGCTTCTTGATCTCAACCCCTAAAATATAAGCATACTCCTCAAGTGTAGGTGCTAGCTGATAATTCTGAAATGTGAAGCACCTATATGGCGGGTCGTAGAACTGAACCAGAGTATGAATAGTAGTGATGTTGACTTCAGTGTTGAGGATGGTCAACAGATTACCATAAGTACCTATGAAAACCCCTCTGTGGTCTCCCACAAACAAAGACGCTAAACCTCTCAAAACACCCAGCTTAGGCTCCACAAACTTGTAACTAAAGATGCCACGACAACCAGTACTCATCTCTATGATAATGTCAACAAAAGATAAGCCTTCGAAAACCTGGAAATGCACATGCAAAAATTAATTTCCATGATGAAATGATATGCAACACAGCAACAAGAAGCCAACACTGTCTGAACAATCCAATCTGAATAATCTGGATATCTGCATATAATCTGTGCCAGTTGTCGCTCCCAGGATTTTCATCCAGGTACAAACGCGAGAGTGGCGCGGAAAAACAGAGTCGTCAGCCGTGTAAATTTATCCCAAAGGAGGGAAATGGAACACCGCATAAACTTGAGGAAGAGGGAAAGGAATGGTCATCGCAACCATAACCTGGGTTCAGGAGTCGGTTACGCGAGGGGAAGGTGCTAGCACCCCACGCGTCCATCGTACTCGATGGGATCCACGCTTGTTGTCTATTCTAAGGGTGAGTTATACTATCATCTAGGGTTGTACTAAGACGGGAAGGGGAAGACAAAGACAGACTCGGTAGGACGTCGACGTCCTAGGCCTACGTACCCCCTTTGTCCAATGGGGAATTCAGAGTCAACGCAGTTCGGACCAAGTTCTTTTTGTGTTTTTTATGAGCGACGTTAAGTTCGCGTCCGGCAGTTAGGGTCGATGCCTGTTTGCGACTCAGACGGAAAGTAACGTGCCCTTTTTGAAAATATCCTTTAGTTTGACAATCCCGAAGGACAAAAAGGTTTGAAGATGGTTTGTATTTTTTAGGACAGAAGTGGCTTAAGTTAGTCTATACGTCGCATTGCACCAAAGTCTAGGGCACAGGGGCGAATACTTAACGCATCGTCCCAAGACAGGACGCTCACTAAGCACTCTAGAAAGATGAGAGGAAGCCCCTCATTTCTCATTCCCCACACTTAAGGCTTGTGCGCAATACAATTTATCCTTATTAAGTATTTTTAAGAAGTTCGAGATGAGAAGAGAGAAGACACAAGGGTAACTCTAAAGGAGACTAAGAGTCCTAAAGTTATCATGCATGGGTGACCTACGGTTAGTGAGGTTTGACGACAACCAAATCCTAAAGGTAGGAAAAAGATGAGAGAAGGAAAGAGTTGAAGGAGAACAATGATACTTATCCATACCCTCAAATAACTTACCTTAGTCCCTGCATAAAAGGTTAATGAGAAACAGACACAAGTAAAAGAAATGGGCACCCAAACAATGGCATATAATATTGATAACAATCCAAACATGAATTAATAAGTCAAATAAACAACCCCAAAGCAAATGGCACAAGTGCCTTTTCAAACAGATAAGCAGACAAGACCAAGGATACGCATACAAGAAAACCTCACACAAAGAGCCATTAAACAAATAGCGAAACAATTTCTAAAACCACCAAATTAAATATCAATATTGCCCCACTAGAGACAAACCAAATACCCAAAACTCCTGAAAAATCCAAGATGTTAGTCACTTAAACAATTGGGCAAAGCTCAGGTGAGAAATAGGGTTCAATGTGCCAAAGGGAAGGACTAAAATGCAACATGCAATAATTTTAAAAATGATAGAAAAATATTTTAATGCATTTTAGAATGTTAGTGAATGAACGCAAAAGGAACGAATTAAAAATATTTTATGGATGCAGAGAAATAAAATAAACAAAATTAGATATGCATGATTTGGATAATTCAAAAAGAAAATGAATAAATATTTAATTTAGATGATAAAAAATAAAATAAAAATAAAAATAAAATTTGTAAAAATTTTATAAAATAATAAAAAGTATGCATGATTTTTATGGTGATTTTTAAATGCACATAATGTATTTTTAAAAATTAAAAATGAAATGTTATGAATTAATAAAAATAAAATGAAATAAAAGTGTTGGGGGTGCGTTTAGCAAGAAAATGAATTGGAATAGAATATGGGCCTAAAAGATGGGGTGCGGATAACAAGTCCAACCCAACCAAAAACTCAGCGAGAAAAATAAAAAAAAGGGTGCACATGAAGCCTAGTCAACCAGTTGACTGCACCGTTACCTTCTGATGGATCCAACGCGCCTTGTTAAGTCAACCGTCTCAACTAGCAATCATATCCAAAGGTCAAGATTGAACACACATGATAAATATGATACGCACCCACACATGCAATGATTCAGACCACCTTGGGTTCCCACGTGCAAGGCGCGTGATTATTTTTATTCGTTGGCAGCATCATGGCCACATGATCCATCCAACGTCCCTGATTTGGTCAACTAAAATAAAAGTGAATAAAACGAAATAAAATAATTGGGGGAACACAATAGGAACGGTGGGGTAATAAACACAGGATTAACAGAATAAAAAATAAAAAAAAAATAAAACGTGGCGTGATCTGGGCCGTTGGATGAAGAGAATGAAGGGTGAGGATTGTGTCTTCAACCTTGGAACCCTTGGCCGGCCGGAAACTCTCCAGGTCGCCGGAGCCCTAGCTCCGGCCGCCGCCCACGGTGCCTGCAAGTAAGAAAAAACCCAGAAAACGCAAAGGCCTATAGCATTTTGACCAGATTTTCGCGAGGATTAATAATATCCAATCAAAAATTACAAACAATGCATGAATGTTGAGATTCGAACAAAATAAGTTTAGGGCTCAAAACTTGAAACACACAGAGCAAGCAATATACACGTCCAAACACCAAACAAATTACATCAGGTTCATCAGCAATCATCACACATCAATATACACGGAAAAAAAGAGAGTTTTGGGATCATCAAAAAACCTTCGAACCTGAGATGGTGCAACCTAAATCTTTGCTTTTAGTTGCGAATGATGGTTGGTCTTTACTCTATGGATCACCAGGAAGAATGTTGTGGAAGAACCTTTGGGAAAAACCTTGTAGATTGAGAGATATGGATGTGAGATGCTTTAGGGTTCAAATTCTCTACTCCTCCAAATGTCACGTCTAGAAACCCTAACTAGTGCATGAATGGGTTTAAATAGCCTAGGGTTTTTCACTGATAATGAATTGGGCTTGGGCAATTCCTTGTTTAACGAGTTTTTGAATAATTTTGGAAAATCACATAATGTTGGATACACCTCCTCCATGCATGGATATCCCAATATTCTATGATGGATCACTTGTGTTTGAATTGCTATTTACACCCATATTGAAATTGGGATTTGAGACAATTTGATTTATGAGTTTTCAACATTTTGGCAATTTTGAATAATGGGAAATAAGTGAAGAATAAACCATGGAATTTCCTAATTCTTGGGCCCAAAATAATCCTCAAGAAATGCTCTTTGATATTAGAATGTTGCATGATGCAATGGAATTGATTATAGGCCATTATGCCAAAGTTTGTGAAAATGGAATCATGAGAAACCCTAAAAACCACTTTGCCTTCTTTTGATCATAAGTTGAGTTGCACAAATGATATGGAGACCCACTAATACTTGTTGGAAAGAGGGGGAAAAGATCTTCAACTTTCATGTTGGAGAAAAATTCATTTGAAGCTTCTTTGATGATGAAAAGTCAAGTTGAATGCAGTGCAGGAACTTGCCCAAAAAGGAAACTTTCAAATTATAGGTCATTTCCATTTTTAGTAACTTTTGCACCAACTCCTGATTCTTGATAAATGGCATGAAACCTGACCCTTGAAGACCATATGAGGATGTGAGACCTTGAAAACCTTGGAGAGAACCTCAAAATTCCACAGTTGACTTCTCCTTTCATTGTTGACCTTTACCCCGTTCACCTGATTTCCAATCCATTGGCCAATTGAATTCCTCCTGAACCAAACTGATGGACAATCTTCCATTCCTAGATACTTAGGGACCCAAGGAATACCCTAGAATCAAGTCTTGCCCAAAAAATCAGAAATAAACTGTCTTTATAGCAAACCCTAGTTTTGGTACCCTCAGTCTAGGAGGAAATAGCACAGTCTCCAAATCCAAATTCCTCTGAATATGATGTGTATCCTCTCCAACAAAGATAAGATATGCCATTTAGTGATGATAAAAACCCAAGGGGCTTGCCCATTGAAGCAATAAACCCAAGAATCTCAAAACCCTAATCTATGCACTGGTTAGGAGAGAATGATCCACCGAGCTCTCTTGGACAATACCAGGACTCTTGCTTGACCCTCTGAAGAACTGCCTCAGGCACCTTGACCCCATGCTAAGAACCAATGATATGCACACATGATAATGCAAAAATGAAATGAAACATAAGCCAGTTAGTAATAAAGTAAGGAGGGCAAATTTTGGGGTGCAACAGCTGCTCCTATTCAATCAACTTGGTCCTGAAGGTATGATAGTGACGGCTCTCAGACATTCGGGATGCATGGAGATTGATTACCAATGAACCCGGAAATTTGCAATCCTCTGCTGGAAAAGTAGCCATAAATAATGTATTGTCGCAACGCAGATGAGTGCTAGCTATGCTGGGTATAAAGTCATCTCTGCTGATAAAGAGAATTCACAAAGGAATCTCAAAATATGCCATCCCTGCTGATAAAGGGAACTGACGAAAAGAATCTTCAAAAGATCGCTATCCCTGCTGACAAAGAGAACTAGCAAAATAAAATGCCATCCCTGCTGATAAAGGGAACTGACGAAAGAAATCTCCAAAAGATTGCTATCCCTGCTGATAAAGAGAACTAGCAAAATAAATGCCATCCCTGCTGGTAAAGGGACACTGACAAAAGAATATCTTCAAAAGCTTGTTATCTCTGCTGATAAAGAGAAACTAGCAAAACAAATGCCATCCCTGCTGATAAAGGGAAACTGACGAAAGAAAATCTCCAAAAGATTGTTATCTCTGCTGATAAAGAGAAACTAGCAAAACAAATGCCATCCCTGCTGATAAAGGGAAACTGACGAAAGAAAATCTTCAAAAGATTACTATCTCTGCTGATAAAGAGAAACTAGCAAAACAAATGCCATCCCTGCTGATAAAGGGAAACTGACGAAAAGATTATGATCTTCAAAAGATTGCTATCTCTGCTGATAAAGAGAAACTAGCAAAACAAATGCCATCCCTGCTGATAAAGGGAAATTGGCCAGCAAAATATGTCAAAAATTGACTACCATGTGAGAACGGGATTTCACAGAAGGGAAGTGCCAAACAAAGGCAAACTCCCAACTGACTCGAAATCCACTGGCAAGATGACTCCGCTGGGGAAGGAAAAGTCTAAATAAAAGACTCTGCCGGGGAGCACAAGTATGAGGAACGCATCCCTCCAAAATCTCCTGAGTTATGCCATCTCTGCTGAGAAAGAGAACTGGCAAGGAAAGTATCAAACTTGGCTTATGCTTCAAATGCAAATGTTTGAATAGTGGCGTAATGCTCCACACGAAGTGGAAATGCTACGCGTTTGAGGATGCAATGCAAATGCTTATGATATGCAAAAAGGGTCCCTTCAGCAAAATAAATGCCGGAGAGAAGAGATCCATTCAGCTGAGGATGACAAAAATAAATTGTCCTCTGAATCTAGGAACTCTGCTGAGAAGTGTCATACTGATCGACCCTTTAGATCAACAACTTTTGCTGGGGATGAAATCCCAAAAGAATATTCACACTACTGGGGATTACACCTGTCCTCTACTGAAGGTAACATCCAAAACCTGAGATTTCTCCTCTGCTGGGGGAGTTGAGAATGAGTGCCAATAACAGAACCAGAAGTTTGTTACTGAAGATTGCCAATAACAATTGGGCTTAGGACCTGCTGGGGGATGCTAGCCCATAATCATCCTGCTTGGGGAAAACAGTCCATAATACCATCCTGCTTGGGGATACTGCTGAACTTAGCCTGCTGATGGGGAGAATGACTTTTACTCCCGCCTCGCTGGGGATTATAATATGACATTGTCGGTGGAAGTACGCTTCCTGACTGGATGAGGAAGGTGAACACCCTGATTCTGTGGGGAGATAATGTCTTGATCCGGGGAAAATATTTCCCTGAGCCTCTTACTGGGGAAAGTCTGCTCTGCTGAGGAAAGTTTTGTCCTGCTGGGGAAGGAGCAATCTCATTGCTGGGGAGTACAATGTTGTTGCCCTGCAGCCTGACTTGTCTTTATGGTTCTAAACAGCTCTTTGAATTTTCCACTTGCTCCAGACCACCAGGTCTAATGGAAGAAAATCATCTCAAGAGGATTTTATAGAAGACCGGGCATTTGCACTGCCCCAGGGTCTTCAAACTCTTGGAGAGATTTATTATATCTCGACATAACTGCCCCAGTCTTCATAATCCATGACGTACATCACCTCGAAAAGATCGTATCGACTTGACAATACTCTGCTTTAGTATCTTGAACCTTGAGGAGGTGCTTTCAATTAACCGTCTTAAGGAGTGGACAACTTCCCACACTCTAGAGGTGGCCTGCCCCAATATGAGCTTTGGAGTGATTTTGCCCCTGATCTTAGAATGAATGCCCCAGAATAACTGAATTTCGGAGAGTTTTCTCGACGTGACTGCCCCAGATTGGCTACATGTTAACACGACTTACTGGGGAGAGCCCACTCTACACTGAGTCTCTTGGAAGCATGTCCTTTGATATGATTGTCTTTCAGAATTTTCAAGCATCTCAACTTGGCAGGATCAAGCTTCTTGACTGACGTTCACTGTGTAAGCTGCCATTGATGTTTAGGCACATGTATGCAAACAGAACAAGTTATTTATGAGAATGACAATTCTAATGCAACACTCATGTTAACCTTGAAGTTTTTATTGAAATGCGTCGCCAAGCCTTGTGTACGAATCACTAGCTGGGATGCGACCTTGATTTTTGAATGGCAAAACAATGCGCACATGCAATACCAACAAGTCTTATTAGCACAACTCGTAGGAGTCAGGAACGCTATCCTGTTGAAGTACGCTCTCGGAATAAACCCTGTTTCAATTAGGACTTTTAAGGGTTGTAACGTGGTCGGGTTCACGGTTTCAGGAAAAAAGATTTATGGCTCAAAATTTATCGGTGCCCGCCCACTCTTCGTGATGTTCTCCTGTCCTATGTTCAGTCAATCTGACCCAAACGCTCATATGATCTTTAAGAAACCCATGCCCCTAATGGTTTGACGCCTAAGGGAGTTTGGAATGATAGCCACCCCTTTTTATCTTTTGTGTCTGTAATCACACGAATTTGTTCTTATCGAGGATTTTCTTTGGTAATACTTTTCGCTTCTTTTTTTTTTTTTAATTTTAATTCCCCTTTTTGAACAAAGCGTGTGACACTGGTTGTCTTACTTGCTTGAAAGGGTTGTGACTGCCTCACTCCTTGATTGTTGATGGATAACCATTGTGGTCTCACATCTCTTGACCTCTTGACGGCGGGATAGAGGGTAATGGATCCTCAGATGCACACTCTCCTTGAAATTTGAATGCTCGGTCAAACTAACTGATGCCTACCCTGCCCCTGGGTTACGTATGAGGGTTTTTTTTGGTACGAAGGAAGCTCCTACTTCAAGGCTCAAAGGGGTTAATGAGGGTTTATCTCCCTTATATCTCCAGTGTTTGTGAATTGGAAACAATGCCTGTACATCCTTAACAGGGTTTTATCCAAAAGTGTACCATTAGAAATCTGCGTTCTTATTTCGTCATCCTCCCTCAAGAGTTCTAAACAAGAAAATTGGTATTGCAGTGCATATAAACATTTAAGAGTGAACACGAATGGATTACTTCAAGGAAAACATACTCATTGCATTAATATCATCATAAAAAACAAACAAGTCTTACATGCATACGATGCTTTAACAAGAAATGAAAAACTACAAATGAAAATGCAGTAAAGAAGCTGAAGATTGCCATTGCTGAGGAAGCTTAATTCTGCCTGGACGTACTTGCAGACTGGGTGTTCATTTGAGAAAGGAGGCTTCCATTGATGTACATATCATCTTCATTGAACACAATGATCTCGGAGTCTACCAGGTCTTGCACCTTGTGCTGGATTGCCTTACACTCATCAATCGTATGCCCAAACGTTCCCGAGTGGAACTCGCACCTAGTAGTCATGTCATAATCCGGAGGAATAGGGTACGGTACCGGCGTGGTACTCCTCGTTTGAATCAGAGAGTTCTCGAGCAGACGAGCAAACAACTGACTATAAGGGATAGGAATAGGATCAAATATCCTATTGGGCCTTCTTGGTCTCGGTTGCCCCTGTTGCTGATAATTCTGCTGTCGGTGCTGATTTGGGCGCCCAGTCTCGCCCTGCACTTTCCTTTCTGCACTCGGCTGAGGCACAAACAAGGGTTGTGGAAGAGATCCCTGACGCGAGGTGGATCCTTTGGCAAAAGAGGGAGTCCTCAGTCCCTTTGCAACACTGGGAGTAACATCACTTTGTTTACCAGTGCCAACTGATGTAAACTTGATTGCCCCTGAATCAATGAGCTCTTGGACTTTGTACTTGAGCATCTTACAATCTTCAACATTATGACCAGGTACCCCTAAATGGAATTCACACCTATCATGGACATTGGAACCCATACGAAACTTGGTGTGTGGAGGTCCTGCAGCAATCAATTTAATTAGCTGGAACTTGAGCAAGTGCTGAAGCAACTGAGCGTATGGCATCGGAATCTGATCAAACTTCTTATCAAGCTTTTCTGGATTAAGACCCTCAAGAAACGGTTGTTGATGAAAAAGCTCTGACGGTGGAGAGGATCCGCGAGGCAATCCATGGTCTAGAGGAGACCCCAAAGAGATGGGAGGAATGAGAACCTCTGCTGTGGAAGCGGGCACTTGATTGTCTTCCTTCTTCAACACCATATTCAAAATTTCCATGGCCAAACCCACCTGAGTCTTCATCTGATTGATCCTCCCTCAGCATCTTCTGCTCCTGGAGCATGTCTTCCCCAAATTGCCTCATCTGGCCTCGCATTTCCCTCAACTCAGCTTGAACTTGCTCCATGATCAACTCCTGAATGGCCTGAGGAGTTAAGTCTGCAATTCTGAGATTGGAGCAATATAAGAATACCAGAGATAAACACCTGTTATGCACAATGATTATACAAAATGATTATGAATATGCAAATGCAAATGAACATGTTTAAAAATTCGCAGGGCGATCCACCCCTTGATTTCAGTTCAACAATAAGATAGAACGGGACTTCTGCTCATATATTAAGAAAACCAGAGGAAAACCAGATGTCAACGATCACAGCTCGAGATAATAAGTCTGAACACAATAATCATGGATCCCAACCAACAAGCCTGGTGGTGATCCTAATACAATAGATAGAAACAACCTTGTGAACAGGATCCAGAGTAAGTGACGGGAACTTGTATCCTATGATATTCTTTTTCTTCTCAGTACTCATCCTCGATAGTCTTCAGAAACCAGAATCAAGGTTAGGATGCAACCCTGAGATGGATAAACATGTTAAGATGCAAAATGATGATGCAAATGCACACATGGGGTTAAGGCAACACTGCTGGATGTGCTGGGCTATTAACTGAACGAGAACCACGACCCAGAAAACCAGAATTCTGAACCACTGAGATAACCAGGAATCCAAATAATCAGACATTGATGAGAAATCTAGAAAACAGGGTAGGTTGAAGGTTTTGGTTACCTGCAAACCTGCAAACGCCCATCCCCTCTCACCTGTGGGTACTAGGATGTTCAGTATCCCGGGCTCTCAGGTCGAGAAACGATGATACGTTCACCATTTATGGTTTGGCATCATCATCAATCGAGGAGGCCTCAACTGATTCTCCAAAGCGGAAGGTCCTCAGCTTTGGCACTGAGGTCGAGAAAAAATAGTACATTCATCCCTCAGGGTACAGTACTATCGTCAATCGAGGAGTGCCTCCACTGATTCTCTTCAAAAGATAGGGGCCATCCTATGCGAGTTCCAAAGCGGGCCCTCAGGTACGAATGGGTTTGCCACAGGATATGGTCTGCCACTGTCACCACTAAAGAGGGATGTTTCCACTAAGGTCCTCAATGATCGGTCACCAGAGTCGACAGCTCTCTAGATCGACATCCCAACATGCGCAAGACACACACGTTAGAATGCCTCCCAAGATAGCCTCGTCTGGTTGTGAATTTCGTGAACACAGAAACGTACCAAGCGGGCACGTAGGTCCCACTACTTTCCACTCTAGTCCTAGGGTATACTCAAGCCTGGGTATTGGGCTTATCTCTCGGACCCACCCAACCTGCAAAACAAAAACAGCCAGCACAACACAGCAGTATGACAGTAATAAAAATGAAATGCAATGCAGAAAATGCGGTAAAAATAAAAATAAAATACAACACATAAAGCAAAACAAAAACAAAACACCCAACGAGAACAAAGACAAGCAAGCGCTAGGATTGACTCGCTTAGGGATGGACCAGCATAGGTCAACCAGAGTCCCCAGCAGAGTCGCCAGCTGTCGCTCCCAGGATTTTCATCCAGGTACAAAGGCGAGAGTGGCGCGGAAAAATAGAGTCGCCAGCCGTGTAAATTTATCCCAAATGAGGGAAAGGGAACACCGCACAAACCTGAGGAAGAGGGAAAGGAATGGTCATCGCAACCATAACCTGGGTTCGATAGTCGGTTATGCGAGGGGAAGGTGCTAGCACCCCACGCGTCCATCGTACTCGATGGGATCCACGCTTGTTGTCTATTCTAAGGGTGAGTTATACTATCATCTAGGGCTGTACTAAGACGGGAAGCGGAAGACAAAGACAGACTTGGTAGGACGTCGACGTCCTAGGCCTACGTACCCCCTTTGTGCAATAGGGAATTCAGAGTCAACGTAGTTCGGACCAAGTTCTTTTTGTGTTTTTTATGAGCGACGTTAAGTTCGCGTCCGACAGTTAGGGTCGATGCCTGTTTGCGACTCATACGGAAAGTAACGTGCCCTTTTTGAAAATATCCTTTAGTTTGACAATCCCGAAGGACAAAAAGGTTTGAAGTTGGTTTGTATTTTTTAGGACAGAAGTGGCTTAAGTTAGTCTATACGTCGCATTGCACCAAACTCTAGGGCACATGGGCGAATACTTAACGCATTGTCCCAAGACAGGACGCTCGCTAAGCACTCTAGAAAGATGAGAGGAAGCCCCTCATTTCTCATTCCCCACACTTAAGGCTCGTGCGCAATACAATTTATCCTTATTAAGTATTTTCAAGAAGTTTGAGATGAGAAGAGAGAAGACACAAGGGTAACTCTAAAGGAGACTAAGAGTCCTAAAGTTATCATGTATGGGTGACCTACGGTTAGTGAGGTTTGACGATAACCTAATCCTAAAGGGAGGAAAAAGATGAGAGAAGGAAAGAGTTGAAGGAGAACATGGATACTTATCCATACCCTCAAATAACTTACCTTAGTCCCTGCATAAAAGGTTAATGAGAAACAGACACAAGTAAAAGAAATGGGCACCCAAACAACGGCATATAATATTGATAACAATCCAAACATGAATTAAGAAGTCAAATAAACAACCCCAAAGCAAATGGCACAAGTGCCTTTTCAAACAGATAATCAGACAAGACCAAGGATATGCATACAAGAAAACCTCACACAAAGAGCCATTAAACAAATAGCGAAACAATTTCTAAAACCACCAAATTAAATATCAATATTTCCCCACCAAAGACAAACCAAATACCCAAAACTCCTGCAAAAATCCAAGATGTTAGTCACTTAAACAATTGGGCAAAGCTCAGGTGAGAAATAGGGTTCAATGTGCCAAAGGGAAGGACTAAAATGCAACATGCAATAATTTTAAAGATGATAGAAAAATATTTTAATGCATTTTAGAATGTTAGTGAATGAACGCAAAAGGAACAGATTAAAAATATTTTATGGATGCAGAGAAATAAAATAAACAAAATTAGATATGCATGATGTGGATAATTCAAAAAGAAAATGAATAAATATTTAATTTACATGATAAAAAATAAAATAAAAATGAAAATAAAATTTGTGAAAATTTTATAAAATAATAAAAAGTATGCATGAATTTTATGGTGATTTTTAAATGCACATAATGTATTTTAAAAAATTAAAAATGAAATGTTATGAATTAATAAAAATAAAATGAAATAAAAGTGATGGGGGTGCGTTTAGCAAGAAAATGAATTGGAATAGAATATGGGCCTAAAAGATGGGGTGCGGATAACAAGTCTAACCCAACCAAAAAGTCAGCGAGAAAAATAAAAAAAAAGGGGTGCACGTGAAGCCTAGTCAACCAGTTGACTGCACCATTACCTTCTGATGGATCCAACGCGCCTTGTTAAGTCAACTGTCTCAACTAGCAATCATATCCAACGGTCAAGATAGAACACACATGATAAATATGATACGCACCCACACATGCAATGATTCAGACCACCCTGGGTTCCCACGTGCAAGGCGCGTGATTATTTTTATTCGTTGGCAGCATCATGGCCACATGATCCATCCAACGTCCCTGATTTGGTCAACTAAAATAAAAGTGAATAAAACGAAATAAAATAATTGGGGGAACACAATAGGAACGATGGGGTAATAAACACAGGATTAACAGAATAAAAAATAAAAAAAATAAAACGTGGCGTGATCTGGTCCGTTGGATGAAGAGAATGAAGGGTGAGGATTGTGTCTTCAACCTTGGAACCCTTGGCCGGCCGGAAACTCCCCAGGTCGCCGGAGCCCTAGCTCCGGCCGCCGCCCACGGTGCCTGCAAGTAAAAAAAAACCCAGAAAACGCAAAGGCCTATAACATTTTGACCAGATTTTCGCGAGGATTAATAATATCCAATCAAAAATTACAAACAATGCATGAATGTTGAGATTCGAACAAAATAAGTTTAGGGCTCAAAACTTGAAACACACATAGCAAGCAATATACACGTCCAAACACCAAAAAATTACATCAGTTTCATCAGCAATCATCACACATCAATATACACGGAAAAAAAGAGAGTTTTGGGATCATCAAAAAACCTTCCAACCTGAGATGGTGCAACCTAAATCTTTGCTTTTAGCTGCGAATGATGGTTGGTCTTTACTCTATGGATCACCAGGAAGAATGTTGTGGAAAAACCTTTGGGAAAAACCTTGTAGATTGAGAGATATGGATGTGAGATGCTTTAGGGTTCAAATTCTCCACTCCTCCAAATGTCACGTCTAGAAACCCTAACCAGTGCATGAATGGGTTTAAATAGCCTAGGGTTTTTCACTGATAATGAATTGGGCTTGGGCAATTCCTTGTTTAACGAGTTTTTGAATAATTTTGGAAAATCACATAATGTTGGATACACCTCCTCCATGCATGGATATCCCAATATTCTATGATGGATCACTTGTGTTTGAATTGCTATTTGCACCCATATTGAAATTGGGCCTTGAGACAATTTGATTTATGAGTTTTCAACATTTTGGCAATTTTGAATAATGGGAAATAAGTGAAGAATAAACCATGGAATTTCCTAATTCTTGGGCCTAAAATAATCCTCAAGAAATGCTCTTTGATATTAGAATGTGGCATGAAGCAATGGAATTGATTATAGGCCATTATGCCAAAGTTTGTGAAAATGGAATCATGAGAAACCCTAAAAACCACTTTGCCTTCTTTTGATCATAAGTTGAGTTTCACAAATGATATGGAGACCCACTAGTACTTGTTGGAAAGAGGGGGAAAAGATCTTCACCTTTCATGTTGGAGAAAAATTCATTTGAAGCTTCTTTGATGATGAAAAGTCAAGTTGAATGCAGTGCAGGAACTTGCCCAAAAAGGAAACTTTCAAATTATAGGTCATTTTCATTTTTAGTAACTTTTGTACCAACTCCTGATTCTTGATAAATGGCATGAAACCTGACCCTTGAAGACCATATGAGGATGTGAGACCTTGAAAACCTTGGAGAGAACCTCAAAATTCCACAGTTGACTTCTCCTTTCATTGTTGACCTTTACCCCATTCACCTGATTTCCAATCCATTGGCCAATTGAACTCCTCCTGAACCAAACTGATGGAAAATCTTCCATTCCTAGATACTTAGGGACCCAAGGAATACCCTAGAATCAAGTCTTGCCCAAAAAATCAGAAATAAACTGACTTTATAGCAAACCCTAGTTTTGGTACCCTCTGTCTAGGAGGAAATATCACAGTCTCCAAATCCAAATTCCTCTGAATATGATGTGTATCCTCTCCAACAAAGATAAGATATGCCATTTAGTGATGATAAAAACCCAAGGGGATTGCCCATTGAAGCAATAAACCCAAGAATCTCAAAACCCTAATCTATGCACTGGTTAGGAGAGAATGATCCACCTGAGCTCTCTTGGACAATACCAGGACTCTTGCTTGACCCTCTGAAGAACTGCCTCAGGCACCTTAACCCCATGCTAAGAACCAATGATATGCACACATGATAATGCAAAAATGAAATGAAACATAAGCCAGTTAGTAATAAAGTAAGGAGGGCAAATTTTGGGTTGCAACACCAGTGCAACATAATCTGATGTGTCGGTGAGGAAATCTGGCGTGTGTGAGAACAAGGGTATGAAGTGGCCTATTTTCCTGCAAAAACCCATCCCCCTTGTCCCTCCCGAAAGATTTGCATCCAACGGTACAAACGCGAGAGTGGCGCAGAAAACACAGAGTCGCCAGCAATGTGTATTTATCCCGAGAGAGGGAAAGGAAACACTGCATAAACCTGAAGAGAAAGGGGGAAAGACATGGTCATCGCAATCATAGTTCGGGTTCGGGAGTTGGTTATGCAAGGGGAAGGTGTTAGCACCCCACGCATCCATCGTACTCGATGAGATCCACGCTTGTTGTCTAAACGGAGGGTGAGCTGTCCTACTATCTATGGCTGAACAAAAGAAAACGGGGATGGGGGTGACTAAGATGGACTCGGTAGGACATATTCGATGTCCTAGGCCTACGTACTCCCTCAGTGCAATGGGAAAGTCAAAGTCAACGTAGTTCGGACGGGAACTGTGGGGGAAGGTTGCTCGCCACGACAATCGCTGTCTTGTGCCAACATATCCTCAATCGGACGAGAGAGAGGAATCAGAGCTAATGTAGTTCGTGGGTACGACCACGGATGGGTAAGTGTTTTTTACGTGAGCGACGAGCTCTTTCCTGAAAAATGAAATTTGAAACCCAACAATCCCGAAGGATAAAAAGATTTGAATTTGTTTTGTATTTTTTAGACAGAAGTGTTTTTTAAGTTAATTCATAACTTGCATTGCACCAAAGTCTAGGGCACAGGGACGACTACTTAACGAATCATCCCAAGACAGGACGCCCGCTAAGCACTCTAGAAAGATGAGAGGAAGCCCCTCATTTCTCATTCCCCACGCTTAAGGCTCGTGCGCAATACACTTTATCTTTATTAAGTGTTTTCAAGAAGTTTTGAGATGAGAAGAGAGAAGACCCAAAGGAAACTCTAAAGGGAAACTAAGAGTCCTAATGTTATCATGCACGGATGACCTATGGTTAGTGAGGCTTAGGAGAGACGACTACCTAAAACCTAATGCTAATCCTACTCCAAGCTTAATCAAAAATTAAGTTGGACTAGGTAGCATTAAAGGGAAAGAATCCAAGACTTAAACAAGTCTTGAGATTCATGGGAGGAAGAGAGTGAAAGAGAAGAATGAGAAAGAGAAGGATGAAATAAGAAACAAGATAAGGCAGCAAGAACATCATATCAAGTACATCCAACTCACATCAACAAACAAGTCTCAAAGATCATGCAAAACATCTCAAGTAAGCATGCAAAGATAATCATGAAAGAATGCAAGCATACTTATATGAAATGCTCAATTAAGCACCAATGAACTTCATATCAAGATCAAATGAGAAAAATAAGATGAAGATGAAAACAAGTCAGAACTAAGATCATAACGTCATCAACAATTCTCATGTGCAAAAGAAGATCAAAGCATGAAACAATATGCACCAAAGAAAGTCCACAAAAGGAAATCAAAGTTCAAGCACATAAAGCATATCCAAACATGATCCACAAATTGAAAAATTAGGTCCCAAGGGACCTCAACCAGGGGTAAACATCATATCAAATATTCATACAAAGAATCACAAATAAACTCAATCAATTAGGCATGACAAATCAATTAGGGTTAAGAGATGTCAAGAGATGACCATGCATAATTCACTTAAGCACAAATAATCAAACATATATCAAATGACATTAAAAATTTGAGAAATTGAAACCCAAGTGATCTAAGTCAGAAGCAAGCAACATCCCTAAAGATCACACAAAAATTCACAAGTTAAGTACCTCAAACAATGAGGCAAAGATCACATAGGAACCATGAAGAACAATGCACAAATAGAGGGACTAAAATGCAATATTCAAAGAGTTTAAAAATATGATAAATATATTTTTAAGGAGCTCAAGATGTCCTCTGAAATATTCAAAAAGAATGGGATGCAAATCATGTACCAATGATGAGAACAAAAATCAACAAGATCAAGTGTGCACAAGTGAAGAAATTCACAAAGAAATTAATCACACAATTAATTTAGATGCACAAAATAAAAGAAAAATGGAAAAAAAAATTTTCCAAAATTTTATAAAATAGCAAAGATGATTCATGATTTTTTTGGTAATTTTGAGATTCATAAATCTATTTTTAAAAATTAAAATGCAAAACTATGCAAAAAATAAAATAAAAAAAGAATAAAATGAAACCCAGGGGTGCAACAAGCAACAATACACGTTCAAAAAGTTGGGTTGGACCAAAAGGAGGGTGTGAAAAGCAAAGAAGCCCAAAGCGCTTCTCACCCTAGACTCAGAGTCAACCCTTTTAACTCCATCATTGCCATCAGATCAATCCAATGATCCACATGCAGTCAGCAAAACCAAGGTAATCAAGATTAACGCATCAGATCACAAGGCACACAATAATAAATGTAAGCATGCACACACAAAGATCAGTCTGGACAAAATAAAATTCACGTGAGCAACACATGAAATTTTTAATGCGCTGGCAAGTTAATATCCTTCAGATCAATCCAACGTGTGAGAATCATTCAACAAAACAAGCAAGTAATCATGATGTGTGGTCCATATCTGAGTGTGCATGATAACAAACATGGATCAACAACACGCAATCAATAAAATAAAAGAAGATTTAAAAGACGTGGCTAAACGTGGACCATCAGATCTGGACCATCAACGGCTGCGATTGCATCTTCAACCTCCATCCCTCAGGTTACCTGCAAATGAACCAGGTGCCGGAGCCCTAGCTCCGGTCACCTTCTCCAGCGAGCACCAAACCAAAATTCTCCAGAAATTGCAAACAAGTATACCATTCTACTCAGATTTTCACAAGGATCATGAATATGCAATTTAAATCAACAAATCATTAACACACAAAGCAAATTGAAGAGATAAAGTTTAGATCTAAAAACTTTAGATCTACAATACAACCATGATACACGTCCAAAATCACATCTAAACACATCAGCATGATCAGCAACTCATGAGGAACACAATGCACACCATAAAATCAAGTTACATGATGATGAATTTCACACTAACCTGAGAATTGCAGAGCTTAAAATACACCAAGAAAACCCTCTGGAAGCTGCAGATCTACTCCTTAGAACCTCTAATTGCAAAATAAATGCAATTAGAGCTTGGAATCGTGCTAGATCTTGAGGTTTGAACTTGAACCTTCCAAAACTAAATCTGATGAAAAACTCACTCTCAGCTTCAATCAATGGTTGATTCTTGCTCTATTTACTTCACTGATCAAGAATGTGAAATAAAATCTCAAAGAAACTCCTAGGAGAATGAGTTTCGAAGAGAGAAAGAGTGAGAGCAAAAATTGGAATTCTAAGCAAATGAGAGTGCATGAGGGTGAAATGAACGTGTGATCCTTCTTATATAGACTTGATTAACATTCTGAGCATGATTAGGGTTTAGTTAATCCCTTGATTAAAGCTATCCAAGGTGATTTGCAAAAATGCAAGTTGTGATGCACACACCAATCCACATGTGCCAAGGTCATGAAATAAGCATGATTCACTCACATTTCACTTGCTGATCACAATGGAATTGAAATTGGGCCCTGTGGTGACTTGATTCATGAGATCTGATCCATCTTGCAAAAATGCATTTTGTGAAATAAGTGAGAAACATGGCACAAATTCACTTGATTCAAGGGTCAAAAATGGTCCTCATGGAGTGTACTTGGATGTTGTAATGTGAATTGAAGCATTAGAGGTCATTACAAGTCATTTTGAATCAAAATGCAAAAGGTGGAAAAATGGAACCATGTGAAAACCTTAAAAACCACCCTTGAGTCTTTTGATCATAACTTGAGAACCACACATGATATGGAGACAATCTAGTACTTTTTGGAAATGGGAGAGAGAAATCTTAAACTTTCATGTTTGAGGAAAATTCATTTGAAGCTTCCTTGATTTTGAAAAGTCAAGTTGAAGATGGTTTGAAAAGTTGCCAAAAATGGAAATTTCACATTATAGGTCATTTTCCAAAAATAGTAACTTTTGCACAAACTCTTGATTCTTAATGAATGTCATGAATCTTGACATTTGAGGGCCATATGAGGGCATAAGACCTTAAAAATCATGAAGAGGACCTACAAATTCCATGGTTGACTTTCCTCCTTACAGTTGACTTTTGCTTACTTCACAAGTAACTGATCCACTGAACATCTTCCACAATGAACCACTAGCCAAGCCTTCCTCTATGAGTGTTTGGAGCACATGGAACCCATGACAACATGCTTGAATCCACAAAGCCCCTTCAAGAAGTCCTTTAAACCAAAACCCTAATTTGGTCCCTCTGGTTAGGAGGGAAAGATTCCCTTGAAATCCTTTGCCATTCTCGATCTTATCAAGATATGATGACCCCTCAAACCACCTTGAGGCTTGATACTCCTTTGAGATGAGCCAAGTACCTTGATCCCATGCTAAGAACCAATGCTATGCACAAATGCTAATGCAAGAAATGCAAAGAAACATAAGCCAGTTAGCTAAAAAACAAAGAGCAAATTTTGGGGTGTTAAGCTGCCCCTATTCAATCTACTTGGTCCTGAAGGTACGATAGCAACGACCGTCATGCGTTCAAAGGATTCACGGAGATTGAATACCAAAAGAAACCTGAAATTTGCAATCCTCAAAGGAAGGACGACTCCACTGGGGAACAAGCAATAAATGCTGCACTGTCACAACACGGACGAGTGTTAGCTATGCTGGGGATAAACACAGACGGATGTCAAGGAATCAAAAATACGGACGGGTATCGAAAAGGTACACGGACGGGTGTAAAGAGGTTCAATACGGACGGGTATCAAAAAGGTACACGGACGGGTGTAAAGGAGTTCAATACGGACGGGTATCGAAAAGGTACACGGACGGGTGTAAAGGAGTTCAATACGGAAGGATATCGAAAAGGTACACGGACGGGTGTAACAGGGGTTCAATACAGATAAGTATCGAAAAGGTACACGGATGGGTGTAAAGGAGTTCAATACGGACGGATATCGAAAAGGTACACGGACGGGTGTAACAGGGATTCGTCGAAAAGGTACACGGACGGGTGTAAAAAGGTTCAATCTGCTGGGGATTGGCATTGTTGGGGATTAAAATAATGAACTGAACACGGACGGGCATTATCAACAGGTCAATACGGATGGGTATTGAAATCAAAGGTTCAAACACGGACGGGTGCCGAAGGAAACACAGACGAGTATCAAGGTAAAAACCCTGAAGGGATGAATCAAAAGACCACCTGGACGAAAGGGGTGAAAAGAGATCATGGGTTCACAATCCTGGCAAAACACTCTGCCGTGGGACTGTTAAATATTGCTTTGAATGACTAAACCCAACACTTTTGAAGTAAAGTCGAATGATATTCCCCTGCAATCCGGTTCTCCTGACGAAGGAAAACTCAAACCTGGCTTATGCTTCGGATGCATATGTTTGAATTTTTCCGTAATGCTCCACACGAAGTGGAAATGCTACGCATTTAGGAGGATGCCTGCAAAAAAAATGCTTATGCAATGTAAAAGTCCGTCCCAGCGAAATAAACGCTGAGAACAGAAGCAGCTCCACCGAGGATGACAAACTACATTGTCATCAAACCAAATAAATCCTGTTGAGGAAAACTTCACCCTGCTAGGGAAGATCACAAACACCCATTCTGCTGGAGATGGACGAAACTCCGAGAGAATACCCACTCTGTTGGGGATGGAAATGAATACTGAAGATGGAAACTCTTCCGCCGGGGATCACCAAATGTCTCAGATCCTGGATTCAAAACCTGCCGGGGATACTAATCGCCAACAAACTCTGCTTGGGGATGGCAACCAAATACTGAAAATCGAAACTCCTCCGCTGGGGATCACCAAATACTTCAGAACTTGGATTTGACACCTGCCAAAAACGATTGGACTTAAGACCTGCCAGGGATTTCAACTACTGTTGAACAAACCACTATGAAGATCACCACCAAACTCTGCTTGGGGAGACAAGTCAATAATTCCGAACCTGCTTAGGGATATTACCGAACTCAACCTGCTGCTGGGAGATGCTCTTACATTTACCCTGCTGGGGATTATTAGCCAATACTAGCAAATCTGCTTGGAAAATAGTAGTTGTCAACATCCACTCTGCTAGGGGGTAAACACATGTTTCCTGACTAGCTGAGGAAAAAAATGACTGCCCCATATTCTGTGGGGAAACACCATATTTGATCAAAGAAGATGCTCCATCAATCTCTTGCATGAGAGGCTGTAAAAATAACAACTTATGGCTACTTGCTGAGGAAAGATGAGCCCAAATCACAACTCTGGCTGGGAGTAAACCTCTTATATCCTGCTGAGGGGACGATCCTCAACGACTCCGCTTAGGGAATTACTTCCTTACACTCTGTTGAGGAAGACGATCCTCGATGCTCTGACTGGGAAGAGTAATAAACTGCTGAGGACGATCAGACTTCAAAGTTGGGTAGCAACTCTACTGGGGAGGTACACCTGTCATCCTGCAAAACCAACAAAAAGGTCTACGTGCAAAAATGATTACTTTGATTATCATCGTAGTGACTGTCGCCTAAGCAATTGCCACTATTTTCCGTCTTGTTTCCCAGAGCTCAACGTTTTAGCATGTAATGTTTTTAAAAAATATCGGACATTTTCACAAACAAAACAGGTAAAACAATAAACAAAAGCTCTTTGACTGAAATGCAAACTTTATTGAATGATCAACCTATAAATAGGCATTTACATTTGGAAGCAATTCCTGAAAAGAGGTAATTGCGCAAAAAGTAAAAGAAAATACACATGTCGGCAACGTGGGGAACAGACATCCACCATGACTCGACTCAGCTATAACCCATATAACTTGTTTATCCGCAGATACTTTGGCCTTTGAAGATGACTGACTGGACTGATTCCTTTCCTTCGAATTTTCCAAGTGTGAATATTGATCACAGATCGAACGTGGATCGTAGTCTTTGTTTTAAATCCCTAACTCTTGCCTGGATCGCCCTTTTCGGGTTTTTAATCCACCGGGATACCCATTTTTGCCAAAGTTGCCTTTTCAGGTTTTCAACCTTGCGGGTTTATTTCTTTTTTCTTTTTATCCCTAATTTTTTCCCGAACCTTTTCTTTTTATGGTTCTCCAGGATGCCCCATTTTTGCCTGAACCTTCTTTTTATGTCCAGCGGGTCTTTTTTATGCAAAGTATTTTTTGACTACATCCTCGTTCATAGGGGACGTTAAATCTTCGCCATCCATAGTTGAGAGTAATAAGGCTCCACCAGAGAAAACCTGTCTTACTACATATGGCCCTTCGTAATTCGGAGTCCACTTGCCCCTGTGATCTGTTTGAGGAGGAGTGATCATTTTTAGGACTAATTCACCAGTTTGGAAACACCGAGGATGCACTTTCTGATCAAAGGCTTTTTTCATCCTGCTCTGATACAACTGGCCATGCGCAATGGCTTTCAATCTCTTCTCTTCAATGAGGTTCAGTTCATTCAGCCGGGAACGCACCCACTCAGCTTCATCAAGCTTCACGTCTGTCAGAATTCTCAAAGAAGGAATCTCAACTTCTAATGGCAGAACTGCTTCCATACCATACACCAGTGAGAAAGGGGTTGCCCCAGTTGATGTGCGTACCGAAGTACGATATCTGTGCAAAGCGTAAGGCAACATCTCATGCCAGTCTTTGTACGTCACTACCATCTTCTGCACAATCTTCGTTATGTTCTTATTAGCCGCTTCAACAGCCCAATTCATCTTCGGGCGATAGGGAGAAGAATTCTGGTGTTCAATCTTAAAGCTCTGGCATAGCTCCTTCATAATCATATTGTTCAAATTTGAACCATTGTCAGTAATGATCCTCTCCGGGACTCCATACCGGCAGATGATGTCCTTCTTGACAAACCGGGCTACCACTTATCTGGTGATATTGGCATACAATGCTGCTTCCACCCACTTCGTGAAATAATCAATAGCCACCAAGATAAAACGATGTCCATTCGAAGCAGTCGGCTCAATCTTTCCAATCATGTCAATGCCCCACATGGGAAAAATCCAAGGTGACGACAAAACATTCAGAGGAGTAGGCGGTACGTGCACCTTATCAGCATAAATCTGGAATTTATGACATCTCCGGGCGTATTTAAAACAATCAGACTCCATAGTCATCCAATAATACCCCACTCTTAACAATTTTCTTGCCATAGTATGTCCGTTGGCATGAGTACCGAAGGAACCTTCATGAACTTCTTCCATTAACAGGCTTGCCTCGTGTTCATCAACACAACGTAGCAAGACCATGTCAAAGTTTCTCTTGTATAACACATCGTCCTTGTTCAAAAAGAAGTTTCCTGATAACCTCCTCAATGTCTTTTTATCCTTGGTAGATGCCTCGGTTGGGTATTCCTGACTCTTCAAAAAGATATTGATGTCATGCTACCAAGGCTTGCCATCTGATACACCTTCAACTGCAAATACAAAAGCAGGCCTGTCCAAGCGCATGATTCTGATTGAAGGAGTTTCATTCCAACGATTCACTTGATACATTGAGGACAACGTTGCCAACGCATCAGCCATCTGATTCTCTATCCGGGGAATGTGATGTAAGTCCACTCTGTCAAAGAAAGGTAACAACCTTCTGGCATAGTTGTTATACGGAACAAGATTTGCTTGACGAGTCTCCCATTCACCTGTAATCTGATTAACCACCAACGCAGAATCACCATAAACATCGAGGTTCTTGATTCTCAAATCAATCGCTTCTTCTAACACTACAACATTTTTGACTTTAGGCCATGGAAGAATAGACAACGGCTTAAAAAGTGTTGTCTAAAGGGTAATAGACTGCGGTTTTTTACATGTGGATAAATTTCTAGATTTTTAGTGAAAATTGTTGTGTATATGTTTTTAGCTACGGTTTTGAAAGTTTTGGTGGAACAAAACCGTCGCTTATTTACTTTGAACAACGGTTTTGAAGGTGTGGCCATTTCTTATCTTAAAGACAATGGTTGAGAAGCGCAGTCTAATACTAAAGAGGACAGTTTTGATAAAAAAAAACTTGTTAATTTAAAATAAAAACTTTTTTCCACTTCGAGATTCAAACAAGTGTACGTTAGCTGTTTTACTTAAGCCAATTTTAGCTACTTATACAAACTTATATGCTCATGAAATACTTTCACTCGCATATACATAATTGCTTTTTATTACAATATATTAATGGTTATTTATCATTAAAGCAAAAAAATTTACACTGTTACACATTCCAATTATTCATGCTTAAGACTGTAAATGTGTTTATATTAGCTCAAATATATTTATAAATGTAACGTTTGTGATTAATTAAAAGTATAAGAGAAAAATCAAATTTTTAATATTAAAACCTTTATAATATAAAAATTATATTACAAATTTATTTTAAAATAAATAAGAATTGTAAAAGAGAAAAAAATTATTTGACAATAATATTTATAATATATTTTTAAAATAGATAAAAGTTATAGTTAAATAAAAATTTGTAGTAAATTTGATAAGTTTTTTTAATAATATCTATAATAACTTTTTATATGGTCATAAATATAAAAAACTACACAAAATAAAATAAAACTAGAAGTTTAAGATTTTGTGCAATTGAAGGGTTATCTTTCTTTTTTTTTTTTGAAAAATATGTTTTCTTACAGGAAAATAATAAAAATTACAAATTTACTAAAATTAAAGTTATATTTAATGCAAAACGTTCTTTTTACAATGTGAAGATTTCTCTTAATAATATGAAGATGTTTTTGAAACACTAGAAAATATTTGTTACAATGTAAAAAAAAATATTTTTATAAAAATAAAAGTTTCCATTTGACTAATATGAATTTTTTACGATATAAAAAAATCACTTTTTTTATTTAATACTTTACAAAATAATTCATTAAAATAGAAAAATATGAGAGAACAAAAATTATATTTAAACCAATATAAAATATCTCACAAATATTAAAATGATATGATTTGATTATGTGTAAAAATTATTATATTTTATTTAATAATTAAAAATTACTTTTAGTAAAGTTTTCATAGCTGTATAAAATTCCGAGTTCATATTTTTCTTTTCAAACTGAAACATCTCTCTTCAAAGCCCAAAGGGTCAAAGCCCAAAGGGTATCTGGTGTTGTCTTCTCATCCAAACCCTAAATTTCAAATTGTTTCTTCTCACGTACAACAAGGAAGACTAAATTAATCCAAGGGTCATTCCTCTCTATTTTCGTCTTGCATATATTTCAAAAGAGGGTCGATTTCTCATAAACTGCAAGGAAGTCGGAAAAGCAAACGAAATCATTATGTTGTTGTCTCAGTCTCTTGCCATCTAAGATGCATAAGGGTTTCTGCACCATCGTGGTCCGTCTATTCAAGGATAGATTCCTCCATATTCAATCAAAAGTATTTTTTATTTTCAATATATTTTGTAAATTTTTGATTTTAATTGTTTGGTCTTTTATCGTTTCCTATTTTGAATAAATTATCTATCTATTCAAGAGGTAGAAATTTCCGAGATTGATATGGTTTATGGACCAAGAGTAAAATTTGACTAGTTATTCTGACTTACAGTAGTGCTTTGTTGACCCCTGGTGGAGTGTTATATTTCATAGGGAAATTGAATTGAAAGGTTGTCTATGTGTTTCTCAGGACAGTTGAACTTCTTCTTTGGGGCAAGAACTGTATAAGTTGCAGGCTAAGTGTTAATTAATGGGTAGAATGTATGCTCTCATTTTTCTCTTGTAAATTTTGTTTTCTATGCCTAACCATTTTTATTAGTGGTTGCCTGCTATATTGATGTTTTTTTTCTTTCCAGATTATAATAATACTTTGTACTCCAAATGAAACAATTTGGTTGGGCTTCTCAGAATTGTCGGAGTCAAGGTTAATTTTGTCAAACACTAGTAAGAACTCGCAAAGACATTGATTGCTATATTACACTATTATTATTTGTCTTCCATTGTTCTTCCGGGCTCTCAACATAGGGTGGTTGTGGTCTGAATATCTAACCTCTCTTGGTGACCTATCTTGTTACCCGGTTTTCTAAATTTCTATTAACAACCAAAATGTTCCTTTCAAGTATAATTTTCTACCTGAAAAGTTTCAGGTATAATCTTCTATCGAGCTTTATGAATTAATTTGCCAATAATTCATAATCTCAGGAATAAGAATATCAAATTTAATTAGAGCATAAGTTTATAACATATAAGTAAACATGTATTTAGGGTAATATTTTTTAGTTTTGTAACATGTATTTTTGTCTTGTTTATTCGTCTTGCAATTCATGTTTTTTTAAGGACAGGGAAGGAGAAGTCAAATGATTTAGAAGGAAAGTATAATATTGTTCTTCCTGCTACACCTCCCAAAAACAACTTTTGGTCATATAAATAAAAACAAGATTGTGTTTGAATATAAAAATTTCAATTCAAGTATATTTCAAAAATATTGAAAATTTTCCTTTAATGTGTGAAGTTATATATATGAATATTAGTATCCTATTGAGTATGCAAATTGTATCTTGATTCAATACAAAAATAAACGTACTCGAGATGAATCTCAAGTGTATAAATATTTATCTATTTTATACATGAATCTTATATTGAATCTCTAGTGAGTATTTATTAATCTATTTTATACATGAATCTTATATTAAATCTTGATTCATTCTAACGAAATATTATCAAAGTTTTAGTGCAATCCCACTGGTTTTCTAGGACTCATTGGGTGTTGTCCAATTGTGAAGTGTGATTGAGAAATTTATTTAACTGTTATAGTATTCTGCCAACTGTTTTTTGTATTGGGAAATACTTCTAATGTTATGTTGGAATTTTGATTGCAGTGACAAATTTTGCTCCTTTATTGTAGGGACAATTGAAATTAACGCCAGTATTGCGTATTCATTCAAATGAAGTTGAGAGCTAGAGTACCCATATAACTATCTTTTATATTTTTGTTTCATAATTTTGTTGAATCTAACATTATGTACATAGGAATACAACAAACCTTATGCAAAAATAATTGATTATAATTTAATGATTTAGTGTATTTGAGGTTGTATATTTAACGTTATTTTACAGTGGAATTTTTTATGTAAATATATTATTATTTTAATATATTTTCTTTATTTTATCAGAGGAATTTGTGGAATTTCCACAGTGAAATTTATCATTAATTTAACATATTTTCTTTTTATAAAATTTATAATTGTTAAATTTAAACAAATATTTCTCATTATAAAAATTAATTAAAATAATAATTGTTGTGGTATGAAGATTAAGCAACAGTTTTACAAATGTAGCTAAACAAAACCGTGGACTAAAGTTCGGAAAAAAAAAAACGGTGGTATAACAAATAGACTACGGTTTTATAGGTGTAGTTTAAGCAAAACCGCACTCTAAAACTATTTCAAAAACCGCAGCCTATTGACCTACTATAGGCGACACTTTTTGTTTTAGTGGGCTAAAGTGCAAGAACCGTAGCCTACTGGAATAGGCAACGGCAGCTTATTCCACGCCTGAATAACCGTAGTCTAACATCTTAGGCTACGGTTTTTATGTATATGGCCATGGTTTTTGGTTGTTGCTTAAACTCATTTTTGTTGTAGTGTAACTCCATGATGCATGCTTCATACTCTGCCTCATTGTTGGTGCATACGAACGCCAATCGGGCAGTGAAGGGTATATGAGAACCCTTTGGAGTCATAATGATTTCCCCGATTCCGTTACCATATGAATTAACAGCTCCATCAAAAACCAATTTCCACTGTGATCCAATCTCAGGTCCTTCATCAGGCAAAGGCTCTTCACAATCCTTCATCTTCAGATACATGATATGCTCATCTGGAAATTCAAACTTCATCGGTTGATAATCCTCAATTGGCTGTTCGGCAAGATATTCTGACAAAACACTTCCCTTAATGGCCTTTTGGGAAACATACTGAATATCGTATTCTGTCAGAACCATCTGCCAATGGGCAATTCTACCAGAAAGTGCTTGCTTTTCAAACACATACTTGATCGGATCCAACTTCGAAATCAATAGGGTTGTATGGTTTAACATATACTGCCTCAAACGCTTAGCGGCCCAAGCGAGTGCACAACATGTTTTCTCCAGCATCGAGTACCTTGACTCGCAACCAGTAAACTTTTTACTCAAGTAGTAGATGGCGTGCTCTTTTCTACATGACTTGTCTTGTTGACCGAGCACACAACCCATTGAATTCTCAAGAACCGTGAGATACATAATCAAAGGCCTTCCTGGGACTGGCGGCATAACGACCGGAGGTTCCTGTAAGTATTCTTTTATCTTTTCAAACGCCTTTTGGCAATTTTCATTCCACCTGACCGCTTGATCTTTTCTTAACAACTTGAAGATTGGTTCACACGTGGCTGTGAGATGCGAGATGAACCTAGCAATGTAGTTTAATCTCCCCAAGCAACTACGAACCTCTTTTTCCGTTTTCGGTACAAGCATCTCTTGTATGGCTTTTACCTTTGCAGGATCAACCTCGATACCTTTTTCACTAACAATAAACCCCAGCAAATTTCCTGATCTCACCCCGAAGGTGCATTTGTTTGGATTCAACCTCAGTCTGAACTTTCTCAATCTTTCAAATAGCTTCTGAAGATTCACCAAATGTTCTTCCTCCGTCTGTGACTTCGCAATCATGTCATCAACATAGACCTTAATCTCTTTGTGAATCATATCATGAAAGAGAGTCACCATCGCCCGCTGATAAGTTGCCCCTGCATTTTTCAATCCAAAGGGCATCACTTTGTAGCAAAAAGTTCCCCATGGTGTTATGAATGTTGTTTTCTCCATGTCTTCTGGGGCCATCTTGATTTGGTTATACCCAGAGAAGCCATCCATGAAGGAAAACACCGAGTACTGAGCAGTATTGTCAAATAACACGTCAATGTGAGGGAGCAGGAAATCGTCCTTTGGGCTTTCTCTGTTCAAATCCCTGTAATCAACAAACATCATGACCTTCCCATCCTTCTTAGGTACAGGCACGATGTTAGCAACCCATGGAGTATAATTTGTCACGGCAAGAAATCCGGCATCTAGCTGTTTCTGAACCTCTTCCTTGATTTTGACAGACATCTCCGGTTTAGTTCTTCTCAACTTTTGTTTGACCGGAGCACAACCTTCTTTAAGTGGTAGCCGGTGTACAACAATATCAGTATCGAGCCCAGGCATGTCTTGGTAAGACCAGGCGAAGATGTCCACATACTCACGGAGCATTTCAATCAATCTTCCCTTGACACTGTCTTCCAATGCAGCCCCTATCCTTACTTCCTTTCTGGCGCCCTCGGTTCCCAGATTCACAATCTCAATTTCCTCCTGATGAGGTAGGATGACTCTCTCCTCTTGCTTTAACAATCTGGCCAACTCTTCGGGCAGTTCACAATCTTCGTCAGTCTCTTCTTCAGCCTGATAGATTAGATTGTCAAAGTCATACCGAGCTATAGCTGAGTCATGATCGGTGTCATTTGAACAAAAAAACCTGCATGATTGATGAGGTATGTTTTATTATGTATGCAACAAAAGAAACACATTGTCATTTTGATGTGGGTTTTTAATGCATAAAAATAAAAACAGAAAGACAGAGATCAAAATATTTGAGTGTGAAAAGTCCTTTATTGATGATAAAGCAAAACACGCAACAGTTAAAAGCCCTACAAATAAAATCACTACGTCTTGGGCAGAATGTAGGATTAAAATAATAGGAAAACAAAGCAATTACTCGAAGCTAGTCACTTGAATGACTTTTTCAGAAGACCAGTTGCACAGACTTTCTCTTGGGACGCAAGGGCGGATCCAGCTATCCATGTCACAATCACTGTCCCCTTCTTCTTCAATGGCATTAACGCTGTCGAAGAAAATACCAACACTGGTGAAACGGACTGGGCCATAAAATTTAGGAGGATCCCTGGCTCTCCTGGGTGGCTTGTACCCCAACCCATAGGTATCCCTCTTCTCCTGAACTTCAACCACTTGGCCTCACCTCTGTGAGCTACTAGCCTCAACCACAACTTTGGCGTCTTTAAACAAAGACATAGAAACCTCAGGCTGATTTTCCCCTGCAAGTTGCTCTATAGCTTCAGACTGGACAACCTCTTCAGAAACCTTCACCTTCTCAAACCCCTGACACAGCGTCTCATGGATTTCACCATCCACTTCCACGTATTTGAAGATTGACAACTGACTAATCATTATGTCTTCTTCTCCGCACACTGTCACCACGTGACCATCAACCATATATTTCAGCTTTTGATGCAAAGTGGAGGTCACAGCGCCTGCACCAAGGATCCAAGGACGACCCAACAGACAACTGTATGTTGGCTGAATATCCATTATATAAAATGTTGCATCAAAGATTTCCGGCCCAACCTTGATCGGAAGCACAATCTCACCAAAGACAGATCTCTTCGAGCCATCAAAAGCTCGCACCACCAAGTCACTTGGTGTACAAATAAGTCCCCTGGTATCTAACTTCATTAATGCTTTCTTTGGCAAGACATTCAACGATGATCCAGTATCAACCAATACATGTGACATCAGTGAACCACGCACTTAATCGAAATATGAAGGGCATTGTTATGATTCCTCCCAGCGGGAGTCAAATCAAGATCTGTGAAACCCAAACCATTACCCGCATTCACGTGCGCCACAACCCCTTCTAGCTGGTTAACAGAAATCTCTTGAGGAACATAGGCCGCATTCAAAACTTTCAGAAGAGCATTCCTATGAGCTTCAGAGCATAACAACAATGACAGCATAGAAATCTTTGACGGGGTTTGATGTAACTGGTCCACAATTTTGTAATCACTTTTCCTGATGAGACTCATAAACTCCTCAACATTTTCAGAAAAAGCATCACCAGCCGGCTTTACCGTAGAATCCACAATCACTGGAGTCTGAACAGAACCATCCACTACCTGTTTTCCCTTATCTTGACTAGAAGTACTGGGTTGATCATTAACAGGAGTAAGCACTCTACCGCTTCTTGTTATAGCATCAGCTTCAACCTTAACCTCAGGATTAGAACTCACCGGTAAAGTAGCCATTAATTCCTGCTTTTGTCCATTGACAAACACCTCTGCGCCGTAATTCCAGGGAATAGCCTTAGAACTTTCATACGGAATGGGTCCAGCCTTTGTGATAATAACTGGAGGTGGCCTTGCCGGACCAAAAATAGTAATCGTTTTGAAAGAAATGGTGATAGTAGCAACCTTCTCACTAACAACCTCTTCTTGTTGATTACACCGATCAAACTGTAAGCAACCCTCATCAATCAGATTCTGGATACCCATCTTCAACGAATAACAACCATTATCCTTCATCAAACAATCTGCACAGTTCTCAGCACAACCCGGATAGACGCCACCCTTCAATAACCTATTTTTAACCACATCCAGCGGAGTCTTCAACTCCTCAACATCCATGATCAAATTCAAAGCTTCACCTTCCTCAATTATCGCATTCACCCTCGGCCCATTGTGATCAGGCATCGGGTTTTGAATAACATTGGGACCAACATTCGAGAAATTAATAGCCTTGGAGTCTACAAGGTCTTGCACCTTGTGATGAAATGCCCTACATTTCTCCACAGTGTGCCCCGGAGCACCAGAGTTAAAATCGCAGTGTGCATTAGCATCATAGCCTCGTGGGAGTTCCCCTATTGGTGGAGCCAGGGTACGGAGCTCAACTAGACGCAACTGCAGCAAATGTTGCAACAACTGTGCATACGACATCGGTGGTTGCTCAAAATGCCTTTCTGCATTTCTTTGTTTATTCTGATACTGGCCCTGCTGTCTGTTCTGATTACCATTATTCCTTTGTTGTTGTGGTGGAGGTAACGTTGTTGGGATAGTTACCGATGCTACTTGTTGATTATTGTTTTGGCGCTGTTTCCCTTTTCTCTTGTAAGATGATAGAGCATTGGCCTCTCGTTTCTTCTTATAACCATCAAATGGCTTCTTTCCATGCCCGGAGGACGATCCGTCACCACTAGAAACTTTTTCAGCCTTAATTCCAACCTCTACCTTCTGTCCGATAGCAATCACATCTGCAAACTTGCCTAGTGAACAAGGCAATAGCTTCTCATAATAATGCTTAGGCAGTGTGTCCATAAACATATCCAACATTTCTTTTTCCAACATTGGTGGCTGTACCCTAGCCGCCAATTCACGCCACCTTTACGCGTATTCTTTGAAACTTTCATCATTTTTCTGGGACATGCTCAACAACTGAGTTCTGTTGGGAGCCATGTCTGTGTTGTACTGGTAATGCTTGATAAAAGTTGCAGCTAGCTCTCTCCAAGTACGAACATCTCTACTTTCAGAGCCATATACTATTCCAAAGACGCGCCGGACAGGCTGTCTTGGAAAAAGTGCATCATTAGCTTTTCGTCCTTGGCATGTGTCGTACCCCAAATTTTGACCACCCGTCTATTCTTTTTTACTTTTTGTATTGAGGGGTTTATTTATTTTAATAACAGGGGTAGAATAAATAATGTTGGAGTTATGAGTTAAATAGGGTTAGATTACTGTTATTTTTATATATAGGGATTAATTAGGGTCATATTAATTTTTAATCGAATTATACTAGGGTCATAGTGGGGTTATTAGAGGATTAATGTTAATATTAATATTATTGTTAATATTAATATTATCATTGAATTATTATTAAAATACCCGCTAATGTTGTTTTATTTCGAATAAATAAAATGGTATAATTGGTAGAATGAGGGGTATAAGGGCTATAAGTGTGAGAGGTTGTGAGTTCGAATCTCAACTTCCTAACTTTTATTGTTTTATTTGTTTTTCCTTTATTACTAACATTTTTTTCTTTTCTTTTAAATCATGAAAAATTATAAAAATAGTTTTTTTTTATTATTTTAATATCAATTTTCGTATTTCATTTAATAATTATTTTAAAAAATTGATTTTTTCATTAAAATCATGTTTTTATGAAAAAATCTCAAAAAATCATATAAGTTAAAGTAAAATCAAATCTTTTTTCTATTTTTCATTATTAGAATATTTCTTTTTTATTTTTTATTTTTATTTAAACTAACCAAGCCATGAATCTATTCAGATTCATTGGCTTGGGCTTTAAGAAATAGGAAAAATCAGGTTAAATCAAATCGGTCTAAAAATAGATAATCACATTTATTGTTTTAACCTAAATTTTTTCTATAAATAGAGCCTTTGTCTCTCCTATTTGGACGACCCACAATTTACATATTCACTATTCAAAAGTTGTTGTTCTCCATACTGAAGAACAACAATACAAAAAACCTTGAAAAAGTTCATCCGTCATCTTTTCTGTCAAGGGCACAAGGAGAAGATTGGATAAAAAACAGATGAAAATAATAGGAGTCAAGGAATAGGAATTGGTCGCATAAAAAGGGAGAGAGAGCTCAAAAGTGAAACATTTTATTTACCGGGATAGACCTCGATCCCGTAGGTCGGTTTTATTTACTCCCTTACTTTTATATGCATTTTACATATCGATTCTTATTTGATATATTTATTTGATTTAATGTGGAATGTGTTTGCGTTAAGTTTTAAATAATTAGATCGATAACTATTATTATAAAGAATTGTTTTTTGTTGAATAAGAAAGACATAGTAATTGTCTAACAATTTCAGTCATGTTTTTTTCTTAAAAATAAATAAATAAATCAAAACATGGGGATCAAAAGGATTCGAACGTGGATTACTTCTGTTGTTTTTTTTTTCAGACGTTGGGACTTTTTTGGCCGTTGGGCTTTCACGCCCAATGCTTTTGGCACCCCACCTAGACGGCCCTATTATTTTTTTTAAAGGTTATGCACCCCCTGGATTAAACTTAATTTAATTAATTGAATTATTTAACATAATTTAATTTAATTATTAATTATATTTTAGGTTTAATTAGGAGATTTAGGATTTTGGTTAAATGTAGGGTTTAGGAATTATTTTTTTGGGATTTTGTTTTTTATATTATTATTTTTGGATTTTTATTTTGTGAGACTTATTTTTATTCTTTTTTTTAATCACAATTGAATCAATTCCTTGATTTAAGTTGTGAAATAAAAAAATATTTTTGATTTAATTTGTTAATTTAGATTTTTTGTTCTTTTATTGTTTAATTTAAATTCTTAATTTTCATGTGGTGGTAATCAAGTTTTTTTGTTTATAACTTATGTAAATAAAATTTTATAAAGGATTTAAGTTGTAAAAATTATTTTAAAAAAAAAAAGGTAAATATGGGATTGGGATAAAAAAAATAAAACATTTTGGAATATAAATATTTTTTAGGAATTATTTAGAATGTTGACTTTATTTTGGTTTAATTTTGTTTTTTGTCATATTAATTATTTAACTTTTGATTTAATTTCTTTTTTTTTTTGTGAAAAATTAGAAATTGGTTTTTAAAAGGATGTTTAAGGTTTTTTAAGGAAGTTACATAAAGGGATAAAACTCTTGGTCCGAGAGCCTAAATAAAGGATGGGATAAGGGATTTGGATTTAGGAATAGAACTCTTGATATCCGAGAGTATAAACAAAAGGATTAAGGGATAAAACTCTTGGTCCGAGAGCCTAAATAAGGGATGGGATACGAATTTTGGGATAAAACTCTTCCTCCGAGAGTATAAATAATGGATAAGGGATTTAAGGGATAGAACTCCTCATCTAGGAGTATAAACACTAGATTTAAGGGATAGAACTCTTTATCCAAAAGTATAAATAGTGGATGGGATTTAGGGATAGGTTTTGGGATTTAGGAATAGGATTAGGGGGTAGGAATAGGGGAGGTGAACTACGGTTACTCTGATCCTTCATTTTGAGGGTACGTAGGCATAGGGTTGCAAACCAACCCTAGCGAGTATAATTAATAAAAAACTTAGGTTTTCCTATAACTTAGACAAACAAATATACCCTAAATTCAAAGGTGGATCCCATTGAGTACAATGGAAGTGAGGGGTGCCTAACACCTTCCCTTCACTTAAATGACTCCCGAACCGTAGGAATCTCTACCTTAGGATAAGGATATTTAGGTTTATCATTATTTTCCTTAAAAAATATGGTGGCGACTCGAATATTTTTGCCGGCCGCGACAGCATGGGCAGCCAACTTCATGGTCTACGCCTTTACATGAGTTCTCGGGCAGGTAAAACCATTATACTTCTCCAGTGTAGGAATCTGAATCTTGTGTGGAATGACAATATCAGGGACCAACCCTAGGTCGTCCAAATCTATTCCCAGGTCATCCTGTTTCACAACCCCTTTCAGTTGCGCCTCAATTAAACGGATCCTCTCATCACTAACCACAGGAAGGCCAGCGTCCAAGCTTCTGACTGAAAAAACATCATCTTGTTGATCATTAAAACGATGGCCATTGATAGCTCGAATAGCACTTCCTTCTCCAACCACTGAAGGAATCCCACCCTGTCCACCAGCACCAGGAATAGGAATGTTGATACCAGCACCACCTCCGCCCGGAGGAATAACACGATTAAGAAGACCACCGTGTAAGATACCATTTTCATCAACCTGCGACACCAAAGGCTGAACTAGAGTTCTGAATTCATTCTGGCTCTGCACCACACCATGTATCATCTCCATGAATTGATCGATGCGAGCTTGCATAGCTGCCATGTCTGCCTGAACTTTGTCCATCACTCTGCTTTGATTAAGCCTGATAGAATACCGATGAGTTGGTTGATCAATCCTGATTATCAAAAAGAGAGAGCATAAGAAAACCAGAGAATCCAAGATAACCTGCTATGCAAACATGTATGAACATTATCAAGGCAATTTATCCCTTGATTCCAGTTTTAACAACAGACGAGAACTGAATTCCTGATCATATAAAGAGAATAAGCATCTATTACAACACAAGTCTGAATAAGCATAAACAAAAACCCCAACCAACAAGCCTGGCGGTGATCCCAGAAATACAAAGAAAACAACAGCAAGAAAACTAAGGCATATCATCGAGACTCAACCGTGCTAGAATTCCCCATTCGTCATTCTTTTTGCACCAGTTCTGCACCTCCTTGAGAAGCTTATTGGTATTAGGATGCTCTAGTCTTTGAATCAACTCCTGAATCAAAAGATCCCTCCTGCGCAAGATCCCTGTTAAATAACAACCATGCAATTCCCAATCATATTCTCCAGAAGCTCCACCTGAACTTGGACCTTCGCTTCTGGCTCTTTTCACTTCAGCTTGGATCTTCAGCTGTTCCATATCTGCCATGGTTTCCTTGAGCTTTTCCTCAATTGCTCTCCTCTCAAAGATCCCTGATAAAATCTCCTTATCCTTTTTCTGAAGCTTTGTCTTCAAACCTTCAATCTGCTCCAGATACTTGTCCTCTTTCAACCTGTTGGCAGTAATTGTTGTATTCCGACGATCATGGAACTTGTGAATTCTTGACATAGCATAAGCCAACTCTTTCTTTTTGGACGAAAGGACCTTGCTAACACTTTTCAACGCTTGAGCCACTTTCTCTCTGGCTGTGGCTTCTTTAGACAATTCTTTCTCCTTCACAGCCAAAAGTTCTGATTTCAACCTGGCATCATGGATAGCTTCGCCTTTTTCGTGCTTCAACTGACCAACCTCTCTGCCTAGCTCACGATTCTCCTCTCGGAGTTTCTCCTTCTCAGCCCATAACTTGTCATACTTCTTTATATTAACAGTCGTGGGAGCCTCGATCATCAAAGGATACAAAGGTGGTTCGACCGAGAAAGGAAGAAGTTCCTCTTCTGCTCTTTTCTTAATCCATTCTTCATAGGAAAGAAAAGCCCGATTATTACATTTCCCGAATGAAGTTTTTCCCTTCTTGGTCACCTGCTTCCAAGCATTCACAATCTTCCTCATCATCTCTTGATCCCCAGTACCATTGAAGAATAAGGACTATCTGATATCTCGCTCTTCAGGTGGACCTCTCAAAGGATAACCAAAATGCCTGATAACAAGGGAATGATTATAGTTAATTCCACCTTTTCTCCCTATCAAGGGTACATTAGGGAATTCTCCCACTTGCAAATAATCTCTATACCTAGCATGTCATGGTTGAACCAAACAATGTTGTCAGCAGTCAAGCCCATTAACCTCTTTGACCACTTCAGAGAATCTCTCGTATCAACGAAAGTGCCAGCTTCGGGGAGATGACTCAGAAACCAAGTAGATAAGAGTGGTGCACAACAACTCACAGTTTTTCCACGCCTATTTTCATTCTTGTAGTGGACTGAGTGATACACATCACCTAGCAAGGTAGGTATAGGATTCTTTGAAATAAAGATTCTGACAGCATACATATCCACCAGATCAGGAATATTGGGAAACAGGACAATCCCATAGATGCACATAGCCAGAACAGCTTGGAAAGTAGTCCAATTCCTCTCCTTAACATGTATGCAAGCTCGATCAAACAAGAACTTTAATAAGAAACCCTTAGCTCCTTGTTTCTCCACAATATTGCTGCTCAGAGTGGATTTACCAATATGAAGAGCAATGGCCATTTCTCCTATTCCGGGGCGTTCTTCAGAAAAGAATACTATGTCATGCCTAATGGGGATTCATAAAATAAATGAGAACTCCTCCAACGTTGGAGCCAAGTGAAGCAACGCAAAGACGGATCATAGAACTAAAGAAGTGTATGAATGTCATCCTTCTCATACTTGGAGATACTGTAGACAAACTTCAGAAGTCTCCCATACTCTCCACCAAACTCTGTACGAACTCCAGAACCAGCCATACTAATCAGCTTGTGAATCAACGTCAAGGTCGGGTCTGGGAACAATAAGCAACAGTCTTCTTTCTCTGAACATCCATGTTAAGGTAACTTCAGAAAACAGGAATCAAGAGTAAGATGCAAGCCCTGAAAAATGTCAAACATGTTAGAATGCAAGAAAAATGATATGCACATGCAAGCATGGGATCAAGGCATCACTGCTGGATGTGCTGTGCTGCTAACTGAACGAGAACCACAACCCAGAAAACCAGAATTCTAGAATTCCGAACCACTGAGATAACCAGAAACCCAGATAATCAAACACTGATGAGAAATCCAGAAAACCGGGTAGGTTGAAGGTTGAAGGTTTCCTGCAAGCTTGCAAACACCCATCCCTTCTCACACGAGGGTTCTAGAAAAGGCGAGGATCCTCAATATCATAGGCTCTTAGGTCGAGAAATGATGATACGTTCACCATTTCTGGTTTGGCATCATCATCAATCGAGGAGGCCTCAACTGATTCCCCTAAAAAATAAGGTCATCCTATGCGAGTCCCTCAGCATTGGGTCCTCGGATTGACAAGTGTAATGGATTTTCCATTTCTGGTCTGCCATTATCACAGGTCGGGAGGAGAGGCGCAACTGAGGTATTGGAGAAACGGTCACCAGAGTCGACAGCTCTCTAGATCAACACCCTAACATGCGCAAGACACACATGTCAGAATGCGTCCCAAGATAGCCTCGTCTGGTTGTGAATTTCGTGAACACACAAACACACCAAGCTGGCACGTAGGTCCCACTACTCTCCACTCTAGTCCTAGGGTGTACTCAAGCCTGGGTATTGGGCTTATCTCTCAGAATAACCCAACCCGCCAAACAGAAACCAGCCAGCACAACACAACAATATCCAGTATGACAGTAATAAAATGAAATGCAATGCAATAAAAGCTGTAAAACAGTAATATACAACATAATAAGGCACAACAAATAAACACCCAATGAAAAAACAAACAAGCGCTAGGATCGACTCGCTAAAGCGGATGTACCAGCAAGAGGTTAACCAGAGATTCTAGGATCGATCCCCAGCAGAGTCGCCAGTTGTCGCTCCCGAAAGATTTGCATCCAACGGTATAAATGCGAGAGTGGCACAGAAAACACCGAGTCGCCAGCAATGTGTATTTATCTCGAGAGAGGGAAAGGAAACACTGCATAAACTTGAAGAGAAAGGGGGAAAGACATGGTCATCCCAACCATAGTCCGGGTTCGGGAGTCGGTTATGCGAGGGGAAGGTGTTAGCACCCCACGCATCCATCATACTCGATGGGATCCACACTTGTTGTCTAAACGGAGGGTGAGCTGTCCTACTATCTATGGCTGAACAAAAGAAAACGGGGATGGGGGTGACTAAGACGAACTCGGTAGGACATATTCGATGTCCTTGGCCTACGTACTCCCTCAGTGCAATGGGAAAGTCAGAGTCAACGTAGTTCAGATGGGAACTGTGGGGGAAGGTTGCTCACCAAGACAATCACTGTCTTGTGCCTACATATCCTCAATCAGACGAGAGAGAGAGGAATCAGAGCTAATGTAGTTCGTGGATACGACCACGGATGGGTAAGTGATTTTTACGTGAGCGACGAGCACTTTCCTGAAAAATGAAATTTGAAACCCAACAATCCCGAAGGATAAAAAGATTTGAATTTGTTTTGTATTTTTTAGACAGAAGTGTTTTTTAAGTTAGTTCATAACTTGCATTGCACCAAAGTCTAGGGCACAGGGACGACTACTTAACGAATCGTCCCAAGACAGGACGCCCGCTAAGCACTCTAGAAAGATAAGAGGAAACCCCTCATTTCTCATTCCCCACGCTTAAGGCTCGTGCGCAATACACTTTATCTTTATTAAGTGTTTTCAAGAAGTTTTGAGATGAGAAGAGAGAAGACCCAAAGGAAACTCTAAAGGGAAACTAAGAGTCCTAATGTTATCATGCACGGATGACCTATGGTTAGTGAGACTTAGGAGAGATGACTACCTAAAACCTAATGCTAATCCTAGTCCAAGCATAATAAAAAATTAAGTTGGACTAGGTAGCTCTAAAGGGAAAGAATCCAAGACTTAAACAAGTCTTGAGATTCATGGGAGGAAGAGAGTGAAAGAGAAGAATGAGAAAGAGAAGGATGAGATAAGAAACAAGATAAGGCAGCAAGTACATCATATCAAGTACATCCAACTCACATCAACAAACAAGTCTCAAATATCATGCAAAACATCTCAAGTAAGCATGCAAAGATAATCATGAAAGAATCAAGCATACTTATATGAAATGCACAATTAAGCACCAATGAACTTCATATCAAGATGAAATGAGAAAAAAAAGATGAAGATGAAAACAAGTCAGAACTAAGATCATAACGTCATAAAAAATTCTCATGTGCAAAAGAAGATCAAAGCATGAAACAATATGCACCAAAAGAAAGTCCACAAAAGGAAATCAAAGTTCAAGCACATAAAGCATATCCAAACATGATCCACAAATTGTAAAATTAGGTCCCAAGGGACCTCAACCAGGGGTAAACATCATATCAAATATTCATACAAAGAATCACAAAGAAACTCAATCAATTAGGCATGGCAAATCAATTAGGGTTAAGAGATGTCAAGAGATGATCATGCATAATTCACTTAAGCACAAAAAATCAAAGATATATCAAATGACATTCAAAAATTGAGAAATTGAAACCTAAGTGACCTAAGTCAGAAGCAAGCAACATGCCAAAAGATCACACAAAAATTCACAAGTTAAGTACCTCAAACAATGAGGCAAAGATCACATAGGAACCATGAAGAACAATGCACAAATAAAGGGACTAAAATGCAATATTCAAAGAGTTTAAAAATATGAGAAAAATATTTTTAAGGACCTTAAGATATCCTCTGAAATATACAAAAATAATGGGATGCAAATCATGTACCAATGATGAGAACAAAAATCAACAAGATCAAGTGTGCACAAGTGAAGAAATTCACAAAGAAATTAATCACACAATCAATTCAGATGCACAAAATAAAAGAAAAATGGAAAATAAAATTTGCCAAAATTTTATAAAATGCCAAAGATGATTCATATTGTTTTGGTAATTTTTAGATGCATAAAACTCTTTTTAAAAATTAAAATGCAAAACTATGCAAAAAATAAAATAAAAAAAGAATAAAATGAAACCCAGGGGTGCAACAAGCAACAATACACGTTCAAAAAGTTGGGCTGGATCAAAAGAAGGGTGTGAAAAGCAAAGAAGCCCAAATCCCTGCTCACCCTAGACTCAGAGTCAACCCTTTTGACTCCATCATTGCCATCAGATCAATCCAATGATCCACATGCAGTCAACAAAACCAAGGTAATCAAGATTAACGCATCAGATCACAAGGCACACACAAAGATCAGTCTGGGCAAAATAAAATTCACGTGAGCAACACATGATATTTTTAATGCACTGGCAAGTTAATATCCTTCTGATCAATCCAACGTGTGAGAATCATTCAACAAAACAAGCAAGTAATCATGATGTGTGGTCCAGATCTGAGTGTGCATGATAACAAACATGGATCAACAACATGCAATCAATAAAATAAAAGAAGATTTAAAAGACGTGGCTGAACGTGGACCATCAGATCTGGACCATCAACGGCTGCAATTGCATCTTCAACCTCCATCCCTCAGGTGACCTGCAAATGAACCAGGTGCCGGAGCCCTAGCTCCGGTCACCTTCTCCGGCGAGCACCAAACCAAAATTCTCCAGAAATTGCAAACAAGTATACCATTCTACTCAGATTTTCACAAGGATCATGAATATGCAATTTAAATCAACAAATTATTAACACACAAAGCAAATCGAAGAGATAAAGTTTAGATCTAAAAACTTTAGATCTACAATACAGCCATGATACACGTCCAAAATCACATCTAAACACATCAGCATGATCAGCAACTCATGAGGAACACAATGCACACCATAAAATCAAGTTACATGATGATGAATTTCACACTAACCCGAGAATTGCAGAGCTTAAAATACAGCAAGAAAACCCTCTGGAAGCTGCAGATCTACTCCTTATAACCTCTAATTGCAAAATAAATGCAATTAAAGCTTGGAATCGTGCTAGATCTTGAGGTTTGAACTTGAACCTTCCAAAACTGAATCTGATGAAAAACTCACTCTCAGCTTCAATCAATGGTTGATTCTTGCTCTATTTACTTCACTGATCAAGAATGTGAAATAAAATCTCAAAGAAACTCCAAGGAGAGTGAGTTTCGAAGAAAGAAAGAGTGAGAGCAAAAATTGGAATTCTGAGCAAATGAGAGTGCATGAGGGTGAAATGAACGTGTGATCCTTCTTATATAGACTTGATTAACATTCTGAGCATGATTAGGGTTTAGTTAATCCCTTGATTAAAGTTATCCAAGGTGATTTGCAAAAATGCAAGTTGTGATGCACACACCAATCCACACGTGTCAAGGTCATGAAATAAGCATGATTCACTCACATTTCACTTGGTGATCACAATGGAATTAAAATTGGGCCCTGTGGTGACTTGATTCATGAGATTTGATCCATCTTGCAAAAATGCATTTTGTGAAATAAGTGAGAAACATGGCACGAATTCACTTGATTCAAGGGTCAAAAATGGTCCTCATGGAGTGTACTTGGATGTTGTAATGTGACTTGAAGCATTAGAGGTCATTACAAGTCATTTTGAATCAAAATGCAAAAGGTGGAAAAATGGAACCATGTGAAAACCTTAAAAACCACCCTTGAGTCTTTTGATCATAACTTGAGAACCACACATAATATGGAGACAATCTAGTACTTTTTGGAAATGGGAGAGAGAGATCTTCAACTTTCATGTTTGAGGAAAATTCATTTGAAGCTTCCTTGATAATGAAAAGTCAAGTTGAAGATGGTTTGAAAAGTTGCCAAAAATGGAAATTTCACATTATAGGTCATTTTCCAAAAATAGTAACTTTTGCACAAACTCTTGATTCTTAATGAATGTCATGAATCTTGACATTTGAGGGCCATATGAGGGCATAAGACCTTAAAAATCATGAAGAGGACCTACAAATTCCATGGTTGACTTTCCTCCTTACAATTGACTTTTGCTTACTTCACAAGTAACTGATCCACTGAACATCTTCCACAATGAACCACTAGCCAAGCCTTCCTCTATGAGTGTTTGGAGCACATGGAACCCATGACAACATGCTTGAATCCACAAAGCCCCTTCAAGAAATCCTTTGAACCAAAACCCTAATTTGGTCCCTCTGGTTAGGAGGGAAAGATTCCCTTAAAATCCTTTGCCATTCTCGATCTTATGAAGATATGATGACCCCTAAAACCACCTTGAGGTTTGATACTCCTTTGAGATGAAGCAAGTACCTTGATCCCATGCTAAGAACCAATGCTATGCACAGATGCTAATGCAAGAAATGCAAAGAAACATAAGCCAGTTAGCTAACAAACAAAGAGCAAATTTTGGGGTGTTACACCCCTCACAGGTGTGAACTAGACACAACAAGGTGGTCCCTAGCAAGGTCGCCCAAACCATAGGACTCAGGATGAAAACCTCTCGCCGTAGTGAATTCTCACAGGACAGAAGTATTCTCAAGCGAATCACGATCTGGGATGTGGGTCTCGTGATATCCCAACGCACATAACGCATGCCTCACGACTATCCACGTTCTAGCCTATGTGTATACTAGGCCCGGTGTTAGGACCTTTCTCTCCAATAATATCTATCCATCCCAACAACAGCAGAAAACAGTAGATATCCAGAATATGCAGCATATGAATATTCCAAGCAGTAAAGAAATGCGATAAATAAACATAAAGCTAAATCATAAAAATAAAGCTAGTAAAGCGCTAAAGATAAAAACCTAAGCAAGAAAGAAAAAGCAAAAAAAAAACTAGGCGAGACCCCTCAAGGGATGGACCAGCAAGAGGTCAATCATTCTCCCCAGCAGAGTCGCCAGCTGAAGATGGCTGGTTTCTACCTGAGTGAATCGCACACTCAAAGATAACACAGAGTCGCCACCGAACTTTATTTAGTCCCAAAGGACAGGGAAAATATCGATAAAACCCAAGGGAAAGAGAAACGGGAATGGGGGGTCGGTTATGCGAAAGGAAGGTATTAGCACCTAACGCATCCGTCGTACTCGACGGGAACCATTTCACTTGCTTCTAGGCTTGGATGGGTTATCTATCTAAAAGCTTCTAGCTAAAAGAAGGAGAGAGAGAAAGGGGAAAAAAGAAAAGAAAGAAAGAACGTGCTCGCAGAGGAACAAATTCCTCGTGCCTACGTACCCTCATAGTGCAATGAGGAAGTCAGAGCACCGTAGTTCTTAGAACCAGGGGACAAAGAAGGAAGAAAGGAGGAAGACGGAGGAAAGATGGAAGTGTGCTCGCCAAGATCATTGCGATCTCATGCCTACGTATCATACATTCAAAAGAATGCAGAATCAGATCTTTCGTAGTTCGGGGAACTAAACGGAAAAGGAAAACAAGAACAAAACAAGGAGACGAAAGAAGTGGTGTCGAAACCAAGAGCAAAAGAAAGAAAAACTCTACTGGGGAAGACCCCGCAGTAAGAGTGATTATACAAAAGAATAGGAAAAGAATGGTGTCAAAACCGAGAATGAAAGAAATTCCGCTGGGGATAACAAAGAGAAATGGTGTCATAACCAAGAAAGTAAGAGCAAGGGTAATAGGAAGGACTCCTCTGGGGGATCCAAATAAGGGGATGATGTCAAAACCAAGAGAAAAGGGAGACTCGGTATATTAACTGGCTGGCAGTGGTTAACCGAAGAAAGAGAGTAGGACCCTGGTGGGGAAAAGAAGCTAGTGTCAACAGACGGGCTGTGATAAACCAAGATAGAGAGTGCTGAACCAAGAGAAGGTGTTTGACTCTGAAGGGCATCGGTATATTAACTGATAAACAGTGGTTAACCGAGGACACAAGGATTGCAACTCTGTGGGGATGGAGAAGCATTGGTTTTAACAGAGGAAACTGTGAATAACCAGAAGCACGAGTGTAGTACCGATCAAAGGTCGTTACCCTAAAGGGGTTCGGTAAACTGACTGAATAAATAGTACTCAACCGAAGAAAGGGTATTTGAACCAAAGAAGGTTACTAGCCCAAGGGTGCGAGTATTCGAACCAAGAGGAGGTTGCCAACTGCGGGTGATTCGGTTTTTACATACGGACTGTGATTAACCGAAGAGAAAAGCGAGTGATTAACCAAGAGAAGGTGATTAACTCGAAAGGACTCAGTATTTTAACAGACAGACTGTGGTTAACTGAAGAGACGAGTGATTAACCAAGAGAAGGTGATTAACCCAAAAGGGGCTCAGTGATTAACAGACGGACTGTGATTAACTGAAGAAATGGGTGATTAACCAAGAGAAGGTGATTAACTCAACAAAGGAGAAGAACCAAGAGAAGGTTACGAACTCCTGGGGAAAAAAACGGTCGTGACAAGAAAACTGTGTTGGACCAAAGAAAGAGAATTGAGACTCTTCAAGGGAATCAAAAAGCAATGATGGACCGCAAGAAGAGAATAGGGTGTTGAAATGAAGAAGGCTTACTAACCCAAGGAACAAAGGATCGTAACCAAGAAGGTGATTGATCAAGAGAGAGACAAGAGTGATCGAGGATCGAAAGAGATTGCAAAGAGAGAAGAGTGATCAAGGATCGACTCGACTGGGGAAAGAAAGCACATTGCCGCCTGGAGATAGAGATGACTAACCCAAGCACAGGGTCATCTGTCCCCTACCTGAAGTAGTCAGAATGATAGTAGAAATTCTCCCTTCTCATTCCTTCTCTAACACACAGGGTGTAATGCGGAAGTTGAACCGGATGTCACAAAAGCTCCAAGTTGTACAGTGCTCCTGTGTAGAGAAACGGACAGCGTAACAACATCAATTTGTACGGTGCTCCGATGCAAGGTGTAGCGCGAAACTCCAACTTCGCGGAGGAGCGAGAGAGAAAGCTCTAAAGGAAGCCTAAAGAGAGGAAAGGGGAAGATCAACTAATCGAAACATGGTTTTGATCAATTAATCAAAGGGAAAAACCATGCCAACAATTTTCCAAAGAGAATGAAAAATCATTAAGGCAAAGAGTGTGAATTATTGATTATACAAGATTAAGCTCATCCCTGAAGAATGAACTTAATGTAAAACCAAGAAAGGGAGTACAAAACAGTACCACATGATCAACAAAATGCAACACAAAATCATGTTATTTGTGATCAAAGAAAAATGCAAGAATGATTACATTCACATGATGCCAAAATATGAACAATTGGAATACTCAAAAGTGTGCAACAAAAGTTCATGAACAAGCTTCAATCAGAAGTTGAATGACACTTAAAACATTCATAAAAATGAAGCACATTGATCCATGGAAGTTAGAAGAAGAAAGGATACCAAACAAGCTTGAAAAAACTCAAAATTGGCCATTCTGTTCAGTGGTAACCGGTTACAGCATATCTGCTAACCGGTTACATACTTGAAAATCAGCGTATTTTTTTGAAAATTGAACTGTGTAACCGGTTACAGCATAACTGCTAACCGGTTACCACTGAGACAGTGGTAAAAATAACTGCAAAAACAGCTTTTCAAAAGTAGTTTTCAACACATAATCACTTATGCCAACCACCACATGCTAGGAACTGAAATTGTGCACGAAAATTGAACTTGAAAACAACAAATAAACAGTGATAGAATCAACTAACACAATAGGATCATGGATCAAACAAATGCAAAACCAAATCACACACAACAATTATCGACTACATTGCGAACGATACGAAAATGCGCGAAACGATAAAATTAGTTAGATCCATCAACCTACAAGCCGGAGATTTGGCTTGGTAAGTGTTGTAAAGAGATTTTGATGCAGAAAATCAAAGAAAACCAGAGGATCCTAAATTTATAGACGAAACGCGTTGAAACCGATCGAAAACGCGAAAATGCACCGAAATCAAACTTGCACCAAATTGAAAGTTGTAGAACTCTTGGATTGAAGTAGAATAAGATGTAATTCCAGAAATGAAACCAAAGAACGCCAAACGATGAAGGTTAAGCTCAAGAATTAATCACTTTCAATGTGAAAAGTGATTATCCTTCAAGAATAAGAGCTTTTGGTGAGGTTTTGGGATGAGATTTGAGATGAAGATGTAGAAGTTGTAGAAAAATGCAGAGGAGAATGAGAGAATTGAGAGTGAATTGTGAAGAATAGTTGAAGGTCCTTGAAAAATGAGTGAAGGTGAGTTTATATAGACTTTAGGTTTGGAGTTTGGGAGGTTTGGACTTAGCTTTGGGTTTGGAGTTAGGGTTGGAGTTAGTTGGGCTTGACTCACTGAGTCAAGGTGGTTAACTCGGTTAGTTAGAACCAGCTTGGTAACAATCCCAATGTGAATTTCCATCATCCAACGGTTGGCATGCTTGTAAAACAAGGAATATGGTGTAATTTAATTTGGAGTGAAGAATCATAGCAAATGCACTTGGAATGAATTGAGTAGCTTAGAAATGTTTAGAGGTGTCTTAGAGTATTCCATATGCTGCTAGAATATTGTAGAATCAATGACCAAAGAGAGTGCATGGTGCTGTCCCAAAAATGCAGCAGAAACTGAAATTTTCCACTGAGTAACTGGTTACAGCATATGTGCTAACCGGTTACATACTTGAAAACTTGCGTTTTTGGTGAAAAATACACTGAGTAACCGGTTACAACATATGTGCTAACCGGTTACTTCAGCTAAATTTTCACAAATTTGCAAAAAGATGACGCTGAAGTCCTGATTCCGCTTTTCCATCTCTTGTCTTGATAAATAAACATGGAAACCTTTATTTTGGGCTTGTTTTGGTGATGTGATGACCTTGTGAGGACTCAATTAATCGGGCTTGGAAAACCTGAATGTCCTGCAACAAGAAACACACAAAGAAATGCGAATGTGTATGCCAACGATGAGAGTGCGCATGCTTATGCAAAAGGCCAAAAGAGGGAGGTCAAATTTCGGGTTACGACAGCGAGCAACCTCCCCCCTTAGTTCGTGTCTGAACTACGTTGACTCTGACTTTCCCATTGCACGAGGGAATACGTAGGCATAGGACAGGCGATGTCCTACCGAGTCATTTCTTTTTCTTTTCTCCCCCGTTTCTTCGTTCTCTTCCGTTCCCATTCCTTTTCCTTTCCAGTGGCAGCGCAGTTCCAGATGACGACACCCTTTGATTGAGACATTAAGCGTGGATCCCATCGAGTACGATGAACGTGTGGGGTGCTAACACCTTCCCCTCGCGTAACCGACTCCCTTACCCATTTCTCTTGGTCGCGAGACCATGCTTTTCCTTTCCCTTAGGTTTACGCAGTATTTCCTTTCCCTCTCTTGGGATAAATACACATTGCTGGAGACTCTGTTTCTGCGCCACTTTCGCGTTTGTACTTGGATAAAAATCCCGGGAGCGACAAATACCAAACTGAAAATTTATTTACTAATATATATTGCCATTACATCCTACACCCTACCTAGTTCCTACTTCCTAAGAGGTGGAAAAACGGTGACAGCGGAGACAGTGGTAGCGGCGGTGGTGGTAGTTGTTGTAGCAACAACTTCATCAACATGGCAAAGAGGGATACCACATGGACAGTCGACCATGCAAAGGGGTTCAACCGACCCAGCTTCATGAATGATAAAAATTTGGGTTTTGGTCACCTTTTCTAAGCCAATGAATTTGGGTTCGATGCCAGCAAAGCTCCTAATGATAAAAATTTGTCATAGTTTCCCTTGGAGAAAAATGATATAATTTTTATTTGGATTCTTCTAATTATTGGTTTTAGAATGTGATGCTATTTCAAAAATGTTTAGCCACCTAGTAAATGAAAGCATTCAGAGTATTATTAACATTTTAGTTAGTATCTCGATTATAATGTTTCCATGCTTTTTGAACCATAATCTTTCAAACCTTCATGGTTTAGATTCTAAATATCAATCCACTTTTTGAAATTAAATATATATCCACTTCATACTCTCGGAAAATCTATTGGCATATAAAAATAAGGTGATTTAGTAGAATTCATGGTTAACATTTCATATATTCTATCACAAACCCTATTGACAAGTTTATTGTCTCACTATAAAGCTGTCCATTTTATAGTTGTCCTTATTTTCTCTATAAGGTGAAGCAAACTCAAGGATGTACAAGTTTATTGTCTCACTATTTGCTTGAATGCTTTGGCCTATCATGATGCTCTAACTAACAGACAAGTAAGTGCATGTAATTTGAACATAAATATCATAAAAAACTTATTAAATTATAGAAAACCATTTGATGTATCCGTGTCTAGTACAGAAATTAAATATGGCTGAGAGTTAGTAAAATGCCTTGTGTACATATTGCATATCATCAACCTTCTCTCTCACCAAACAAGTTTGAATGTTACCATTCTCTTCTCTAGCAAGTCTACCTCAACTTTCTTATTTTCATATACTCCTTTTTGATGAATCATCTTTCACATTCTCTCATTCAACATTTATTTAATTTAATTAATCTGTCTGTATTTATTACAACATGTTTTATGACTTATTAAGGGGAAGCAGTGGAAAAATTGATTAAACAAACAAGTCATTAACTAGAATGATGTAAACAACAACAAGATCAACGAGTGTTTCTTAAAAACATACAACAACATAAACAACATCAACGAGTGTTTCTTCTAAACCGGAAAGACGAAAAGCAGTCAAAGAGATCGGCATGGAGAACTAATAATAATTTTCATCAACTTAGAACTCATTATTACATAACATTTTTCATTTATTACATAGTGAGAAAATGATAATAACTAGTTATTATCGTTTCCAACAGCAGCAGCGGAGATGGCGGTGGCAGCAGCAGGTGTGGCAGCAGCGGAGATGGAAGTCGCGGCACCAGGTGTTGCAGCGGCATATGGGGGGTGGCTACAGTGACAGTTACCAAAGACGCACTGAGGTGCCACTGTTAAAACTCAAGGACTAAGAGATAACAGCAGGAAAAATAACACTCTATTAAAATCAAAACAAACAGAGGCTGTTTTATAGCCTTTTATCAGAACAGAAGAGTGGCAGAAAACCACGTTTACAAGCCTACTACGTGGTTACTAAGAAACTGAAATAAAAACTGATTCTCCCTAAAAACTAGGACGTCATGACTGACTTATTCTTCCTAAATACTAGGACTTGATAACAAAATTAATAAAATCTATAACAAATAATATCTAACAATCCCTCCCTTAAGCTAATGTATCTGCATCTAGCTTACTTTAGTAGCTTCAGTCACTCCAAGCATGTTGCGGAGCTTCTCAAACTGCTCCAACTTAATTGGTTTTGTCATTATATCTGCAATTTGATCCTGAGAGTTGCAGTAGCTTAGTTCAACGACTCCATCATTCACCAAGTCTCTTAAGAAATGAAACCTTACATCGATATGCTTGCTTTTTCCATGAAACACTGGATTCTTGGATAGCTGTATAGTGGAGCTGTTATCACACATAATTATAGTTCTTGTCTTCTCTTCAACTCCCAGTTTCGCCAGCACCCTTTTGAGCGAAACACACTGACAAGCACACAATGCCGCTGCTATGTACTCTACTTCCGTAGTTGAAAAAGCAACTACTGTTTGTTTCTTTGAAGACCAAGAGACAGCTCCAGACCCCATCATAAACACAAACCCAGAGGTACTTTTACGATCATCTAAGTCACCGGCATAATCACTATCTGTAAAGGCTATGAGTCTCAAGCTGCTTTCTCCTTTCTTATAAAAAATACCAAGATCAGTTGTACCTTTTAAGTACCTTAAAATTCTTTTTGCTGCAAGCCAGTGTGACATGGTGGGATTGGACATGAACCTGCTTATTAGACTAATAACATACATCAAGTCAGGCCTAGTTACAGTTAAATACACGAGGCTTCCAACCACCTGTTTAAATAGAGTTTCATCAACTCTAACTCCTCCTTCGTCCTTAGACAACTTTGAACCGGACACTATTGGATTCTTCACTGCATTACTGTCCACCATACCAAACCTTGCTAACACTTCACGTGCATACCTCCTTTGACAGATGAAAATTCCCTCCGAACACTGTTTAACTTCTACTCCGAGAAAATGTTTCATCCTTCCCAAGTCAGACATATCAAATTCCGACATCATTGAATTTTTGAGCTCATCACACATAGCTCTATCATTCCCAGTAAATATTAAGTCATCAACATAAAGACTGACTATTAATATTTTACCTCCTAGCGACTTTGTGAACATTGTGTGCTCACTAGGACACCTCTCGAACCCTTTTCGGACAAAATAGGCATCAATTCTACTGTACCAAGCTCGCGGCGCCTGTTTAAGGCCATACAATGCCTTCCTCAACCTATAAACTTTCTCTTCTTCTCCTTTCTTTATGAATCCCTCAGGTTGTTGGACAAACACTTCCTCCAAGAGCTCCCCGTGAAGAAAAGCGCTCTTCACATCGATTTGAAAAACCTCCCAACTGAATTGAGCAGCCATTGCAAGTATCACAGTATGGTGTCAAGTCTTACCACTAGTGCAAATACTTCGGTGTAATCTATTCCATGGCATTGTGCATACCCTTTTGCCACTAGTCTTCCTTTGAGTTTTTCCACATTCCCATCTTCGTTAAGCTTTGTTTTGAAGACCCACTTAACTCCAATAGGTTTGACTCCCTTAGGCAACACAGTAAGTTCCCAAGTTTGATTCTTTTCTATGGCTTCAATTTCTTTTGACATTGCTTCTCTCCAATTTTTGCTCTGCATAGCTTCTTTAAATGAAACTGGATCATTTTCAGTCATCATCATCATTGCATTCAAATTTTCTTCCATCATTACATTTAGGTTTTCTTCTTCGGATAATCCTTCCCCAGTTGCATAATTCTCCATCCATCTCGGTGCTCTTCTTTCTCGTTTACCCCTCCCTTCATTCAATTCTTCATATGTATTTAGCTCATTTGGAGGTGACTCTGTAGGACTGCTACTCAAACTGTTAGAGTCTGTTCCACCATTTTCCCCTTCATTCTGGTCATCCTCTCCATCACTCTCATCTTCCCATTCTAATATATCTCGCTTGATTTCTTCCTCTGTTCTGCCACAGTCCCAGGTTTCTTCTTCTTTAAAAACAACATCTTTACTCACAATAATCTTCTTTGAAGTTGGATTGTATAATCTCCATGCCTTGAACTCGTCACTAACTCCTAGAAAGACATATTTTCTACTCCTATCATCCAACTTGCTCCTTCTTTGATTTGGTACATGAACATGTGCAACACATCCAAAGGTTCGAAAATACTCCACCACAGGTTTCTCACCACTCCAAGCCTCTTTTGGAGTCTTGTTTTCAACTGCCACTGTTGGACATCGGTTCAGAGTATGCACACACCATCTCACAGCCTCGGGCCAAAAAGCTTTTGGTACTTGCTTTTCATTTAACATGGATCGAACAACATTCATAACCGTCCTATTTTTCCTTTCAGCAACTCCGATCTGCTGAGGAGTATAAGCCGCCGTCAATTGTCGGCTGATGCCCTGAGATTGATAGAACTCTTCAAACTCATTTGAGGTGAACTCACTGTAACACCCCCTTTCTATACCCCCAAATAATCAAATAAATCATTTAGGCACGTATTGGAAATTTCATCAGAGTATAATTGTAAACACGGCATAAAAAGGCATGTCACATTATGCTTGAAATTAAAACATACAACACCTGCTCAACAAATGATATGCAACAGTGGGGTAACTTTCAACGTAGGAACTCAGTCCTTACACCCACATCTCAATATTTAGAATGAAAGCGGAAAATCTAAACATTGATAACTTCAAACATATATACATTATATATATATATATATATATATATATATATATATATATATATATATATATATATATATATATATATATATATATATATACATCAACAAGTATGATACAACAACATCATTCATGTTTATGTACACAAATTCATCAGCAAGATACATACACGAATGTATCACAAAAAGGAATCAAACATAAGCATCCTAGCTACCCGGTGCTACATATCAGAGCCAACCGACCAAAAAGGTATGAAGACACGCTTCACAAAAGACCACCAGATACCTAATCTGCAATGCCTCGTAGAGTATCATAAAACAGCAGAAGGGTGAGAAATATTATCATAATAACAATGCATATAGTCATATATCTCAACACAAAAGTATACACATAACACATTCTCACCATTCTACCATTCCACATAAACATACATATTATATTCATTCTTCCATGCATCATTACAACGATACAATTCTTATCACAATTCATCACACCTCATTCAATATACTTCGCAAGGCATATATATATATATATATATATATATATATACAAAACCAAGCATATTCATCACAATGCTTATCATTCAACATAAACACACATATTCATGTTTATCCATCCATGCACACCTGCACAATTCTACTCATTCCACATCAACATATACATCATGCATAATTCACCAATCCAATCAAGACCCGACAATACCACGCATCACATAACTGGGAATGACAGCATAGTCATTCTACCCCAATACATACCTCACTAGGAACGACAACATAGTCATTCTACCCTAGTGCACCTCTCATTAGGAATGACAACATCGTCATTCTACCCCAATGAATATCCCACTAGGAATGACAACATAGTCATTCTACCCTAGTGGACACCACACTAGGAACGACATCAACGTCATTCTACCCCAGTGCGCACCTCATTAGGAATGACAACATAATCATTCTACCCCAATGAGTATCCCACTAGGAACGACAACATAGTCATTCTACCCCAATGGGCACGACAACTCAATTATACATCACTAGGAATGACATCTAGTCATTCTACCCTAATGAGTACTCCACCAGGAACGACATATAATCGTTCTACCCCAATGGACCCAACGACACACTCGCACTTCACTAGGAATGACATATAAGCCATTCTACCCCAATGAGTATTCTAACACAATTGGATAATCAAACATATATAATCAAATACTACACATTGCATATTCTTGTCCTTAGGCCACAATTCAACAACCACAACAATTACAACAACTTGTCACACGCTTCAACATCATCACATTCATGCATTCCAAAACAAATCAAACAATGCATTTCACCACAAACCACAAACCACAACAATCATGCCATCACAATTACTTCCACAAGGGATTCACACCACAAAGGCTACCCACACACATCATAACAACATACATTGATATTCAATCAAACAATGTGTTTTACCACACAACAACATCATTAATCTCGCATCGAAGTCTAATCCTAAACAATGCACATACTTGCCATAAGGTCACCAACCATCATCACAACATTTCATCATGTATATTCACCTCATATAACAGCACACAAGCTATACGTTATATAACAAAAGCATATCACACGGTAAAACACCGACCGCACGCATTTAACGCGATAAAAACCCGACAACCCGACTATTTTTCAAAATCACAAATTAATTAAATCATATTTTACCATCCAAATCATTTTTAATAGAAAGACATTTTCATTAGCTTTCCAACGCTTCAAACGGGGGTCAAAACGGACTTACGGTTCAAAAGTTATGAAGAAAACAAAATCGGACATTTTGGAAAATTTTCGTCACGCACGGGTATGCACAAGTCGCGTCTATAGGTCGACGCAGGGCACGCAAACATGCTTTAGGTCGACGCATACTGCGCAGAATTGGATAAAAACTCAATTTTTTATCGTTAAATGACTTCCGGACCTCCGATTTCGATTCCGTAAAAAGCTGCGGTCTCAGAATTCAACATACTACAATATTTTCACTATTAAAAGCCATCTAACACATTTTACATGGTTGAAATATTTTGAAACATAGTTTTATCAATTTAACCTCAACTCCAAACTCGCTCAAAACCACTCGAAAACACACAAACAACCATACCCAATTACTTCCTATCCTCACCCGACTATACTACAGAACTTATTCCAAATTCTAACCGTGAAAACATCGATTTCTATCGATTTCCTACAATTCGACCTAAACGGAAAAATATGGAAAACTAACCAAAACATCCACACAAAACACATACATAATCATACACAAAGTTAGGATAACAATATTTCGTACCCTTACCCGATTATTCGCGCTTTAAACGGATGATTTTCCTGATTTTTCCTCTTCTTTCTTCTCTTCCTCTTCTTTCTCTTTTTCTCTTCTCTTCTCCTTTTTTTCCCCATTCTCTTACTATCTCTCTCTCTTTATACATTTTCTCTCTTTTCTTTCCATTCTGTGTCTATCCTCTCTATTTCTTTCCTCACAAACACAAACTATCTACTTAACATAAATATCTCATAATACCCTCTATTCTAATTTTCCCTGCAAACTCTCAAAAACGGTAAAATCACATAATATGCAAATATAACATATTAACACATCATTTCACAAATGAAATCATTATTACTCAATTTAAATAAAAGACTCAACCCAAATAGGAATATTCGAAATCGGGGCGTTACAACTCTCCCCCACTTAGACATTTTCGTCCTCGAAAATATGCTAAGTACTAACAACCACGGATACGACTCACACATCCGACCAACTAACAACCATGCCAACAAAAGGCACACTGTGCCAATGCTCCACACTTGAAGTCACTTGGAGAAGTACCAGCTTCTCCCCCACTTATCTCATTCTTAATCCTGAAGACAAAGGATTAGAAAAACCAGAAAGCATTGATAGTGTTACGCACACACATCACGTACTAAGGAATAAACAACAGTTCAACAAACACAACAACGAGACAGACACGACTGACTCAACCTTGGCTCTGATACCACTTAATGTAACACCCCCTTTCTATACCCCCAAATAATCAAATAAATCATTTAGGCACGTATTGGAAATTTCATCAGAGTATAATTGTAAACATGGCATAAAAAGGCATGTCACATTATGCTTGAAATTAAAACATACAACACCTGCTCAACAAATGATATGCAACAGTGGGGTAACTTTCAACATAGGAACTCAGTCCTTACACCCACATCCCAATATTTAGAATGAAAGCGGAAAATCTAAACATTGATAACTTCAAACATATATACATTATATATATATATACATCAACAAGTATGATACAACAAAATCATTCATGTTTATGTACACAAATTCATCAGCAAGATACATACACGAATGTATCACAAAAAGGAATCAAACATAAGCATCCTAGCTACCCGGTGCTACATATCAGAGCCAACCGACCAAAAAGGTATGAAGACACGCTTCACAAAAGACCACCAGATACCTAATCTGCAATGCCTCATAGAGCATCATAAAATAGCAGAAGGGTGAGAAATATTATCATAATAACAATGCATATAATCATATATCTCAACACAAAAGTATACACATAACACATTCTCACCATTCTACCATTCCACATAAACATACATATTATATTCATTCTTCCATGCATCATTACAACGATACAATTCTTATCACAATTCATCACACCTCATTCAATATACTTCGCAAGTCATATATATATATATATATATATATATATATATACAAAACCAAGCATATTCATCACAATGCTTATCATTCAACATAAACACACATATTCATGTTTATCCATCCATGCACACCTGCACAATTCTACTCATTCCACATCAACATATACATCATGCATAATTCACCAATCTAATCAAGACCCGACAATACCACGCATCACATAACTGGGAATGACAGCATAGTCATTCTACCCCAATACATACCTCACTAGGAACGACAACATAGTCATTCTACCCTAGTGCACCTCTCATTAGGAACGACAACATAGTCATTCTACCCTAGTGCACCTCTCATTAGGAATGACAACATAGTCATTCTACCCTAGTGGACACCACACTAGGAACGACATCAACGTCATTCTACCCCAGTGCACACCTCATTAGGAATGACAACATAATCATTCTACCCCAATGAGTATCCCACTAGGAACAACAACATAGTCATTCTACCCCAGTGGACACGACAACTCAATTGTACATCACTAGGAATGACATCTAGTCATTCTACCCTAATGAGTACTCCACCAAGAACGACATATAATCGTTATACCCCAATGGACCCAACGACACACTCGCACTTCACTAGGAATGACATATAAGCCATTCTACCCCAATGAGTATTCTAACACAATTGGATAATCAAACATATATAATCAAATACTACACATTGCATATTCTTGTCCTTAGGCCACAATTCAACAACCACAACAATTACAACAACTTGTCACATGCTTCAACATCATCACATTCATGCATTGCAAAACAAATCAAACAATGCATAGTTACTTCCACAAGGTTTTTTTTTTACTTCGGGATTCACACCACAAAGGCTACCCACACACATCATAACAACATACATTGATATTCAATCAAACAATGTGTTTTACCACACAACAACATCATTAATCACGCATCGAAGTCTAATCCAAAACAATGCACATACTTGCCATAAGGTCACCAACCATCATCACAACATTTCATCATGTATATTCACCTCATATAACAGCACACAAGCTATACGTTATATAACAAAAGCATATCACACGGTAAAACACCGACCGCCTGCACGCATTTAACGCGATAAAAAACCCGACAACCCCGACTATTTTCAAAAAACACAAATTAATTAAATCATATTTTACCATCCAAACCATTTTTATATAGAAAGACCTTTTCATTAGCTTTCCAACGCTTCAAACGGGGGTCAAAACGGACTTACGGTTCAAAAGTTATGAAGAAAACAAAATCGGACATTTTGGAAAATTTTCGTCACGCGCGAGGTATGCACAGGTCGCGTCTATAGGTCGACGCAGGGCACTTTAGGGTCGACGCAAAACATGCTTTTAGGTCGACGCATACTACGCAGAATTGGATAAAAACTCAATTTTTTATCGTTAAATGACTTCCGGACCTCCGATTTCGATTCCGTAAAAAGCTGCGGTCTCAGAATTCAACATACTACAATATTTTCACTATTAAAAGCCATCTAACACATTTTACACGGTTGAAATATTTTGAAACATAGTTTTATCAATATTAACCTCAAAACCACTCGAAAACTACACAAACAACCATACCCAATTACTTCCTATCCTCACCTGACTATACTACATAAACTTATTCCAAATTCTAACCGTGAAAACATCGATTTCTATCGATTTCCTACAATTCGACCCTAAACGGAAAAATATGGAAAACTAACCAAAACATCCACACAAAACACATACATAATCATACACAAAGTTAGGATAACAATATTATCGTACCCCTTACCCGATTATTCGCACTTTAAAACGGATGATTTTCCTGATTTTTTCCTCTTCTTTCTTCTCTTCCTCTTCTTTCTCTTTTTCTCTTCTCTTCTCCTTTTTTTCCCCATTCTCTTACTATCTCTCTCTATTTATACTTTTTCTCTCTTTTCTTTCCATTCTGTTTCTATCCTCTCTATTTCTTTCCTCATAAACACAAACTATCTACTTAACATAAATATCTCATAATACCCTCTATTCTAATTTTCCCTGCAAACTCTCAAAAACGGTAAAATCACATAATATGCAAATATAACATATTAACACATCATTTCACAAATGAAATCATTATTACTCAATTTAAATAAAAGACTCAACCCAAATAGGAATATACAAAATCGGGCGCGTTACAACTCTCCCCCACTTAGACATTTTCGTCCTCGAAAATATGCTAAAGTACTAACAACCACGGATACGACTCACACATCCGACCAACTAACAACCATGCCAACAAAAGGCACACTGTGCCAACGCTCCACACTTGAAGTCACTTGGAGAAGTACCCAGCTTCTCCCCCACTTATCTCATTCTCAATCCTGAAGACAAAGGATTAGAAAAACCAGAAAGCACTGATAGTGTTACGCACACATATCACGTACTAAGGAATAAACAACAGTTCAACAAACACAACAACGAGACAGACACGACTGACTCAACCTTGGCTCTGATACCACTTAATGTAACACCCCCTTTCTATACCCCCAAATAATCAAATAAATCATTTAGGCACGTATTGGAAATTTCATCAGAGTATAATTGTAAACAAGGCATAAAAAGGCATGTCACATTATGCTTGAAATTAAAACATACAACACCTGCTCAACAAATGATATGCAACAGTGGGGTAACTTTCAACATAGGAACTCAGTCCTTACACCCACATCTCAATATTTAGAATGAAAGCGGAAAACCTAAACATTGATAACTTCAAACATATATACATTATATATATATATACATCAACAAGTATGATACAACAACATCATTCATGTTTATGTACACAAATTCATCAGCAAGATACATACACGAATGTATCACAAAAAGGAATCAAACATAAGCATCCTAGCTACCCGGTGCTACATATCAGAGCCAACCGACCAAAAAGGTATGAAGACACGCTTCACAAAAGACCACCAGATACCTAATCTGCAATGCCTCGTAGAGCATCATAAAATAGCAGAAGGGTGAGAAATATTATCATATTCACAATGCATATAATCATATATCTCAACACAAAAGTATACACATAACACATTCTCACCATTCTACCATTCCACATAAACATACATATTATATTCATTCTTCCATGCATCATTACAACGATACAATTCTTATCACAATTCATCACACCTCATTTAATATACTTCGCAAGTCATATATATATATATATATATATATATATATATATATATATATTATATATATATATATATATACAAAACCAAGCATATTCATCACAATGCTTATCATTCAACATAAACACACATATTCATGTTTATCCATCCATGCACACCTGCACAATTCTACTCATTCCACATCAACATATACATCATGCATAATTCACCAATCCAATCAAGACCCGACAATACCACGCATCACATAACTGGGAATGACAGCATAGTCATTCTACCCCAATACATACCTCACTAGGAACGACAACATAGTCATTCTACCCTAGTGCACCTCTCATTAGGAATGACAACATAGTCATTCTACCCCAATGAATATCCCACTAGGAATGACAACATAGTCATTCTACCCTAGTGGACACCACACTAGGAACGACATCAACGTCATTCTACCCCAGTGCACACCTCATTAGGAATGACAACATAATCATTCTACCCCAATGAGTATCCCACTAGGAACAACAACATAGTCATTCTACCCCAGTGGACACGACAACTCAATTGTACATCACTAGGAATGACATCTAGTCATTCTACCCTAATGAGTACTCCACCAAGAACGACATATAATCGTTATACCCCAATGGACCCAACGACACACTCGCACTTCACTAGGAATGACATATAAGCCATTCTACCCCAATGAGTATTCTAACACAATTGGATAATCAAACATATATAATCAAATACTACACATTGCATATTCTTGTCCTTAGGCCACAATTCAACAACCACAACAATTACAACAACTTGTCACATGCTTCAACATCATCACATTCATGCATTGCAAAACAAATCAAACAATGCATTTCACCACAAACCACAAACCACAACAATCATGCCATCACAGTTACTTCCACAAGGGATTCACACCACAAAGGCTACCCACACACATCATAACAACATACATTGATATTCAATCAAACAATGTGTTTTACCACACAACAACATCATTAATCACGCATCGAAGTCTAATCCAAAACAATGCACATACTTGCCATAAGGTCACCAACCATCATCACAACATTTCATCATGTATATTCACCTCATATAACAGCACACAAGCTATACGTTATATAACAAAAGCATATCACACGGTAAAACACCGACCGCACGCATTTAACGCGATAAAAACCCGACAACCCGACTATTTTTCAAAAACACAAATTAATTAAATCATATTTTACCATCCAAACCATTTTTAATAGAAAGACCTTTTCATTAGCTTTCCAACGCTTCAAACGGGGGTCAAAACGGACTTACGGTTCAAAAGTTATGAAGAAAACAAAATCGGACATTTTGGAAAATTTTCGTCACGCGCGGGTATGCACAGGTCGCGTCTATAGGTCGACGCAGGGCACTTTAGGTCGACGCAAACATGCTTTAGGTCGACGCATACTACGCAGAATTGGATAAAAACTCAATTTTTTATCGTTAAATGACTTCCGGACCTCCGATTTCGATTCCGTAAAAAGCTGCGGTCTCAGAATTCAACATACTACAATATTTTCACTATTAAAAGCCATCTAACACATTTTACACGGTTGAAATATTTTGAAACATAGTTTTATCAATTTAACCTCAAAACCACTCGAAAACACACAAACAACCATACCCAATTACTTCCTATCCTCACTTGACTATACTACATAACTTATTCCAAATTCTAACCGTGAAAAACATCGATTTCTATCGATTTCCTACAATTCGACCTAAACGGAAAAATATGGAAAACTAACCAAAACATCCACACAAAACACATACATAATCATACACAAAGTTAGGATAACAATATTTCGTACCCTTACCCGATTATTCGCACTTTAAACGGATGATTTTCCTGATTTTTCCTCTTCTTTCTTCTCTTCCTCTTCTTTCTCTTTTTCTCTTCTCTTCTCCTTTTTTTCCCCATTCTCTTACTATCTCTCTCTATTTATACTTTTTCTCTCTTTTCTTTCCATTCTGTTTCTATCCTCTCTATTTCTTTCCTCATAAACACAAACTATCTACTTAACATAAATATCTCATAATACCCTCTATTCTAATTTTCCCTGCAAACTCTCAAAAACGGTAAAAATCACATAATATGCAAATATAACATATTAACACATCATTTCACAAATGAAATCATTATTACTCAATTTAAATAAAAGACTCAACCCAAATAGGAATATACAAAATCGGGGCGTTACAACTCTCCCCCACTTAGACATTTTCGTCCTCGAAAATATGCTAAGTACTAACAACCACGGATACGACTCACACATCCGACCAACTAACAACCATGCCAACAAAAGGCACACTGTGCCAACGCTCCACACTTGAAGTCACTTGGAGAAGTACCAGCTTCTCCCCCACTTATCTCATTCTCAATCCTGAAGACAAAGGATTAGAAAAACCAGAAAGCACTGATAGTGTTACGCACACATATCACGTACTAAGGAATAAACAACAGTTCAACAAACACAACAACGAGACAGACACGACTGACTCAACCTTGGCTCTGATACCACTTAATGTAACACCCCCTTTCTATACCCCCAAATAATCAAATAAATCATTTAGGCACGTATTGGAAATTTCATCAGAGTATAATTGTAAACAAGGCATAAAAAGGCATGTCACATTATGCTTGAAATTAAAACATACAACACCTGCTCAACAAATGATATGCAACAGTGGGGTAACTTTCAACATAGGAACTCAGTCCTTACACCCACATCTCAATATTTAGAATGAAAGCGGAAAACCTAAACATTGATAACTTCAAACATATATACATTATATATATATATACATCAACAAGTATGATACAACAACATCATTCATGTTTATGTACACAAATTCATCAGCAAGATACATACACGAATGTATCACAAAAAGGAATCAAACATAAGCATCCTAGCTACCCGGTGCTACATATCAGAGCCAACCGACCAAAAAGGTATGAAGACACGCTTCACAAAAGACCACCAGATACCTAATCTGCAATGCCTCGTAGAGCATCATAAAATAGCAGAAGGGTGAGAAATATTATCATATTCACAATGCATATAATCATATATCTCAACACAAAAGTATACACATAACACATTCTCACCATTCTACCATTCCACATAAACATACATATTATATTCATTCTTCCATGCATCATTACAACGATACAATTCTTATCACAATTCATCACACCTCATTTAATATACTTCGCAAGTCATATATATATATATATATATATATATATATATATATATATATATATATATATATATATACAAAACCAAGCATATTCATCACAATGCTTATCATTCAACATAAACACACATATTCATGTTTATCCATCCATGCACACCTGCACAATTCTACTCATTCCACATCAACATATACATCATGCATAATTCACCAATCCAATCAAGACCCGACAATACCACGCATCACATAACTGGGAATGACAGCATAGTCATTCTACCCCAATACATACCTCACTAGGAACGACAACATAGTCATTCTACCCTAGTGCACCTCTCATTAGGAATGACAACATAGTCATTCTACCCCAATGAATATCCCACTAGGAATGACAACATAGTCATTCTACCCCTAGTGGACACCACACTAGGAACGACATCAACGTCATTCTACCCCAGTGCACACCTCATTAGGAATGACAACATAATCATTCTACCCCAATGAGTATCCCACTAGGAACAACAACATAGTCATTCTACCCCAGTGGACACGACAACTCAATTGTACATCACTAGGAATGACATCTAGTCATTCTACCCTAATGAGTACTCCACCAAGAACGACATATAATCGTTATACCCCAATGGACCCAACGACACACTCGCACTTCACTAGGAATGACATATAAGCCATTCTACCCCAATGAGTATTCTAACACAATTGGATAATCAAACATATATAATCAAATACTACACATTGCATATTCTTGTCCTTAGGCCACAATTCAACAACCACAACAATTACAACAACTTGTCACATGCTTCAACATCATCACATTCATGCATTGCAAAACAAATCAAACAATGCATTTCACCACAAACCACAAACCACAACAATCATGCCATCACAGTTACTTCCACAAGGGATTCACACCACAAAGGCTACCCACACACATCATAACAACATACATTGATATTCAATCAAACAATGTGTTTTACCACACAACAACATCATTAATCACGCATCGAAGTCTAATCCAAAACAATGCACATACTTGCCATAAGGTCACCAACCATCATCACAACATTTCATCATGTATATTCACCTCATATAACAGCACACAAGCTATACGTTATATAACAAAAGCATATCACACGGTAAAACACCGACCGCACGCATTTAACGCGATAAAAACCCGACAACCCGACTATTTTTCAAAAACACAAATTAATTAAATCATATTTTACCATCCAAACCATTTTTAATAGAAAGACCTTTTCATTAGCTTTCCAACGCTTCAAACGGGGGTCAAAACGGACTTACGGTTCAAAAGTTATGAAGAAAACAAAATCGGACATTTTGGAAAATTTTCGTCACGCGCGGGTATGCACAGGTCGCGTCTATAGGTCGACGCAGGGCACTTTAGGTCGACGCAAACATGCTTTAGGTCGACGCATACTACGCAGAATTGGATAAAAACTCAATTTTTTATCGTTAAATGACTTCCGGACCTCCGATTTCGATTCCGTAAAAAGCTGCGGTCTCAGAATTCAACATACTACAATATTTTCACTATTAAAAGCCATCTAACACATTTTACACGGTTGAAATATTTTGAAACATAGTTTTATCAATTTAACCTCAAAACCACTCGAAAACACACAAACAACCATACCCAATTACTTGTTCCTCACCTGACTATACTACATAACTTATTCCAAATTCTAACCGTGAAAACATCGATTTCTATCGATTTCCTACAATTCGACCTAAACGGAAAAATATGGAAAACTAACCAAAACATCCACACAAAACACATACATAATCATACACAAAGTTAGGATAACAATATTTCGTACCCTTACCCGATTATTCGCACTTTAAACGGATGATTTTCCTGATTTTTCCTCTTCTTTCTTCTCTTCCTCTTCTTTCTCTTTTTCTCTTCTCTTCTCCTTTTTTTCCCCATTCTCTTACTATCTCTCTCTATTTATACTTTTTCTCTCTTTTCTTTCCATTCTGTTTCTATCCTCTCTATTTCTTTCCTCATAAACACAAACTATCTACTTAACATAAATATCTCATAATACCCTCTATTCTAATTTTCCCTGCAAACTCTCAAAAACGGTAAAATCACATAATATGCAAATATAACATATTAACACATCATTTCACAAATGAAATCATTATTACTCAATTTAAATAAAAGACTCAACCCAAATAGGAATATACAAAATCGGGGCGTTACAACTCTCCCCCACTTAGACATTTTCGTCCTCGAAAATATGCTAAGTACTAACAACCACGGATACGACTCACACATCCGACCAACTAACAACCATGCCAACAAAAGGCACACTGTGCCAACGCTCCACACTTGAAGTCACTTGGAGAAGTACCAGCTTCTCCCCCACTTATCTCATTCTCAATCCTGAAGACAAAGGATTAGAAAAACCAGAAAGCACTGATAGTGTTACGCACACATATCACGTACTAAGGAATAAACAATAGTTCAACAAACACAACAACGAGACAGACACGACTGACTCAACCTTGGCTCTGATACCACTTAATGTAACACCCCCTTTCTATACCCCCAAATAATCAAATAAATCATTTAGGCACGTATTGGAAATTTCATCAGAGTATAATTGTAAACAAGGCATAAAAAGGCATGTCACATTATGCTTGAAATTAAAACATACAACACCTGCTCAACAAATGATATGCAACAGTGGGGTAACTTTCAACATAGGAACTCAGTCCTTACACCCACATCTCAATATTTAGAATGAAAGCGGAAAACCTAAACATTGATAACTTCAAACATATATACATTATATATATATATACATCAACAAGTATGATACAACAACATCATTCATGTTTATGTACACAAATTCATCAGCAAGATACATACACGAATGTATCACAAAAAGGAATCAAACATAAGCATCCTAGCTACCCGGTGCTACATATCAGAGCCAACCGACCAAAAAGGTATGACGACACGCTTCACAAAAGACCACCAGATACCTAATCTGCAATGCCTCGTAGAGCATCATAAAATAGCAGAAGGGTGAGAAATATTATCATATTCACAATGCATATAATCATATATCTCAACACAAAAGTATACACATAACACATTCTCACCATTCTACCATTCCACATAAACATACATATTATATTCATTCTTCCATGCATCATTACAACGATACAATTCTTATCACAATTCATCACACCTCATTTAATATACTTCGCAAGTCATATATATATATATATATATATATATATATATATATATATATATATATATATATATATATATATATATATATATATACAAAACCAAGCATATTCATCACAATGCTTATCATTCAACATAAACACACATATTCATGTTTATCCATCCATGCACACCTGCACAATTCTACTCATTCCACATCAACATATACATCATGCATAATTCACCAATCCAATCAAGACCCGACAATACCACGCATCACATAACTGGGAATGACAGCATAGTCATTCTACCCCAATACATACCTCACTAGGAACGACAACATAGTCATTCTACCCTAGTGCACCTCTCATTAGGAATGACAACACAGTCATTCTACCCCAATGAATATCCCACTAGGAATGACAACATAGTCATTCTACCCTAGTGGACACCACACTAGGAACGACATCAACGTCATTCTACCCCAGTGCACACCTCATTAGGAATGACAACATAATCATTCTACCCCAATGAGTATCCCACTAGGAACAACAACATAGTCATTCTACCCCAGTGGACACGACAACTCAATTGTACATCACTAGGAATGACATCTAGTCATTCTACCCTAATGAGTACTCCACCAAGAACGACATATAATCGTTATACCCCAATGGACCCAACGACACACTCGCACTTCACTAGGAATGACATATAAGCCATTCTACCCCAATGAGTATTCTAACACAATTGGATAATCAAACATATATAATCAAATACTACACATTGCATATTCTTGTCCTTAGGCCACAATTCAACAACCACAACAATTACAACAACTTGTCACATGCTTCAACATCATCACATTCATGCATTGCAAAACAAATCAAACAATGCATTTCACCACAAACCACAAACCACAACAATCATGCCATCACAGTTACTTCCACAAGGGATTCACACCACAAAGGCTACCCACACACATCATAACAACATACATTGATATTCAATCAAACAATGTGTTTTACCACACAACAACATCATTAATCACGCATCGAAGTCTAATCCAAAACAATGCACATACTTGACATAAGGTCACCAACCATCATCACAACATTTCATCATGTATATTCACCTCATATAACAGCACACAAGCTATACGTTATATAACAAAAGCATATCACACGGTAAAACACCGACCGCACGCATTTAACGTGATAAAAACCCGACAACCCGACTATTTTTCAAAAACACAAATTAATTAAATCATATTTTACCATCCAAACCATTTTTAATAGAAAGACCTTTTCATTAGCTTTCCAACGCTTCAAACGGGGGGTCAAAACGGACTTACGGTTCAAAAGTTATGAAGAAAACAAAATCGGACATTTTGGAAAATTTTCGTCACGCGCGGGTATGCACAGGTCGCGTCTATAGGTCGACGCAGGGCACTTTAGGTCGACGCAAACATGCTTTAGGTCGACGCATACTACGCAGAATTGGATAAAAACTCAATTTTTTTATCGTTAAATGACTTCCGGACCTCCGATTTCGATTCCGTAAAAAGCTGCGGTCTCAGAATTCAACATACTACAATATTTTCACTATTAAAAGCCATCTAACACATTTTACACGGTTGAAATATTTTGAAACATAGTTTTATCAATTTAACCTCAAAACCACTCGAAAACACACAAACAACCATACCCAATTACTTCCTATCCTCACCTGACTATACTACATAACTTATTCCAAATTCTAACCGTGAAAACATCGATTTCTATCGATTTCCTACAATTCGACCTAAACGGAAAAATATGGAAAACTAACCAAAACATCCACACAAAACACATACATAATCATACACAAAGTTAGGATAACAATATTTCGTACCCTTACCCGATTATTCGCACTTTAAACGGATGATTTTCCTGATTTTTCCTCTTCTTTCTTCTCTTCCTCTTCTTTCTCTTTTTCTCTTCTCTTCTCCTTTTTTTCCCCATTCTCTTACTATCTCTCTCTATTTATACTTTTTCTCTCTTTTCTTTCCATTCTGTTTCTATCCTCTCTATTTCTTTCCTCATAAACACAAACTATCTACTTAACATAAATATCTCATAATACCCTCTATTCTAATTTTCCCTGCAAACTCTCAAAAACGGTAAAATCACATAATATGTAAATATAACATATTAACACATCATTTCACAAATGAAATCATTATTACTCAATTTAAATAAAAGACTCAACCCAAATAGGAATATACAAAATCGGGGCGTTACAACTCTCCCCCACTTAGACATTTTCGTCCTCGAAAATATGCTAAGTACTAACAACCACGGATACGACTCACACATCCGACCAACTAACAACCATGCCAACAAAAGGCACACTGTGCCAACGCTCCACACTTGAAGTCACTTGGAGAAGTACCAGCTTCTCACCCACTTATCTCATTCTCAATCCTGAAGACAAAGGATTAGAAAAACCAGAAAGCACTGATAGTGTTACGCACACATATCACGTACTAAGGAATAAACAATAGTTCAACAAACACAACAACGAGACAGACACGACTGACTCAACCTTGGCTCTGATACCACTTAATGTAACACCCCCTTTCTATACCCCCAAATAATCAAATAAATCATTTAGGCACGTATTGGAAATTTCATCAGAGTATAATTGTAAACAAGGCATAAAAAGGCATGTCACATTATGCTTGAAATTAAAACATACAACACCTGCTCAACAAATGATATCCAACAGTGGGGTAACTTTCAACATAGGAACTCAGTCCTTACACCCACATCTCAATATTTAGAATGAAAGCGGAAAACCTAAACATTGATAACTTCAAACATATATACATTATATATATATATACATCAACAAGTATGATACAACAACATCATTCATGTTTATGTACACAAATTCATCAGCAAGATACATACACGAATGTATCACAAAAAGGAATCAAACATAAGCATCCTAGCTACCCGGTGCTACATATCAGAGCCAACCGACCAAAAAGGTATGAAGACACGCTTCACAAAAGACCACCAGATACCTAATCTGCAATGCCTCGTAGAGCATCATAAAATAGCAGAAGGGTGAGAAATATTATCATATTCACAATGCATATAATCATATATCTCAACACAAAAGTATACACATAACACATTCTCACCATTCTACCATTCCACATAAACATACATATTATATTCATTCTTCCATGCATCATTACAATGATACAATTCTTATCACAATTCATCACACCTCATTCAATATACTTCGCAAGGCATATATATATATATATACAAAACCAAGCATATTCATCACAATGCTTATCATTCAACATAAACACACATATTCATGTTTATCCATCCATGCACACCTGCACAATTCTACTCATTCCACATCAACATATACATCATGCATAATTCACCAATCCAATCAAGACCCGACAATACCACGCATCACATAACTGGGAATGACAGCATAGTCATTCTACCCCAATACATACCTCACTAGGAACGACAACATAGTCATTCTACCCTAGTGCACCTCTCATTTGGAATGACAACATAGTCATTCTACCCCAATGAATACCCCACTAGGAATGACAACATAGTCATTCTACCCTAGTGGACACCACACTAGGAACGACATCAACGTCATTCTACCCCAGAGCACACCTCATTAGGAATGACAACATAATCATTCTACCCCAATGAGTATCCCACTAGGAATAACAACATAGTCATTCTACCCCAGTGGACACGACAACTCAATTGTACATCACTAGGAATGACATCTAGTCATTCTACCCTAATGAGTACTCAACCAGGAACGACATATAATCGTTATACCCCAATGGACCCAACGACACACTCGCACTTCACTAGGAATGACATATAAGCCATTCTACCCCAATGAGTATTCTAACACAATTGGATAATCAAACATATATAATCAAATACTACACATTGCATATTGTTGTCCTTAGGCCACAATTCAACAACCACAACAATTACAACAACTTGTCGCATGCTTCAACATCATCACATTCATGCATTGCAAAACAAATCAAACAATGCATTTCACCACAAACCACAAACCACAACAATCATGCCATCACAGTTACTTCCACAAGGGATTCACACCACAAAGGCTACCCACACACATCATAACAACATACATTGATATTCAATCAAACAATGTGTTTTACCACACAACAACATCATTGATCACGCATCGAAGTCTAATCCAAAACAATGCACATACTTGCCATAAGGTCACCAACCATCATCACAACATTTCATCATGTATATTCGCCTCATATAACAGCACACAAGCTATACGTTATATAACAAAAGCATATCACACGGTAAAACACCGACCGCACGCATTTAACGCGATAAAAACCCGACAACCCGACTATTTTTCAAAAACACAAATTAAATAAATCATATTTTACCTTCCAAACCATTTTTAATAGAAAGACCTTTTCATTAGCTTTCCAACGCTTCAAACGGGGGTCAAAACGGACTTATGGTTCAAAAGTTATGAAGAAAACAAAATCGGACATTTTGGAAAATTTTCGTCACGCGCGGGTATGCACAGGTCGCGTCTATAGGTCGACGCAGGGCACTTTAGGTCGACGCAAACATGCTTTAGGTCGACGCATACTACGCAGAATTGGATAAAAACTCAATTTTTTATCGTTAAATGACTTCCGGACGTCCGATTTCGATTCCGTAAAAAGCTGCGGTCTCATAATTCAACATACTACAATATTTTCACTATTAAAAGCCATCTAACACATTTTATACGGTTGAAATATTTTGAAACATAGTTTTATCAATTTAACCTCAACTCCAAACTCGCTCAAAACCACTCGAAAACACACAAACAACCATACCCAATTACTTCCTATCCTCACCCGACTATACTACATAACTTATTCCAAATTCTAACCGTGAAAACATCGATTTCTATCGATTTCCTACAATTCGACCTAAACGGAAAAATATGGAAAACTAACCAAAACATCCACACAAAACACATACATAATCATACACAAAGTTAGGATAACAATATTTCGTACCCTTACCCGATTATTCGCGCTTTAAACGGATGATTTTCCTGATTTTTCCTCTTCTTTCTTCTCTTCCTCTTCTTTCTCTTTTTCTCTTCTCTTCTCCTTTTTTTCCCCATTCTCTTACTATCTCTCTCTATTTATACTTTTTCTCTCTTTTCTTTCCATTCTGTTTCTATCCTCTCTATTTCTTTCCTCACAAACACAAACTATCTACTTAACATAAATATCTTATAATACCCTCTATTCTAATTTTCCCTGCAAACTCTCAAAAACGGTAAAATCACATAATATGCAAATATAACATATTAACACATCATTTCACAAATGAAATCATTATTACTCAATTTAAATAAAAGACTCAACCCAAATAGGAATATTCGAAATCGGGGCGTTACAACTCTCCCCCACTTAGACATTTTCGTCCTCGAAAATATGCTAAGTACTAACAACCACGGATACGACTCACACATCCGACCAACTAACAACCATGCCAACAAAAGGCACACTGTGCCAACGCTCCACACTTGAAGTCACTTGGAGAAGTACCAGCTTCTCCCCCACTTATCTCATTCTCAATCCTGAAGACAAAGGATTAGAAAAACCAGAAAGCACTGATAGTGTTACGCACACATATCACGTACTAAGGAATAAACAACAGTTCAACAAACACAACAACGAGACAGACACGACTGACTCAACCTTGGCTCTGATACCACTTAATGTAACACCCTCTTTCTATACCCCCAAATAATCAAATAAATCATTTAGGCACGTATTGGAAATTTCATCAGAGTATAATTGTAAACACGGCATAAAAAGGCATGTCACATTATGCTTGAAATTAAAACATACAACACCTGCTCAACAAATGATATGCAACAGTGGGGTAACTTTCAACATAGGAACTCAGTCCTTACACCCACATCTCAATATTTAGAATGAAAGCGGAAAATCTAAACATTGATAACTTCAAACATATATACATTATATATATATATACATCAACAAGTATGATACAACAACATCATTCATGTTTAAGTACACAAATTCATCAGCAAGATACATACACGAATGTATCACAAAAAGGAATCAAACATAAGCATCCTAGCTACCCGGTGCTACATATCAGAGCCAACCGACCAAAAAGGTATGAAGACACGCTTCACAAAAGACCACCAGATACCTAATCTGCAATGCCTCGTAGAGCATCATAAAATAGCAGAAGGGTGAGAAATATTATCATATTCACAATGCATATAATCATATATCTCAACACAAAAGTATACACATAACACATTCTCACCATTCTACCATTCCACATAAACATACATATTATATTCATTCTTCCATGCATCATTACAATGATACAATTCTTATCACAATTCATCACACCTCATTCAATATACTTCGCAAGGCATATATATATATATATATATATATATATATATATATATATATATATATATATAAATATACAAAACCAAGCATATTCATCACAATGCTTATCATTCAACATAAACACACATATTCATGTTTATCCATCCATGCACACCTGCACAATTCTACTCATTCCACATCAACATATACATCATGCATAATTCACCAATCCAATCAAGACCCGACAATACCACGCATCACATAACTGGGAATGACAGCATAGTCATTCTACCCCAATACATACCTCACTAGGAACGACAACATAGTCATTCTACCCTAGTGCACCTCTTATTAGGAATGACAACATAGTCATTCTACCCCAATGAATATCCCACTAGGAATGACAACATAGTCATTCTACCCTAGTGGACACCACACTAGGAACGACATCAACGTCATTCTACCCCAGTGCACACCTCATTAGGAATGACAACATAATCATTCTACCCCAATGAGTATCCCACTAGGAACAACAACATAGTCATTCTACCCCAGTGGACACGACAACTCAATTGTACATCACTAGGAATGACATCTAGTCATTCTACCCTAATGAGTACTCCACCAGGAACGACATATAATCGTTATACCCCAATGGACCCAACGACACACTCGCACTTCACTAGGAATGACATATAAGCCATTCTACCCCAATGAGTATTCTAACACAATTGGATAATCAAACATATATAATCAAATACTACACATTGCATATTCTTGTCCTTAGGCCACAATTCAACAACCACAACAATTACAACAACTTGTCACATGCTTCAACATCATCACATTCATGCATGGCAAAACAAATCAAACAATGCATTTCACCACAAACCACAAACCACAACAATCATACCATCACAATTACTTCCACAAGGGATTCACACCACAAAGGCTACCCACACACATCATAACAACATACATTGATATTCAATCAAACAATGTGTTTTACCACACAACAACATCATTAATCACACATCGAAGTCTAATCCAAAACAATGCACATACTTCCCATAAGGTCACCAACCATCATCACAACATTTCATCATGTATATTCACCTCATATAACAGCACACAAGCTATACGTTATATAACAAAAGCATATCACACGGTAAAACACCGACCGCATGCATTTAACGCGATAAAAACCCGACAACCCGACTATTTTTCAAAAACACAAATTAAATAAATCATATTTTACCATCCAAACCATTTTTAATAGAAAGACCTTTTCATTAGCTTTCCAACGCTTCAAACGGGGGTCAAAACGGACTTACGGTTCAAAAGTTATGAAGAAAACAAAATCGGACATTTTGGAAAATTTTCGTCACGCCCGGGTATGCACAGGTCGCGTCTATAGGTCGACGCAGGGCACTTTAGGTCGACGCAAACATGCTTTAGGTCGACGCATACTACGCAGAATTGGATAAAAACTCAATTTTTTATCGTTAAATGACTTCCGGACCTCCGATTTCGATTCCGTAAAAAGCTGCGGTCTCAGAATTCAACATACTACAATATTTTCACTATTAAAAGCCATCTAACACATTTTACACGGTTGAAATATTTTGAAACATAGTTTTATCAATTTAACCTCAACTCCAAACTCGCTCAAAACCACTCGAAAACACACAAACAACCATACCCAATTACTTCCTATCCTCACCCGACTATACTACATAACTTATTCCAAATTCTAACCGTGAAAACATCGATTTCTATCGATTTCCTACAATTCGACCTAAACGGAAAAATATGGAAAACTAACCAAAACATCCACATAAAACACATACATAATCATACACAAAGTTAGGATAACAATATTTCGCACCCTTACCCGATTATTCGCGCTTTAAACGGATGATTTTCCTGATTTTTCCTCTTCTTTCTTCTCTTCCTCTTCTTTCTCTTTTTCTCTTCTCTTCTCCTTTTTTTCCCCATTCTCTTACTATCTCTCTCTATTTATACTTTTTCTCTCTTTTCTTTCCATTCTGTTTCTATCCTCTCTATTTCTTTCCTCACAAACACAAACTATCTACTTAACATAAATATCTCATAATACCCTCTATTCTAATTTTCCCTGCAAACTCTCAAAAACGGTAAAATCACATAATATGCAAATATAACATATTAACACATCATTTCACAAATGAAATCATTATTACTCAATTTAAATAAAAGACTCAACCCAAATAGGAATATTCGAAATCGGGGCGTTACAACTCTCCCCCACTTAGACATTTTCGTCCTCGAAAATATGCTAAGTACTAACAACCACGGATACGACTCACACATCCGACCAACTAACAACCATGCCAACAAAAGGCACACTGTGCCAACGCTCCACACTTGAAGTCACTTGGAGAAGTACCAGCTTCTCCCCCACTTATCTCATTCTCAATCCTGAAGACAAAGGATTAGAAAAACCAGAAAGCACTGATAGTGTTACGCACACATATCACGTACTAAGGAATAAACAACAGTTCAACAAACACAACAACGAGACAGACACGACTGACTCAACCTTGGCTCTGATACCACTTAATGTAACACCCCCTTTCTATACCCCCAAATAATCAAATAAATCATTTAGGCACGTATTGGAAATTTCATCAGAGTATAATTATAAACACGGCATAAAAATGCATGTCACATTATGCTTGAAATTAAAACATACAACACCTGCTCAACAAATGATATGCAACAGTGGGGTAACTTTCAACATAGGAACTCAGTCCTTACACCCACATCTCAATATTTAGAATGAAAGCGGAAAATCTAAACATTGATAACTTCAAACATATATACATTATATATATATATACATCAACAAGTATGATACAACAACATCATTCATGTTTATGTACACAAATTCATCAGCAAGATACATACACGAATGTATCACAAAAAGGAATCAAACATAAGCATCCTAGCTACCCGGTGCTACATATCAGAGCCAACCGACCAAAAAGGTATGAAGACACGCTTCACAAAAGACCACCAGATACCTAATCTGCAATGCCTCGTAGAGCATCATAAAATAGCAGAAGGGTGAGAAATATTATCATAATAACAATGCATATAATCATATATCTCAACACAAAAGTATACACATAACACATTCTTACCATTCTACCATTCCACATAAACATACATATTATATTCATTCTTCCATGCATCATTACAACGATACAATTCTTATCACAATTCATCACACCTCATTCAATATACTTCGCAAGGCATATATATATATATATATACAAAACCAAGCATATACATCACAATGCTTATCATTCAACATAAACACACATATTCATGTTTATCCATCCATGCACACCTGCACAATTCTACTCATTCCACATCAACATATACATCATGCATAATTCACCAATCCAATCAAGACCCGACAATACCACGCATCACATAACTGGGAATGACAGCATAGTCATTCTACCCCAATACATACCTCACTAGGAACGACAACATAGTCATTCTACCCTAGTGCACCTCTCATTAGGAATGACAACATAGTCATTCTACCCCAATGAATATCCCACTAGGAATGACAACATAGTCATTCTACCCTAGTGGACACCACACTAGGAACGACTTCAACGTCATTCTACCCCAGAGCACACCTTATTAGGAATGACAACATAATCATTCTACCCCAATGAGTATCCCACTAGGAACAACAACATAGTCATTCTACCCCAGTGGACACGACAACTCAATTGTACATCACTAGGAATGACATCTAGTCATTCTACCCTAATGAGTACTCCACCAGGAACGACATATAATCGTTATACCCCAATGGACCCAACGACACACTCGCACTTCACTAGGAATGACATATAAGCCATTCTACCCCAATGAGTATTCTAACACAATTGGATAATCAAACATATATAATCAAATACTACACATTGCATATTCTTGTCCTTAGGCCACAATTCAACAACCACAACAATTACAACAACTTGTCACATGCTTCAACATCATCACATTCATGCATTGCAAAATAAATCAAACAATGCATTTCACCACAAACCACAAACCACAACAATCATACCATCACAATTACTTCCACAAGGGATTCACACCACAAAGGCTACCCACACACATCATAACAACATACATTGATATTCAATCAAACAATGTGTTTTACCACACAACAACATCATTAATCACACATCGAAGTCTAATCCAAAACAATGCACATACTTCCCATAAGGTCACCAACCATCATCACAACATTTCATCATGTATATTCACCTCATATAACAGCACACAAGCTATACGTTATATAACAAAAGCATATCACACGGTAAAACACCGACCGCACGCATTTAACGCGATAAAAACCCGACAACCCGACTATTTTTCAAAAACACAAATTAAATAAATCATATTTTACCATCCAAACCATTTTTAATAGAAAGACCTTTTCATTAGCTTTCCAACGCTTCAAACGGGGGTCAAAACGGACTTACGGTTCAAAAGTTATGAAGAAAACAAAATCGGACATTTTGGAAAATTTTCGTCACGCCCGGGTATGCACAGGTCGCGTCTATAGGTCGACGCAGGGCACTTTAGGTCGACTCAAACATGCTTTAGGTCGACGCATACTACGCAGAATTGGATAAAAACTCAATTTTTTATCGTTAAATGACTTCCGGACCTCCGATTTCGATTCCGTAAAAAGCTGCGGTCTCAGAATTCAACATACTACAATATTTTCACTATTAAAAGCCATCTAACACATTTTACACGGTTGAAATATTTTGAAACATAGTTTTATCAATTTAACCTCAACTCCAAACTCGCTCAAAACCACTCGAAAACACACAAACAACCATACCCAATTACTTCCTATCCTCACCTGACTATACTACATAACTTATTCCAAATTCTAACCGTGAAAACATCGATTTCTATCGATTTCCTACAATTCGACCTAAACGGAAAAATATGGAAAACTAACCAAAACATCCACACAAAACACATACATAATCATACACAAAGTTAGGATAACAATATTTCGCACCCTTACCCGATTATTCGCGCTTTAAACGGATGATTTTCCTGATTTTTCCTCTTCTTTCTTCTCTTCCTCTTCTTTCTCTTTTTCTCTTCTCTTCTCCTTTTTTTCCCCATTCTCTTACTATCTCTCTCTATTTATACTTTTTCTCTCTTTTCTTTCCATTCTGTTTCTATCCTCTCTATTTCTTTCCTCACAAACACAAACTATCTACTTAACATAAATATCTCATAATACCCTCTATTCTAATTTTCCCTGCAAACTCTCAAAAACGGTAAAATCACATAATATGCAAATATAACATATTAACACATCATTTCACAAATGAAATCATTATTACTCAATTTAAATAAAAGACTCAACCCAAATAGGAATATTCGAAATCGGGGCGTTACAACTCTCCCCCACTTAGACATTTTCGTCCTCGAAAATATGCTAAGTACTAACAACCACGGATACGACTCACACATCCGACCAACTAACAACCATGCCAACAAAAGGCACACTGTGCCAACGCTCCACACTTGAAGTCACTTGGAGAAGTACCAGCTTCTCCCCCACTTATCTCATTCTCAATCCTGAAGACAAAGGATTAGAAAAACCAGAAAGCCCTGATAGTGTTACGCACACATATCACGTACTAAGGAATAAACAACAGTTCAACAAACACAACAACGAGACAGACACGACTGACTCAACCTTGGCTCTGATACCACTTAATGTAACACCCCCTTTCTATACCCCCAAATAATCAAATAAATCATTTAGGCACGTATTGGAAATTTCATCAGAGTATAATTATAAACACGGCATAAAAATGCATGTCACATTATGCTTGAAATTAAAACATACAACACCTGCTCAACAAATGATATGCAACAGTGGGGTAACTTTCAACATAGGAACTCAGTCCTTACACCCACATCTCAATATTTAGAATGAAAGCGGAAAATCTAAACATTGATAACTTCAAACATATATACATTATATATATACATCAACAAGTATGATACAACAACATCATTCATGTTTATGTACACAAATTCATCAGCAAGATACATACACGAATGTATCACAAAAAGGAATCAAACATAAGCATCCTAGCTACCCGGTGCTACATATCAGAGCCAACCGACCAAAAAGGTATGAAGACACGCTTCACAAAAGACCACCAGATACCTAATCTGCAATGCCTCGTAGAGCATCATAAAATAGCAGAAGGGTGAGAAATATTATCATAATAACAATGCATATAATCATATATCTCAACACAAAAGTATACACATAACACATTCTTACCATTCTACCATTCCACATAAACATACATATTATATTCATTCTTCCATGCATCATTACAACGATACAATTCTTATCACAATTCATCACACCTCATTCAATATACTTCGCAAGGCATATATATATATATATATACAAAACCAAGCATATACATCACAATGCTTATCATTCAACATAAACACACATATTCATGTTTATCCATCCATGCACACCTGCACAATTCTACTCATTCCACATCAACATATACATCATGCATAATTCACCAATCCAATCAAGACCCGACAATACCACGCATCACATAACTGGGAATGACAGCATAGTCATTCTACCCCAATACATACCTCACTAGGAACGACAACATAGTCATTCTACCCTAGTGCACCTCTCATTAGGAATGACAACATAGTCATTCTACCCCAATGAATATCCCACTAGGAATGACAACATAGTCATTCTACCCTAGTGGACACCACACTAGGAACGACTTCAACGTCATTCTACCCCAGAGCACACCTTATTAGGAATGACAACATAATCATTCTACCCCAATGAGTATCCCACTAGGAACAACAACATAGTCATTCTACCCCAGTGGACACGACAACTCAATTGTACATCACTAGGAATGACATCTAGTCATTCTACCCTAATGAGTACTCCACCAGGAACGACATATAATCGTTATACCCCAATGGACCCAACGACACACTCGCACTTCACTAGGAATGACATATAAGCCATTCTACCCCAATGAGTATTCTAACACAATTGGATAATCAAACATATATAATCAAATACTACACATTGCATATTCTTGTCCTTAGGCCACAATTCAACAACCACAACAATTACAACAACTTGTCACATGCTTCAACATCATCACATTCATGCATTGCAAAATAAATCAAACAATGCATTTCACCACAAACCACAAACCACAACAATCATACCATCACAATTACTTCCACAAGGGATTCACACCACAAAGGCTACCCACACACATCATAACAACATACATTGATATTCAATCAAACAATGTGTTTTACCACACAACAACATCATTAATCACACATCGAAGTCTAATCCAAAACAATGCACATACTTCCCATAAGGTCACCAACCATCATCACAACATTTCATCATGTATATTCACCTCATATAACAGCACACAAGCTATACGTTATATAACAAAAGCATATCACACGGTAAAACACCGACCGCACGCATTTAACGCGATAAAAACCCGACAACCCGACTATTTTTCAAAAACACAAATTAAATAAATCATATTTTACCATCCAAACCATTTTTAATAGAAAGACCTTTTCATTAGCTTTCCAACGCTTCAAACGGGGGTCAAAACGGACTTACGGTTCAAAAGTTATGAAGAAAACAAAATCGGACATTTTGGAAAATTTTCGTCACGCCCGGGTATGCACAGGTCGCGTCTATAGGTCGACGCAGGGCACTTTAGGTCGACTCAAACATGCTTTAGGTCGACGCATACTACGCAGAATTGGATAAAAACTCAATTTTTTATCGTTAAATGACTTCCGGACCTCCGATTTCGATTCCGTAAAAAGCTGCGGTCTCAGAATTCAACATACTACAATATTTTCACTATTAAAAGCCATCTAACACATTTTACACGGTTGAAATATTTTGAAACATAGTTTTATCAATTTAACCTCAACTCCAAACTCGCTCAAAACCACTCGAAAACACACAAACAACCATACCCAATTACTTCCTATCCTCACCTGACTATACTACATAACTTATTCCAAATTCTAACCGTGAAAACATCGATTTCTATCGATTTCCTACAATTCGACCTAAACGGAAAAATATGGAAAACTAACCAAAACATCCACACAAAACACATACATAATCATACACAAAGTTAGGATAACAATATTTCGCACCCTTACCCGATTATTCGCGCTTTAAACGGATGATTTTCCTGATTTTTCCTCTTCTTTCTTCTCTTCCTCTTCTTTCTCTTTTTCTCTTCTCTTCTCCTTTTTTTCCCCATTCTCTTACTATCTCTCTCTATTTATACTTTTTCTCTCTTTTCTTTCCATTCTGTTTCTATCCTCTCTATTTCTTTCCTCACAAACACAAACTATCTACTTAACATAAATATCTCATAATACCCTCTATTCTAATTTTCCCTGCAAACTCTCAAAAACGGTAAAATCACATAATATGCAAATATAACATATTAACACATCATTTCACAAATGAAATCATTATTACTCAATTTAAATAAAAGACTCAACCCAAATAGGAATATTCGAAATCGGGGCGTTACAACTCTCCCCCACTTAGACATTTTCGTCCTCGAAAATATGCTAAGTACTAACAACCACGGATACGACTCACACATCCGACCAACTAACAACCATGCCAACAAAAGGCACACTGTGCCAACGCTCCACACTTGAAGTCACTTGGAGAAGTACCAGCTTCTCCCCCACTTATCTCATTCTCAATCCTGAAGACAAAGGATTAGAAAAACCAGAAAGCCCTGATAGTGTTACGCACACATATCACGTACTAAGGAATAAACAACAGTTCAACAAACACAACAACGAGACAGACACGACTGACTCAACCTTGGCTCTGATACCACTTAATGTAACACCCCCTTTCTATACCCCCAAATAATCAAATAAATCATTTAGGCACGTATTGGAAATTTCATCAGAGTATAATTATAAACACGGCATAAAAATGCATGTCACATTATGCTTGAAATTAAAACATACAACACCTGCTCAACAAATGATATGCAACAGTGGGGTAACTTTCAACATAGGAACTCAGTCCTTACACCCACATCTCAATATTTAGAATGAAAGCGGAAAATCTAAACATTGATAACTTCAAACATATATACATTATATATATATATACATCAACAAGTATGATACAACAACATCATTCATGTTTATGTACACAAATTCATCAGCAAGATACATACACGAATGTATCACAAAAAGGAATCAAACATAAGCATCCTAGCTACCCGGTGCTACATATCAGAGCCAACCGACCAAAAAGGTATGAAGACACGCTTCACAAAAGACCACCAGATACCTAATCTGCAATGCCTCGTAGAGCATCATAAAATAGCAGAAGGGTGAGAAATATTATCATAATAACAATGCATATAATCATATATCTCAACACAAAAGTATACACATAACACATTCTCACCATTCTACCATTCCACATAAACATACATATTATATTCATTCTTCCATGCATCATTACAATGATACAATTCTTATCACAATTCATCACACCTCATTCAATATACTTCGCAAGGCATATATATATATATATATATACAAAACCAAGCATATTCATCACAATGCTTATCATTCAACATAAACACACATATTCATGTTTATCCATCCATGCACACCTGCACAATTCTACTCATTCCACATCAACATATACATCATGCATAATTCACCAATCCAATCAAGACCCGACAATACCACGCATCACATAACTGGGAATGACAGCATAGTCATTCTACCCCAATACATACCTCACTAGGAACGACAACATAGTCATTCTACCCTAGTGCACCTCTCATTAGGAATGACAACATAGTCATTCTACCCCAATGAATATCCCACTAGGAATGACAACATAGTCATTCTACCCTAGTGGACACCACACTAGGAACGACTTCAACGTCATTCTACCCCAGAGCACACCTTATTAGGAATGACAACATAATCATTCTACCCCAATGAGTATCCCACTAGGAACAACAACATAGTCATTCTACCCCAGTGGACACGACAACTCAATTGTACATCACTAGGAATGACATCTAGTCATTCTACCCTAATGAGTACTCCACCAGGAACGACATATAATCGTTATACCCCAATGGACCCAACGACACACTCGCACTTCACTAGGAATGACATATAAGCCATTCTACCCCAATGAGTATTCTAACACAATTGGATAATCAAACATATATAATCAAATACTACACATTGCATATTCTTGTCCTTAGGCCACAATTCAACAACCACAACAATTACAACAACTTGTCACATGCTTCAACATCATCACATTCATGCATTGCAAAATAAATCAAACAATGCATTTCACCACAAACCACAAACCACAACAATCATACCATCACAATTACTTCCACAAGGGATTCACACCACAAAGGCTACCCACACACATCATAACAACATACATTGATATTCAATCAAACAATGTGTTTTACCACACAACAACATCATTAATCACACATCGAAGTCTAATCCAAAACAATGCACATACTTGCCATAAGGTCACCAACCATCATCACAACATTTCATCATGTATATTCACCTCATATAACAGCACACAAGCTATACGTTATATAACAAAAGCATATCACACGGTAAAACACCGACCGCACGCATTTAACGCGATAAAAACCCGACAACCCGACTATTTTTCAAAAACACAAATTAAATAAATCATATTTTACCATCCAAACCATTTTTAATAGAAAGACCTTTTCATTAGCTTTCCAACGCTTCAAACGGGGGTCAAAACGGACTTACGGTTCAAAAGTTATGAAGAAAACAAAATCGGACATTTTGGAAAATTTTCGTCACGCCCGGGTATGCACAGGTCGCGTCTATAGGTCGACGCAGGGCACTTTAGGTCGACTCAAACATGCTTTAGGTCGACGCATACTACGCAGAATTGGATAAAAACTCAATTTTTTATCGTTAAATGACTTCCGGACCTCCGATTTCGATTCCGTAAAAAGCTGCGGTCTCAGAATTCAACATACTACAATATTTTCACTATTAAAAGCCATCTAACACATTTTACACGGTTGAAATATTTTGAAACATAGTTTTATCAATTTAACCTCAACTCCAAACTCGCTCAAAACCACTCGAAAACACACAAACAACCATACCCAATTACTTCCTATCCTCACCCGACTATACTACATAACTTATTCCAAATTCTAACCGTGAAAACATCGATTTCTATCGATTTCCTACAATTCGACCTAAACGGAAAAATATGGAAAACTAACCAAAACATCCACACAAAACACATACATAATCATACACAAAGTTAGGATAACAATATTTCGCACCCTTACCCGATTATTCGCGCTTTAAACGGATGATTTTCCTGATTTTTCCTCTTCTTTCTTCTCTTCCTCTTCTTTCTCTTTTTCTCTTCTCTTCTCCTTTTTTTCCCCATTCTCTTACTATCTCTCTCTATTTATACTTTTTCTCTCTTTTCTTTCCATTCTGTTTCTATCCTCTCTATTTCTTTCCTCACAAACACAAACTATCTACTTAACATAAATATCTCATAATACCCTCTATTCTAATTTTCCCTGCAAACTCTCAAAAACGGTAAAATCACATAATATGCAAATATAACATATTAACACATCATTTCACAAATGAAATCATTATTACTCAATTTAAATAAAAGACTCAACCCAAATAGGAATATTCGAAATCGGGGCGTTACAACTCTCCCCCACTTAGACATTTTCGTCCTCGAAAATATGCTAAGTACTAACAACCACGGTTACGACTCACACATCCGACCAACTAACAACCATGCCAACAAAAGGCACACTGTGCCAACGCTCCACACTTGAAGTCACTTGGAGAAGTACCAGCTTCTCCCCCACTTATCTCATTCTCAATCCTGAAGACAAAGGATTAGAAAAACCAGAAAGCACTGATAGTGTTACGCACACATATCACGTACTAAGGAATAAACAACAGTTCAACAAACACAACAACGAGACAGACACGACTGACTCAACCTTGGCTCTGATACCACTTAATGTAACACCCCCTTTCTATACCCCCAAGTAATCAAATAAATCATTTAGGCACGTATTGGAAATTTCATCAGAGTATAATTGTAAACACGGCATAAAAATGCATGTCACATTATGCTTGAAATTAAAACATACAACACCTGCTCAACAAATGATATGCAACAGTGGGGTAACTTTCAACATAGGAACTCAGTCCTTACACCCACATCTCAATATTTAGAATGAAAGCGGAAAATCTAAACATTGATAACTTCAAACATATATACATTATATATATATATACATCAACAAGTATGATACAACAACATCATTCATGTTTATGTACACAAATTCATCAGCAAGATACATACACGAATGTATCACAAAAAGGAATCAAACATAAGCATCCTAGCTACCCGGTGCTACATATCAGAGCCAACCGACCAAAAAGGTATGAAGACACGCTTCACAAAAGACCACCAGATACCTAATCTGCAATGCCTCGTAGAGCATCATAAAATAGCAGAAGGGTGAGAAATATTATCATAATAACAATGCATATAATCATATATCTCAACACAAAAGTATACACATAACACATTCTCACCATTCTACCATTCCACATAAACATACATATTATATTCATTCTTCCATGCATCATTACAACGATACAATTCTTATCACAATTCATCACACCTCATTCAATATACTTCGCAAGGCACATATATATATATATATATATATATATATATATATATATATATATATATATATATATATATATATATATATCCAAAACCAAGCATATTCATCACAATGCTTATCATTCAACATAAACACACATATTCATGTTTATCCATCCATGCACACCTGCACAATTCTACTCATTCCACATCAACATATACATCATGCATAATTCACCATTCCAATCAAGACCCGACAATACCACGCATCACATAACTGGGAATGACAGCATAGTCATTCTACCCCAATACATACCTCACTAGGAACGACAACATAGTCATTCTACCCTAGTGCACCTCTCATTAGGAATGACAACATAGTCATTCTACCCCAATGAATATCCCACTAGGAATGACAACATAGTCATTCTACCCTAGTGGACACCACACTAGGAACGACATCAACGCCATTCTACCCCAGTGCACACCTCATTAGGAATGACAACATAATCATTCTACCCCAATGAGTATCCCACTAGGAACAACAACATAGTCATTCTACCCCAGTGGACACGACAACTCAATTGTACATCACTAGGAATGACATCTAGTCATTCTACCCTAATGAGTACTCCACCAGGAACGACATATAATCGTTATACCCCAATGGACCCAACGACACACTCGCACTTCACTAGGAATGACATATAAGCCATTCTACCCCAATGAGTATTCTAACACAATTGGATAATCAAACATATATAATCAAATACTACACATTGCATATTCTTGTCCTTAGGCCACAATTCAACAACCACAACAATTACAACAACTTGTCACATGCTTCAACATCATCACATTCATGCATTGCAAAACAAATCAAACAATGCATTTCACCACAAACCACAAACCACAACAATCATGCCATCACAGTTACTTCCACAAGGGATTCACACCACAAAGGCTACCCACACACATCATAACAACATACATTGATATTCAATCAAACAATGTGTTTTACCACACAACAACATCATTAATCACGCATCGAAGTCTAATCCAAAACAATGCACATACTTGCCATAAGGTCACCAACCATCATCACAACATTTCATCATGTATATTCACCTCATATAACAGCACACAAGCTATACGTTATATAACAAAAGCATATCACACGGTAAAACACCGACCGCACGCATTTAACGCGATAAAAACCCGACAACCCGACTATTTTTCAAAAACACAAATTAATTAAATCATATTTTACCATCCAAACCATTTTCAATAGAAAGACCTTTTCATTAGCTTTCCAACGCTTCAAACGGGGGTCAAAACGGACTTACGGTTCAAAAGTTATGAAGAAAACAAAATCGGACATTTTGGAAAATTTTCGTCACGCGCGGGTATGCACAGGTCGCGTCTATAGGTCGACGCAGGGCACTTTAGGTCGACGCAAACATGCTTTAGGTCGACGCATACTACGCAGAATTGGATAAAAACTCAATTTTTTATCGTTAAATGACTTCCGGACCTCCGATTTCGATTCCGTAAAAAGCTGCGGTCTCAGAATTCAACATACTACAATATTTTCACTATTAAAAGCCATCTAACACATTTTACACGGTTGAAATATTTTGAAACATAGTTTTATCAATTTAACCTCAACTCCAAACTCGCTCAAAACCACTCGAAAACACACAAACAACCATACCCAATTACTTCCTATCCTCACCCGACTATACTACATAACTTATTCCAAATTCTAACCGTGAAAACATCGATTTCTATCGATTTCCTACAATTCGACCTAAACGGAAAAATATGGAAAACTAACCAAAACATCCACACAAAACACATACATAATCATACACAAAGTTAGGATAACAATATTTCGCACCCTTACCCGATTATTCGCGCTTTAAACGGATGATTTTCCTGATTTTTCCTCTTCTTTCTTCTCTTCCTCTTCTTTCTCTTTTTCTCTTCTCTTCTCCTTTTTTTCCCCATTCTCTTACTATCTCTCTCTATTTATACTTTTTCTCTCTTTTCTTTCCATTCTGTTTCTATCCTCTCTATTTCTTTCCTCACAAACACAAACTATCTACTTAACATAAATATCTCATAATACCCTCTATTCTAATTTTCCCTGCAAACTCTCAAAAACGGTAAAATCACATAATATGCAAATATAACATATTAACACATCATTTCACAAAAGAAATCATTATTACTCAATTTAAATAAAAGACTCAACCCAAATAGGAATATTCGAAATCGGGGCGTTACAACTCTCCCCCACTTAGACATTTTCGTCCTCGAAAATATGCTAAGTACTAACAACCACGGATACGACTCACACATCCGACCAACTAACAACCATGCCAACAAAAGGCACACTGTGCCAACGCTCCACACTTGAAGTCACTTGGAGAAGTACCAGCTTCTCCCCCACTTATCTCATTCTCAATCCTGAAGACAAAGGATTAGAAAAACCAGAAAGCACTGATAGTGTTACGCACACATATCACGTACTAAGGAATAAACAACAGTTCAACAAACACAACAACGAGACAGACACGACTGACTCAACCTTGGCTCTGATACCACTTAATGTAACACCCCCTTTCTATACCCCCAAATAATCAAATAAATCATTTAGGCACGTATTGGAAATTTCATCAGAGTATAATTATAAACACGGCATAAAAATGCATGTCACATTATGCTTGAAATTAAAACATACAACACCTGCTCAACAAATGATATGCAACAGTGGGGTAACTTTCAACATAGGAACTCAGTCCTTACACCCACATCTCAATATTTAGAATGAAAGCGGAAAATCTAAACATTGATAACTTCAAACATATATACATTATATATATATATATATACATCAACAAGTATGATACAACAACATCATTCATGTTTATGTACACAAATTCATCAGCAAGATACATACACGAATGTATCACAAAAAGGAATCAAACATAAGCATCCTAGCTACCCGGTGCTACATATCAGAGCCAACCGACCAAAAAGGTATGAAGACACGCTTCACAAAAGACCACCAGATACCTAATCTGCAATGCCTCGTAGAGCATCATAAAATAGCAGAAGGGTGAGAAATATTATCATAATAACAATGCATATAATCATATATCTCAACACAAAAGTATACACATAACACATTCTCACCATTCTACCATTCCACATAAACATACATATTATATTCATTCTTCCATGCATCATTACAACGATACAATTCTTATCACAATTCATCACACCTCATTCAATATACTTCGCAAGGCATATATATATATATATACAAAACCAAGCATATTCATCACAATGCTTATCATTCAACATAAACACACATATTCATGTTTATCCATCCATGCACACCTGCACAATTCTACTCATTCCACATCAACATATACATCATGCATAATTCACCAATCCAATCAAGACCCGACAATACCACGCATCACATAACTGGGAATGACCGCATAGTCATTCTACCCCAATACATACCTCACTAGGAACGACAACATAGTCATTCTACCCTAGTGCACCTCTCATTAGGAATGACAACATAGTCATTCTACCCCAATGAATATCCCACTAGGAATGACAACATAGTCATTCTACCCTAGTGGACACCACACTAGGAACGACTTCAACGTCATTCTACCCCAGAGCACACCTTATTAGGAATGACAACATAATCATTCTACCCCAATGAGTATCCCACTAGGAACAACAACATAGTCATTCTACCCCAGTGGACACGACAACTCAATTGTACATCACTAGGAATGACATCTAGTCATTCTACCCTAATGAGTACTCCACCAGGAATGACATATAATCGTTATACCCCTATGGACCCAACGACACACTCGCACTTCACTAGGAATGACATATAAGCCATTCTACCCCAATGAGTATTCTAACACAATTGGATAATCAAACATATATAATCAAATACTACACATTGCATATTCTTGTCCTTAGGCCACAATTCAACAACCACAACAATTACAACAACTTGTCACATGCTTCAACATCATCACATTCATGCATTGCAAAACAAATCAAACAATGCATTTCACCACAAACCACAAACCACAACAATCATACCATCACAATTACTTCCACAAGGGATTCACACCACAAAGGCTACCCACACACATCATAACAACATACATTGATATTCAATCAAACAATGTGTTTTACCACACAACAACATCATTAATCACACATCGAAGTCTAATCCAAAACAATGCACATACTTGCCATAAGGTCACCAACCATCATCACAACATTTCATCATGTATATTCACCTCATATAACAGCACACAAGCTATACGTTATATAACAAAAGCATATCACACGGTAAAACACCGACCGCACGCATTTAACGCGATAAAAACCCGACAACCCGGCTATTTTTCAAAAACACAAATTAAATAAATCATATTTTACCATCCAAACCATTTTTAATAGAAAGACCTTTTCATTAGCTTTCCAACGCTTCAAACGGGGGTCAAAACGGACTTACGGTTCAAAAGTTATGAAGAAAACAAAATCGGACATTTTGGAAAATTTTCGTCACGCCCGGGTATGCACAGGTCGCGTCTATAGGTCGACGCAGGGCACTTTAGGTCGACTCAAACATGCTTTAGGTCGACGCATACTACGCAGAATTGGATAAAAACTCAATTTTTTATCGTTAAATGACTTCCGGACCTCCGATTTCGATTCCGTAAAAAGCTGCGGTCTCAGAATTCAACATACTACAATATTTTCACTATTAAAAGCCATCTAACACATTTTACACGGTTGAAATATTTTGAAACATAGTTTTATCAATTTAACCTCAACTCCAAACTCGCTCAAAACCACTCGAAAACACACAAACAACCATACCCAATTACTTCCTATCCCACCTGACTATACTACATAACTTATTCCAAATTCTAACCGTGAAAACATCGATTTCTATCGATTTCCTACAATTCGACCTAAACGGAAAAATATGGAAAACTAACCAAAACATCCACACAAAACACATACATAATCATACACAAAGTTAGGATAACAATATTTCGCACCCTTACCCGATTATTCGCGCTTTAAACGGATGATTTTCCTGATTTTTCCTCTTCTTTCTTCTCTTCCTCTTCTTTCTCTTTTTCTCTTCTCTTCTCCTTTTTTTCCCCATTCTCTTACTATCTCTCTCTATTTATACTTTTTCTCTCTTTTCTTTCCATTCTGTTTCTATCCTCTCTATTTCTTTCCTCACAAACACAAACTATCTACTTAACATAAATATCTCATAATACCCTCTATTCTAATTTTCCCTGCAAACTCTCAAAAACGGTAAAATCACATAATATGCAAATATAACATATTAACACATCATTTCACAAATGAAATTATTATTACTCAATTTAAATAAAAGACTCAACCCAAATAGGAATATTCGAAATCGGGGCGTTACAACTCTCCCCCACTTAGACATTTTCGTCCTCGAAAATATGCTAAGTACTAACAACCACGGATACGACTCACACATCCGACCAACTAACAACCATGCCAACAAAAGGCACACTGTGCCAACGCTCCACACTTGAAGTCACTTGGAGAAGTACCAGCTTCTCCCCCACTTATCTCATTCTCAATCCTGAAGACAAAGGATTAGAAAAACCAGAAAGCACTGATAGTGTTACGCACACATATCACGTACTAAGGAATAAACAACAGTTCAACAAACACAACAACGAGACAGACACGACTGACTCAACCTTGGCTCTGATACCACTTAATGTAACACCCCCTTTCTATACCCCCAAGTAATCAAATAAATCATTTAGGCACGTATTGGAAATTTCATCAGAGTATAATTGTAAACACGGCATAAAAATGCATGTCACATTATGCTTGAAATTAAAACATACAACACCTGCTCAACAAATGATATGCAACAGTGGGGTAACTTTCAACATAGGAACTCAGTCCTTACACCCACATCTCAATATTTAGAATGAAAGCGGAATATCTAAACATTGATAACTTTAAACATATATACATTATATATATATATACATCAACAAGTATGATACAACAACATCATTCATGTTTATGTACACAAATTCATCAGCAAGATACATACACGAATGTATCACAAAAAGGAATCAAACATAAGCATCCTAGCTACCCGGTGCTACATATCAGAGCCAACCGACCAAAAAGGTATGAAGACACGCTTCACAAAAGACCACCAGATACCTAATCTGCAATGCCTCGTAGAGCATCATAAAATAGCAGAAGGGTGAGAAATATTATCATAATAACAATGCATATAATCATATATCTCAACACAAAAGTATACACATAACACATTCTCACCATTCTACCATTCCATATAAACATACATATTATATTCATTCTTCCATGCATCATTACAACGATACAATTCTTATCACAATTCATCACACCTCATTCAATATACTTCGCAAGGCACATATATATATATATATATATATATATACAAAACCAAGCATATTCATCACAATGCTTATCATTCAACATAAACACACATATTCATGTTTATCCATCCATGCACACCTGCACAATTCTACTCATTCCACATCAACATATACATCATGCATAATTCACCAATCCAATCAAGACCCGACAATACCACGCATCACATAACTGGGAATGACAGCATAGTCATTCTACCCCAATACATACCTCACTAGGAACGACAACATAGTCATTCTACCCTAGTGCACCTCTCATTAGGAATGACAACATAGTCATTCTACCCCAATGAATATCCCACTAGGAATGACAACATAGTCATTCTACCCTAGTGGACACCACACTAGGAACGACATCAACGTCATTCTACCCCAGTGCACACCTCATTAGGAATGACAACATAATCATTCTACCCCAATGAGTATCCCACTAGGAACAACAACATAGTCATTCTACCCCAGTGGACACGACAACTCAATTGTACATCACTAGGAATGACATCTAGTCATTCTACCCTAATGAGTACTCCACCAGGAACGACATATAATCGTTATACCCCAATGGACCCAACGACACACTCGCACTTCACTAGGAATGACATATAAGCCATTCTACCCCAATGAGTATTCTAACACAATTGGATAATCAAACATATATAATCAAATACTACACATTGCATATTCTTGTCCTTAGGCCACAATTCAACAACCACAACAATTACAACAACTTGTCACATGCTTCAACATCATCACATTCATGCATTGCAAAACAAATCAAACAATGCATTTCACCACAAACCACAAACCACAACAATCATGCCATCACAGTTACTTCCACAAGGGATTCACACCACAAAGGCTACCCACACACATCATAACAACATACATTGATATTCAATCAAACAATGTGTTTTACCACACAACAACATCATTAATCACGCATCGAAGTCTAATCCAAAACAATGCACATACTTGCCATAAGGTCACCAACCATCATCACAACATTTCATCATGTATATTCACCTCATATAACAACACACAAGCTATACGTTATATAACAAAAGCATATCACACGGTAAAACACCGACCGCACGCATTTAACGCGATAAAAACCCGACAACCCGACTATTTTTCAAAAACACAAATTAATTAAATCATATTTTACCATCCAAACCATTTTTAATAGAAAGACCTTTTCATTAGCTTTCCAACGCTTCAAACGGGGGTCAAAACGGACTTACGGTTCAAAAGTTATGAAGAAAACAAAATCGGACATTTTGGAAAATTTTCGTCACGCGCGGGTATGCACAGGTCGCGTCTATAGGTCGACGCAGGGCACTTTAGGTCGACGCAAACATGCTTTAGGTCGACGCATACTACGCAGAATTGGATAAAAACTCAATTTTTTATCGTTAAATGACTTCCGGACCTCCGATTTCGATTCCGTAAAAAGCTGCGGTCTCAGAATTCAACATACTACAATATTTTCACTATTAAAAGCCATCTAACACATTTTACACGGTTGAAATATTTTGAAACATAGTTTTATCAATTTAACCTCAACTCCAAACTCGCTCAAAACCACTCGAAAACACACAAACAACCATACCCAATTACTTCCTATCCTCACCCGACTATACTACATAACTTATTCCAAATTCTAACCGTGAAAACATCGATTTCTATCGATTTCCTACAATTCGACCTAAACGGAAAAATATGGAAAACTAACCAAAACATCCACACAAAACACATACATAATCATACACAAAGTTAGGATAACAATATTTCGCACCCTTACCCGATTATTCGCGCTTTAAACAGATGATTTTCCTGATTTTTCCTCTTCTTTCTTCTCTTCCTCTTCTTTCTCTTTTTCTCTTCTCTTCTCCTTTTTTTCCCCATTCTCTTACTATCTCTCTCTATTTATACTTTTTCTCTCTTTTCTTTCCATTCTGTTTCTATCCTCTCTATTTCTTTCCTCACAAACACAAACTATCTACTTAACATAAATATCTCATAATACCCTCTATTCTAATTTTCCCTGCAAACTCTCAAAAACGGTAAAATCACATAATATGCAAATATAACATATTAACACATCATTTCACAAATGAAATCATTATTACTCAATTTAAATAAAAGACTCAACCCAAATAGGAATATTCGAAATCGGGGCGTTACAACTCTCCCCCACTTAGACATTTTCGTCCTCGAAAATATGCTAAGTACTAACAACCACGGATACGACTCACACATCCGACCAACTAACAACCATGCCAACAAAAGGCACACTGTGCCAACGCTCCACACTTGAAGTCACTTGGAGAAGTACCAGCTTCTCCCCCACTTATCTCATTCTCAATCCTGAAGACAAAGGATTAGAAAAACCAGAAAGCACTGATAGTGTTACGCACACATATCACGTACTAAGGAATAAACAACAGTTCAACAAACACAACAACGAGACAGACACGACTGACTCAACCTTGGCTCTGATACCACTTAATGTAACACCCCCTTTCTATACCCCCAAATAATCAAATAAATCATTTAGGCACGTATTGGAAATTTCATCAGAGTATAATTATAAACACGACATAAAAATGCATGTCACATTATGCTTGAAATTAAAACATACAACACCTGCTCAACAAATGATATGCAACAGTGGGGTAACTTTCAACATAGGAACTCAGTCCTTACACCCACATCTCAATATTTAGAATGAAAGCGGAAAATCTAAACATTGATAACTTCAAACATATATACATTATATATATATATATATATATACATCAACAAGTATGATACAACAACATCATTCATGTTTATGTACACAAATTCATCAGCAAGATACATACACGAATGTATCACAAAAAGGAATCAAACATAAGCATCCTAGCTACCCGGTGCTACATATCAGAGCCAACCGACCAAAAAGGTATGAAGACACGCTTCACAAAAGACCACCAGATACCTAATCTGCAATGCCTCGTAGAGCATCATAAAATAGCAGAAGGGTGAGAAATATTATCATAATAACAATGCATATAATCATATATCTCAACACAAAAGTATACACATAACACATTCTCACCATTCTACCATTCCACATAAACATACATATTATATTCATTCTTCCATGCATCATTACAACGATACAATTCTTATCACAATTCATCACACCTCATTCAATATACTTCGCAAGGCATATATATATATATATATATATATATATATATATATATATACAAAACCAAGCATATTCATCACAATGCTTATCATTCAACATAAACACACATATTCATGTTTATCCATCCATGCACACCTGCACAATTCTACTCATTCCACATCAACATATACATCATGCATAATTCACCAATCCAATCAAGACCCGACAATACCACGCATCACATAACTGGGAATGACAGCATAGTCATTCTACCCCTATACATACCTCACTAGGAACGACAACATAGTCATTCTACCCTAGTGCACCTCTCATTAGGAATGACAACATAGTCATTCTACCCCAATGAATATCCCACTAGGAATGACAACATAGTCATTCTACCCTAGTGGACACCACACTAGGAACGACTTCAACGTCATTCTACCCCAGAGCACACCTTATTAGGAATGACAACATAATCATTCTACCCCAATGAGTATCCCACTAGGAACAACAACATAGTCATTCTACCCCAGTGGACACGACAACTCAATTGTACATCACTAGGAATGACATCTAGTCATTCTACCCTAATGAGTACTCCACCAGGAACGACATATAATCGTTATACTCCAATGGACCCAACGACACACTCGCACTTCACTAGGAATGACATATAAGCCATTCTACCCCAATGAGTATTCTAACACAATTGGATAATCAAACATATATAATCAAATACTACACATTGCATATTCTTGTCCTTAGGCCACAATTCAACAACCACAACAATTACAACAACTTGTCACATGCTTCAACATCATCACATTCATGCATTGCAAAACAAATCAAACAATGCATTTCACCACAAACCACAAACCACAACAATCATACCATCACAATTACTTCCACAAGGGATTCACACCACAAAGGCTACCCACACACATCATAACAACATACATTGATATTCAATCAAACAATGTGTTTTACCACACAACAACATCATTAATCACACATCGAAGTCTAATCCAAAACAATGCACATACCTGCCATAAGGTCACCAACCATCATCACAACATTTCATCATGTATATTCACCTCATATAACAGCACACAAGCTATACGTTATATAACAAAAGCATATCACACGGTAAAACACCGACCGCACGCATTTAACGCGATAAAAACCCGACAACCCGACTATTTTTCAAAAACACAAATTAAATAAATCATATTTTACCATCCAAACCATTTTTAATAGAAAGACCTTTTCATTAGCTTTCCAACGCTTCAAACGGGGGTCAAAACGGACTTACGGTTCAAAAGTTATGAAGAAAACAAAATCGGACATTTTGGAAAATTTTCGTCACGCCCGGGTATGCACAGGTCGCGTCTATAGGTCGACGCAGGGCACTTTAGGTCGACTCAAACATGCTTTAGGTCGACGCATACTACGCAGAATTGGATAAAAACTCAATTTTTTATCGTTAAATGACTTCCGGACCTCCGATTTCGATTCCGTAAAAAGCTGCGGTCTCAGAATTCAACATACTACAATATTTTCACTATTAAAAGCCATCTAACACATTTTACACGGTTGAAATATTTTGAAACATAGTTTTATCAATTTAACCTCAACTCCAAACTCGCTCAAAACCACTCGAAAACACACAAACAACCATACCCAATTACTTCCTATCCTCACCTGACTATACTACATAACTTATTCCAAATTCTAACCGTGAAAACATCGATTTCTATCGATTTCCTACAATTCGACCTAAACGGAAAAATATGGAAAACTAACCAAAACATCCACACAAAACACATACATAATCATACACAAAGTTAGGATAACAATATTTCGCACCCTTACCCGGTTATTCGCGCTTTAAACGGATGATTTTCCTAATTTTTCCTCTTCTTTCTTCTCTTCCTCTTCTTTCTCTTTTTCTCTTCTCTTCTCCTTTTTTTCCCCATTCTCTTACTATCTCTCTCTATTTATACTTTTTCTCTCTTTTCTTTCCATTCTGTTTCTATCCTCTCTATTTCTTTCCTCACAAACACAAACTATCTACTTAACATAAATATCTCATAATACCCTCTATTCTAATTTTCCTTGCAAACTCTCAAAAACGGTAAAATCACATAATATGCAAATATAACATATTAACACATCATTTCACAAATGAAATCATTATTACTCAATTTAAATAAAAGACTCAACCCAAATAGGAATATTCGAAATCGGGGCGTTACAACTCTCCCCCACTTAGACATTTTCGTCCTCGAAAATATGCTAAGTACTAACAACCACGGATACGACTCACACATCCGACCAACTAACAACCATGCCAACAAAAGGCACACTGTGCCAACACTCCACACTTGAAGTCACTTGGAGAAGTACCAGCTTCTCCCCCACTTATCTCATTCTCAATCCTGAAGACAAAGGATTAGAAAAACCAGAAAGCACTGATAGTGTTACGCACACATATCACGTACTAAGGAATAAACAACAGTTCAACAAACACAACAACGAGACAGACACGACTGACTCAACCTTGGCTCTGATACCACTTAATGTAACACCCCCTTTCTATACCCCCAAGTAATCAAATAAATCATTTAGGCACGTATTGGAAATTTCATCAGAGTATAATTGTAAACACGGCATAAAAATGCATGTCACATTATGCTTGAAATTAAAACATACAACACCTGCTCAACAAATGATATGCAACAGTGGGGTAACTTTCAACATAGGAACTCAGTCCTTACACCCACATCTCAATATTTAGAATGAAAGCGGAAAATCTAAACATTGATAACTTCAAACATATATACATTATATATATATATACATCAACAAGTATGATACAACAACATCATTCATGTTTATGTACACAAATTCATCAGCAAGATACATACACGAATGTATCACAAAAAGGAATCAAACATAAGCATCCTAGCTACCCGGTGCTACATATCAGAGCCAACCGACCAAAAAGGTATGAAGACACGCTTCACAAAAGACCACCAGATACCTAATCTGCAATGCCTCGTAGAGCATCATAAAATAGCAGAAGGGTGAGAAATATTATCATAATAACAATGCATATAATCATATATCTCAACACAAAAGTATACACATAACACATTCTCACCATTCTACCATTCCATATAAACATACATATTATATTCATTCTTCCATGCATCATTACAACGATACAATTCTTATCACAATTCATCACACCTCATTCAATATACTTCGCAAGGCACACACACACACATATATATATATATATATATATATATATATATATATATATATATACAAAACCAAGCATATTCATCACAATGCTTATCATTCAACATAAACACACATATTCATGTTTATCCATCCATGCACACCTGCACAATTCTACTCATTCCACATCAACATATACATCATGCATAATTCACCATTCCAATCAAGACCCGACATTACCACGCATCACATAACTGGGAATGACAGCATAGTCATTCTACCCCAATACATACCTCACTAGGAACGACAACATAGTCATTCTACCCTAGTGCACCTCTCATTAGGAATGACAACATAGTCATTCTACCCCAATGAATATCCCACTAGGAATGACAACATAGTCATTCTACCCTAGTGGACACCACACTAGGAACGACATCAACGTCATTCTACCCCAGTGCACACCTCATTAGGAATTACAACATAATCATTCTACCCCAATGAGTATCCCACTAGGAACAACAACATAGTCATTCTACCCCAGTGGACACGACAACTCAATTGTACATCACTAGGAATGACATCTAGTCATTCTACCCTAATGAGTACTCCACCAGGAACGACATATAATCGTTATACCCCAATGGACCCAACGACACACTCGCACTTCACTAGGAATGACATATAAGCCATTCTACCCCAATGAGTATTCTAACACAATTGGATAATCAAACATATATAATCAAATACTACACATTGCATATTCTTGTCCTTAGGCCACAATTCAACAACCACAACAATTACAACAACTTGTCACATGCTTCAACATCATCACATTCATGCATTGCAAAACAAATCAAACAATGCATTTCACCACAAACCACAAACCACAACAATCATGCCATCACAGTTACTTCCACAAGGGATTCACACCACAAAGGCTACCCACACACATCATAACAACATACATTGATATTCAATCAAACAATGTGTTTTACCACACAACAACATCATTAATCACGCATCAAAGTCTAATCCAAAACAATGCACATACTTGTCATAAGGTCACCAACCATCATCACAACATTTCATCATGTATATTCACCTCATATAACAGCACACAAGCTATACGTTATATAACAAAAGCATATCACACAGTAAAACACCGACCGCACGCATTTAACGCGATAAAAACCCGACAACCCGACTATTTTTCAAAAACACAAATTAATTAAATCATATTTTACCATCCAAACCATTTTTAATAGAAAGACCTTTTCATTAGCTTTCCAACGCTTCAAACGGGGGTCAAAACGGACTTACGGTTCAAAAGTTATGAAGAAAACAAAATCGGACATTTTGGAAAATTTTCGTCACGCGCGGGTATGCACAGGTCGCGTCTATAGGTCGACGCAGGGCACTTTAGGTCGACGCAAACATGCTTTAGGTCGACGCATACTGCGCAGAATTGGATAAAAACTCAATTTTTTATCGTTAAATGACTTCCGGACCTCCGATTTCGATTCTGTAAAAAGCTGCGGTCTCAGAATTCAACATACTACAATATTTTCACCATTAAAAGCCATGTAACACATTTTACACGGTTGAAATATTTTGAAACATAGTTTTATCAATTTAACCTCAACTCCAAACTCGCTCAAAACCACTGGAAAACACACAAACAACCATACCCAATTACTTCCTATCCTCACCCGACTATACTACATAACTTATTCCAAATTCTAACCGTGAAAACATCGATTTCTATCGATTTCCTACAATTCGACCTAAACGGAAAAATATGGAAAACTAACCAAAACATCCACACAAAACACTTACATAATCATACACAAAGTTAGGATAACAATATTTCGTACCCTTACCCGATTATTCGCACTTTAAACGGATGATTTTCCTGATTTTTCCTCTTCTTTCTTCTCTTCCTCTTCTTTCTCTTTTTCTCTTCTCTTCTCCTTTTTTTTCCCCCATTCTCTTACTATCTCTCTCTATTTATACTTTTTCTCTCTTTTCTTTCCATTCTGTTTCTATCCTCTCTATTTCTTTCCTCACAAACACAAACTATCTACTTAACATAAATATCTCATAATACCCTCTATTCTAATTTTCCCTGCAAACTCTCAAAACCGGTAAAATCACATAATATGCAAATATAACATATTAACACATCATTTCACAAATGAAATCATTATTACTCAATTTAAATAAAAGACTCAACCCAAATAAGAATATTCAAAATCCGGGCGTTACAACTCTCCCCCACTTAGACATTTTCGTCCTCGAAAATATGCTAAGTACTAACAACCACGGATACGACTCACACATCCGACCAACTAACAACCATGCCAACAAAAGGCACACTGTGCCAACGCTCCACACTTGAAGTCACTTGGAGAAGTACCAGCTTCTCCCCCACTTATCTCATTCTCAATCCTGAAGACAAGGGATTAGAAAAACCAGAAAGCACTGATAGTGTTACGCACACATATCACGTACTAAGGAATAAACAACAGTTCAACAAACACAACAACGAGACAGACACGACTGACTCAACCTTGGCTCTGATACCACTTAATGTAACACCCCCTTTCTATACCCCCAAATAATAAAATAAATCATTTAGGCACGTATTGGAAATTTCATCAAAGTATAATTGTAAACACGACATAAAAAGGCATGTCACATTATGCTTGAAATTAAAACATACAACACCTGCTCAACAAATGATATGCAACAGTGGGCTAACTTTCAACATAGGAACTCAGTCCTTACACCCACATCTCAATATTTAGAATGAAAGCGGAATATCTAAACATTGATAACTTCAAACATATATACATTATATATATATACATCAACAAGTATGATACAACAACATCATTCATGTTTATGTACACAAATTCATCAGCAAGATACATACACGAATGTATCACAAAAAGGAATCAAACATAAGCATCCTAGCTACCCGGTGCTACATATCAGAGCCAACCGACCAAAAAGGTATGAAGACACGCTTCACAAAAGACCACCAGATACCTAATCTGCAATGCCTCGTAGAGCATCATAAAATAGCAGAAGGGTGAGAAATATTATCATAATAACAATGCATATAATCATATATCTCAACACAAAAGTATACACATAACACATTCTCACCATTCTACCATTCCACATAAACATACATTTTATATTCATTCTTCCATGCATCATTACAACGATACAATTCTTATCACAATTCATCACACCTCATTCAATATACTTCGCAAGGCATATATATATATATATATATATATATACAAAACCAAGCATATTCATCACAATGCTTATCATTCAACATAAACACACATATTCATGTTTATCCATCCATGCACACCTGCACAATTCTACTCATTCCACATCAACATATACATCATGCATAATTCACCAATCCAATCAAGACCCGACAATACCACGCATCACATAACTGGGAATGACAGCATAGACATTCTACCCCAATACATACCTCACTAGGAACGACAACATAGTCATTCTACCCTAGTGCACCTCTCATTAGGAATGACAACATAGTCATTCTACCCCAATGAATATCCCACTAGGAATGACAACATAGTCATTCTACCCTAGTGGACACCACACTAGGAACGACATCAACGTCATTCTACCCCAGTGCACACCTCATTAGGAATGACAACATAATCATTCTACCCCAATGAGTATCCCACTAGGAACAACAACATAGTCATTCTACCCCAGTGGACACGACAACTCAATTGTACATCACTAGGAATGACATATAGTCATTCTACCCTAATGAGTACTCCACCAGGAACGACATATAATCGTTATACCCCAATGGACCCAACGACACACTCGCACTTCACTAGGAATGACATATAAGCCATTCTACCCCAATGAGTATTCTAACACAATTGGATAATCAAACATATATAATCAAATACTACACATTGCATATTCTTATCCTTAGGCCACAATTCAACAACCACAACAATTACAACAACTTGTCACATGCTTCAACATCATCACATTCATGCATTGCAAAACAAATCAAACAATGCATTTCACCACAAACCACAAACCACAACAATCATGCCATCACAGTTACTTCCACAAGGGATTCACACCACAAAGGCTACCCACACACATCATAACAACATACATTGATATTCAATCAAACAATGTGTTTTACCACACAACAACATCATTAATCACGCATCGAAGTCTAATCCAAAACAATGCACATACTTGCCATAAGGTCACCAACCATCATCACAACATTTCATCATGTATATTCACCTCATATAACAGCACACAAGCTATACGTTATCTAACAAAAGCATATCACACGGTAAAACACCGACCGCACGCATTTAACGCGATAAAAACCCGACAACCCGGCTATTTTTCAAAAACACAAATTAATTAAATCATATTTTACCATCCAAACCATTTTTAATAGAAAGACCTTTTCATTAGCTTTCCAACGCTTCAAACGGGGGTCAAAACGGACTTACGGTTCAAAAGTTATGAAGAAAACAAAATCGAACATTTTGGAAAATTTTCGTCACGCGCGGGTATGCACAGGTCGCGTCTATAGGTCGACGCAGGGCACTTTAGGTCGACGCAAACATGCTTTAGGTCGACGCATACTGCGCAGAATTGGATAAAAACTCAATTTTTTATCGTTAAATGACTTCCGGACCTCCGATTTCGATTCCGTAAAAAGCTGCGGTCTCAGAATTCAACATCCTACAATATTTTCACAATTAAAAGCCATCTAACACATTTTACACAGTTGAAATATTTTGAAACATAGTTTTATCAATTTAACCTCAACTCCAAACTCGCTCAAAACCACTCGAAAACAAACAAACAACCATACCCAATTACTTCCTATCCTCACCCGACTATACTACATAACTTATTCCAAATTCTAACCGTGAAAACATCGATTTCTATCGATTTCCTACAATTCGACCTAAACGGAAAAATATGGAAAACTAACCAAAACATCCATACAAAACACATACATAATCATACACAAAGTTAGGATAACAATATTTCGTACCCTTACCCGATTATTCGCGCTTTAAACGGATGATTTTCCTGATTTTCCCTCTTCTTTCTTCTCTTCCTCTTCTTTCTCTTTTTCTCTTCTCTTCTCCTTTTTTTCCCCATTCTCTTACTATCTCTCTCTATTTATACTTTTTCTCTCTTTTCTTTCCATTCTGTTTCTATCCTCTCTATTACTTTCCTCACAAACACAAACTATCTACTTAACATAAATATCTCATAATACCCTCTATTCTAATTTTCCCTGCAAACTCTCAAAAACGGTAAAATCACATAATATGCAAATATAACATATTAACACATCATTTCACAAATGAAATCATTATTACTCAATTTAAATAAAAGACTCAACCCAAATAGGAATATTCGAAATCGGGGCGTTACAACTCTCCCCCACTTAGACATTTTCGTCCTCGAAAATATGCTAAGTACTAACAACCACGGATACGACTCACACATCCGACCAACTAACAACCATGCCAACAAAAGGCACACTATGCCAACGCTCCACACTTGAAGTCACTTGGAGAAGTACCAGCTTCTCCCCCACTTATCTCATTCTCAATCCTGAAGACAAAGGATTAGAAAAACCAGAAAGCACTGATAGTGTTACGCACACATATCACGTACTAAGGAATAAACAACAGTTCAACAAACACAACAACGAGACAGACACGACTGACTCAACCTTGGCTCTGATACCACTTAATGTAACACCCCCTTTCTATACCCCAAAATAATCAAATAAATCATTTAGGCACGTATTGGAAATTTCATCAGAGTATAATTGTAAACACGACATAAAAAGGCATGTCACATTATGCTTGAAATTAAAACATACAACACCTGCTCAACAAATGATATGCAACAGTGGGGTAACTTTCAACATAGGAACTCAGTCCTTACACCCACATCTCAATATTTAGAATGAAAGCGTAAAATCTAAACATTGATAACTTCAAACATATATACATTATATATATATATATACATCAACAAGTATGATACAACAACATCATTCATGTTTATGTACACAAATTCATCAGCAAGATACATACACGAATGTATCACAAAAAGGAATCAAGCATAAGGATCCTAGCTACCCGGTGCTACATATCAGAGCCAACCGACCAAAAAGGTATGAAGACACGCTTCACAAAAGACCACCAGATACCTAATCTGCAATGCCTCGTAGAGCATAATAAAATAGCAGAAGGGTGAGAAATATTATCATAATAACAATGCATATAATCATATATCTCAACACAAAAGTATACACATAACACATTCTCACCATTCTACCATTCCACATAAACATACATATTATATTCATTCTTCCATGCATCATTACAACGATACAATTCTTATCACAATTCATCACACCTCATTCAATATACTTCGCAAGGCATATATATATATATATATATATATATATATATATATATACAAAACCAAGCATATTCATCACAATGCTTATCATTCAACATAAACACACATATTCATGTTTATCCATCCATGCACACCTGCACAATTCTACTCATTCCACATCAACATATACATCATGCATAATTCACCAATCCAATCAAGACCCGACAATACCACGCGTCACATAACTGGGAATGACATCATAGTCATTCTACCCCAATACATACCTCACTAGGAACGACAACATAGTCATTCTACCCTAGTGCACCTCTCATTAGGAATGACAACATAGTCATTCTACCCCAATGAATATCCCACTAGGAATGACAACATAGTCATTCTACCCTAGTGGACACCACACTAGGAACGACATCAACGTCATTCTACCCCAGTGCACACCTCATTAGGAATGACAACATAATCATTCTACCCCAATGAGTATCCCACTAGGAACAACAACATAGTCATTCTACCCCAGTGGACACGACAACTCAATTGTACATCACTAGGAATGACATCTAGTCATTCTACCCTAATGAGTACTCCACCAGGAACGACATATAATCGTTATACCCCAATGGACCCAACGACACACTCGCACTTCACTAGGAATGACATGTAAGCCATTCTACCCCAATGAGTATTCTAACACAATTGGATAATCAAACATATATAATCAAATACTACACATTGCATATTCTTATCCTTAGGCCACAATTCAACAACCACAACAATTACAACAACTTTTCACATGCTTCAACATCATCACATTCATGCATTGCAAAACAAATCAAATAATGCATTTCACCACAAACCACAAACCACAACAATCATGCCATCACAGTTACTTCCACAAGGGATTCACACCACAAAGGCTACCCACACACATCATAACAACATACATTGATATTCAATCAAACAATGTGTTTTACCACACAACAACATCATTAATCACGCATCGAAGTCTAATCCAAAACAATGCACATACTTGCCATAAGGTCACCAACCATCATCACAACATTTCATCATGTATATTCACCTCATATAACAGCACACAAGCTATACGTTATATAACAAAAGCATATCACACGGTAAAACACCGACCGCACGCATTTAACGCGATAAAAACCCGACAACCCGACTATTTTTCAAAAACACAAATTAATTAAATCATATTTTACCATCCAAACCATTTTTAATAGAAAGACCTTTTCATTAGCTTTCCAACGCTTCAAACGGGGGTCAAAACGGACTTACGGTTCAAAAGTTATGAAGAAAACAAAATCGGACATTTTGGAAAATTTTCGTCACGCGCGGGTATGCACAGGTCGCGTCTATAGGTCGACGCAGGGCACTTTAGGTCGACGGAAACATGCTTCAGGTCGACGCATACTGCGCAGAATTGGATAAAAACTCAATTTTTTATCGTTAAATGACTTCCGGACCTCCGATTTCGATTCCGTAAAAAGCTGCGGTCTCAGAATTCAACATACTACAATATTTTCACAATTAAAAGCCATCTAACACATTTTACACGGTTGAAATATTTTGAAACATAGTTTTATCAATTTAACCTCAACTCCAAACTCGCTCAAAACCACTCGAAAACACACAAACAACCATACCCAATTACTTCCTATCCTCACCCGACTATACTACATAACTTATTCCAAATTCTAACCGTGAAAACATCGATTTCTATCGATTTCCTACAATTCGACCTAAACGGAAAAATATGGAAAACTAACCAAAACATCCATACAAAACACATACATAATCATACACAAAGTTAGGATAACAATATTTCGTACCCTTACCCGATTATTCGCGCTTTAAACGGATGATTTTCCTGATTTTTCCTCTTCTTTCTTCTCTTCCTCTTCTTTCTCTTTTTCTCTTCTCTTCTCCTTTTTTTTCCCCATTCTCTTACTATCTCTCTCTATTTATACTTTTTCTCTCTTTTCTTTCCATTCTGTTTCTATCCTCTCTATTTCTTTCCTCACAAACACAAACTATCTACTTAACATAAATATCTCATAATACCCTCTATTCTAATTTTCCCTGCAAACTCTCAAAAACGGTAAAATCACATAATATGCAAATATAACATATTAACACATCATTTCACAAATGAAATCATTATTACTCAATTTAAATAAAAGACTCAACCCAAATAGGAATATTCGAAATCGGGGCGTTACAACTCTCCCCCACTTAGACATTTTCGTCCTCGAAAATATGCTAAGTACTAACAACCACGGATACGACTCACACATCCGACCAACTAACAACCATGCCAACAAAAGGCACACTGTGCCAACGCTCCACACTTGAAGTCACTTGGAGAAGTACCAGCTTCTCCCCCACTTATCTCATTCTCAATCTTGAAGACAAAGGATTAGAAAAACCAGAAAGCACTGATAGTGTTACGCACACATATCACGTACTAAGGAATAAACAACAGTTCAACAAACACAACAACGAGACAGACACGACTGACTCAACCTTGGCTCTGATACCACTTTATGTAACACCCCCTTTCTATACCCCAAAATAATCAAATAAATCATTTAGGCACGTATTGGAAATTTCATCAGAGTATAATTGTAAACACGACATAAAAAGGCATGTCACATTATGCTTGAAATTAAAACATACAACACCTGCTCAACAAATGATATGCAACAGTGGGGTAACTTTCAACATAGGAACTCAGTCCTTACACCCACATCTCAATATTTAGAATGAAAGCGGAATATCTAAACATTGATAACTTCAAACATATATACATTATATATATATATACATCAACAAGTATGATACAACAACATCATTCATGTTTATGTACACAAATTCATCAGCAAGATACATACACGAATGTATCACAAAAAGGAATCAAGCATAAGGATCCTAGCTACCCGGTGCTACATATCAGAGCCAACCGACCAAAAAGGTATGAAGACACGCTTCACAAAAGACCACCAGATACCTAATCTGCAATGCCTCGTAGAGCATCATAAAATAGCAGAAGGGTGAGAAATATTATCATAATAACAATGCATATAATCATATATCTCAACACAAAAGTATACACATAACACATTCTCACCATTCTACCATTCCACATAAACATACATATTATATTCATTCTTCCATGCATCATTACAACGATACAATTCTTATCACAATTCATCACACCTCATTCAATATACTTCGCAAGGCATATATATATATATATATATACAAAACCAAGCATATTCATCACAATGCTTATCATTCAACATAAACACACATATTCATGTTTATCCATCCATGCACACCTGCACAATTCTACTCATTCCACATCAACATATACATCATGCATAATTCACCAATCCAATCAAGACCCGACAATACCACGCATCACATAACTGGGAATGACAGCATAGTCATTCTACCCCAATACATACCTCACTAGGAACGACAACATAGTCATTCTACCCTAGTGCACCTCTCATTAGGAATGACAACATAGTCATTCTACCCCAATGAATATTCCACTAGGAATGACAACATAGTCATTCTACCCTAGTGGACACCACACTAGGAACGACATCAACGTCATTCTACCCCAGTGCACACCTCATTAGGAATGACAACATAATCATTCTACCCCAATGAGTATCCCACTAGGAACAACAACATAGTCATTCTACCCCAGTGGACACGACAACTCAATTGTACATCACTAGGAATGACATCTAGTCATTCTACCCTAATGAGTACTCCACCAGGAACGACATATAATCGTTATACCCCAATGGACCCAACGACACACTCGCACTTCACTAGGAATGACATATAAGCCATTCTACCCCAATGAGTATTCTAACACAATTGGATAATCAAACATATATAATCAAATACTACACATTGCATATTCTTGTCCTTAGGCCACAATTCAACAACCACAACAATTACAACAACTTGTCACATGCTTCAACATCATCACATTCATGCATTGCAAAACAAATCAAACAATGCATTTCACCACAAACCACAAACCACAACAATCATGCCATCACAGTTACTTCCACAAGGGATTCACACCACAAAGGCTACCCACACACATCATAACAATATACATTGATATTCAATCCAACAATGTGTTTTACCACACAACAACATCATTAATCACGCATCGAAGTCTAATCCAAAACAATGCACATACTTGCCATAAGGTCACCAACCATCATCACAACATTTCATCATGTATATTCACCTCATATAACAGCACACAAGCTATACGTTATATAACAAAAGCATATCACACGGTAAAACACCGACCGCACGCATTTAACGCGATAAAAACCCGACAACTCAACTATTTTTCAAAAACACAAATTAATTAAATCATATTTTACCATCCAAACCATTTTTAATAGAAAGACCTTTTCATTAGCTTTCCACCGCTTCAAACGGGGGTCAAAACGGACTTACGGTTCAAAAGTTATGAAGAAAACAAAATCGGACATTTTGGAAAATTTTCGTCACGCGCGGGTATGCACAGGTCGCGTCTATAGGTCGACGCATGGCACTTTAGGTCGACGCAAACATTCTTTAGGTCGACGCATACTGCGCAGAATTGGATAAAAACTCAATTTTTGATCGTTAAATGACTTCCGGACCTCCGATTTCGATTTCGTAAAAAGCTACGGTCTCAGAATTCAACATACTACAATATTTTCACTATTAAAAGTCATCTAACACATTTTACATGGTTGAAATATTTTGAAACATAGTTTTATCCATTTAACCTCAACTCCAAACTCTCTCAAAACCACTCGAAAACACACAAACAACCATACCCAATTACTTCCTATCCTCACCCGACTATACTACACAACTTATTCCAAATTCTAACCATGAAAACATCGATTTCTATCGATTTCCTACAATTCGACCTAAACGGAAAAATATGGAAAACTAACCAAAACATCCACACAAAACACATACATAATCATACACAAAGTTAGGATAACAATATTTCGCACCCTTACCCGATTATTCGCGCTTTAAACGGATGATTTTCCTGATTTTTCCTCTTCTTTCTTCTCTTCCTCTTCTTTCTCTTTTTCTCTTCTCTTCTCCTTTTTTTTCCCCATTCTCTTACTATCTCTCTCTATTTATACTTTTTCTCTCTTTTCTTTCCATTCTGTTTCTATCCTCTCTATTTCTTTCCTCACAAACACAAACTATCTACTTAACATAAATATCTCATAATACCCTCTATTCTAATTTTCCCCGCAAACTCTCAAAAACGGTAAAATCACATAATATGCAAATATAACATATTAACACATCATTTCACAAATGAAATCATTATTAATCAATTTAAATAAAAGACTTAACCCAAATAGGAATATTCGAAATCGGGGCGTTACACTCACCACCCTTATCTGTCCTCAAACAAGTTATGTATGCACCTGTCTCCTTTTCAACACAAGCCTTATAAATTTTGAATGTTGCAAAGGCTTCTGACTTCTCATGTAAGAAATAAACCCAGGTTTTACGAGTGAAATCATCAATAAAACTTAAGATGTACCTTTTGTCACTGTTCGAAGATGGCTTGATAGGACCACATATATCTGAATGTACTAATTGAAGTTGCTTTGATGCTCTCCACAAGCTCTTCCTCGGTATAGGATTTTTATGTTGCTTTCCCGTTAAGCATGTAGTGCATATCTTCCTTGGAGACTTCAAAGAGGGTAAACCAATTACCATCTTCTTGTAGGAAAGTGTTCTTAGTGCCTTGTGATTCAAGTGCCCAAAGCGACAATGCCCACGTGCGCTTCTTTTTCTGACACAGTATCTTCTTCTGAAGCAGCTTCAGCTTGTAAACATAAAGAATGTTTTTGTGCCATGGAAGCTAACACATAAAACATTCTATTTATACTCATATCAGTTTGCATAATTAACCCCCTCCTAGGATGAAATACTTTGCAAGTTCCATCCCGAATCAAAATGGCTAACCCCTTTTCTTGAAGTTGTTCTATGCTTAATAATTTTTTTTTAAGCTCAGGAATATAATAAACATTCGATATTACCTGGGTTATGCCATTCAATTCCATCCTTACACTTCCTTTTGCTACTACTGTCATTCTCATATCATTTCCAAGCTTCAATGTTTTGCAGTAATCTTCTTCTAAGTTTAAATACCATTCCTTGTTCCCTGTCATATGATTACTACAACCCGAGTCAAAGTACCATATTTCTTCTTTCTTTGTTTGATGAGGTTCTTCATAGGACATCAATAAAAGCTCTTCTTCTTCGTCCAACTCAACATAATTTGCTCTCTTTTTCCAGTCAGGACACTCATATTGAAAGTGTCCCAACTTATGGAATTTGAAACACTCAATAATTGCTTTGTTTAGAGAATGTCTCCCTCTACCTCTGCCACGTCCTCCTCTAAAAACGCCTTGACCTCTTCCCCTATTTGGCCTGTCTTCATGAGCTACTTTCAACACATGTTCCTCCTCTTGGTTTCCTTGCATCCTTTGTTCATGTACAAGGAGACTTCCATGCAACTCATCAATGCTTAAGGTAGTTAGATCATTTGACTCCTCTATTGAACAAACAACATAATTATATTTGTTTGATAATGATCTAAGTATCTTACTAACCATTGTACTTTGCTCCATTGTCTCACCATTTGACTTCATCTTGTTCACCACGGCCAAGGTTCGTCCCAAGAAACTGTCCACTTTTTCTCCTTCTTTCATGGTGAGCAACTCAAACTCCCTTCTCAATGCTTGAAGTTGTGCCTTTTTTACTCTTGTGGACCCTTGATACTTCTGTTTCATTGAGTTCCATATTGCCTTCGACGTCCCCTTGTCAAGATTTGTTTCCAGGATTTCTCTGTCAATCGCCTGGAACAAGAAGTTCTTGACCTTCAGATCTTTGAGTTTGGCCTCCTCCACAGTCTTCCTCTGTGCTTCACTTGCTGCTGCTGTCCCAGTTACCGGCGCTGGAATTCCTTCGTCCACTAGGCTCCACATCTCCTTGCTCCTTAGAAAGTTCTCCATCATCATTGACCAATGATCATAATGGCCATCGAACCTCGGAATGGACGGTTGCACAAACTTCTCTGAGGTTGACATTCTGTTCTCTCGTTGTTTAACTCACACTCTATCAGGCCCCTTAGCTCTGATACCAATTGTTAAAACTCAAGGACTAAGAGATAACAGCAGGAAAAATAACACTCTATTAAAATCAAAACAAACAAAGGCTGTTTTATAGCCTTTTATCATAACAGAAGAGTGGCAGAAAACCACATTTACAAGCCTACTACGTGGTTACTAAGAAACTGAAATAAAAACTGATTCTCCCTAAAAACTAGGACTTCATGACTGACTTATTCTTCCTAAATACTAGGACTTGATAACAAAATTAATAAAAACTATAACAAATAATATCTAACAGCCACAGCCACCTCTGCAGTGTTGGTGGACAAAAGAAGGATGAAAACAAAGAAAAAAGTGGAGGTTCTATTCATGATGTTGTTGTAGGGAGGAGGAGGTTGCTTGTTTTCTAATTGTAGTCTTAGTGTTGTAGAGAAGATGAGGGAATGGAGGTTGTATTTATAGACAAGTGAAAAAGGATTCAGTGCAGCGCAGTCACACTTAGGGACGAATCTATTCACATCAGTATGGGTGAAATTGCCCCACTTCTATACACCATTTACAATTTATTTAAATATTTTTCAAGTCAATATATCCATTGACACAAGTTCACGTGACTTTATAATATGTTATATCTAGAGAATATATATGTAACTGTTTTGGAGAGCATACTTCTTGTCAATAATTGCTTGCCACTAAAATAACGTTTCATGTAGAGATTTAAAAATTGAAACACAAGATAAAGAAGGCAAACAATATAATGTAACGGGGAAACAAGCATTAACATTGTGGGTCACCAAAGTAATTAATGGATGCCAACAAATAAATATTGACATACAACTCTTTTGTTTCTCTAATAATCAAATGAGACAGAAGTTGATATAGTTAACTTGTTTCACAAAAGAGAATAACTCTTAGTTGGCTATGTGAACAGCAATAAATGAATGAATCACAAAAATAAAAAAGGTGGAAAAGAAAGGTACATAAGAGACAGTCATGAGAAATAGGAAATGAAAAACATGACCACTTTAGTTTCATAAGAAATCATTTTGGAAAAATAATTCTCGTATAGGTGTGAACACTGAGATAAATGTTCTTGTTGATTATCAATATAACAGAACATAGGACATGATTTATCATTGTTAACGTAGGGTTCTAATAATGAAAATATGAGGTTAAAAAAGTGCTTTCAATTATATTTTCCTCAAAAAAATGTTTTGCTTCCAAATTTAACTTAAAATACCAAAAATATAACAAAAGAACTGTTTTCTTAAGAAAAATTTATTAAAATTAAATAAACAAAATTATAATTGCTAAATCCTAAATATTTTGTATTAAGCTGAAGATAGATTAATTGAGAGTAATGCATACCATTTTATATACATAAGGCCGGCCTTAGGGCCTCACATTTTTATTTTTATTTATATTGTGTGAATTAATTGATTTGAAAACAAAAAACAAATTTTTTAAAATTATTTTACATATCAATTAAATAATAACATTTATCTAAAATATATACTAATAACAACCAATTAAAAAATGTATTGTTTGATTTATTAATTTAAAACTCACGTGTATAAATAACAAATTTTTGAATTCTTCAACATAATAGGAAATTTGACGTCTAAGTATTTCTTTTTATAATTTTGACATTGTTATTCAATTATCACTTTTTAAATAATGAGAAGAGTGATGAGTTAATTTTATTACTAATTAAAAATGAAATATTAAATAAAATTGACTATAATAATTTAATAATTTTTATATCGTAAAACATCTAAATTTTATTAATTTAAAAAAATATTTGTATCATAATAAATATATTTAATATTAAATTTCGTCTTAGACCTCAAAATATGTTGGGCCGACCAGAAACTTAAATATTTTGTTTAAATAAATAAATAATGGAAATTATTTGTTGGTCATAGGAAATAAATAAATAACGAAAGATTTATCACCTCTTTGAATTTTATATAAGCACTAGTTCTCGAACTTGTGTTATCACATATTGGGTATGTTGTATTGTGTTTTAGTCTTGTGTCATTTTTTCTTGCAATGTTTGAGAGGTATATAATGTTGATTTGAGTAAATGAAAGTACCTTTGAAGATTGCATACCATTTTTCAACATTGTACTTTCATTTTTTCCACATTTACGTCAGTATATAATAAACATTTTCTCTATATACGTTGAGTTGAGCAAATGAAAGTTGCACCCATCCTTCATTAAAAAGCTCAAATTCGGGTTAACTTTGTATTAATGTTTTAAAAATAATATTATCATAATTGGTAACACCTTTATATTATGATTTAATTAGAATCAATGAATACAAAGAAAAAATTAGGATGGAACCTCAAGATTAATTTAAGTTCAATAACCAAGAGCACAACGTATGACTGCATGATGAACATCAAGATTATTCATGTTGACAAGGTTTAAATTTTTAATCTTTGAATTAGGGACTTTTTCAACACGATCTTGGTTGTGAGTTGTGTATTGTCTCCGCATTTTCTTTAGTTGTTGTTGCGTTTTCTGTTGTTCGTTGTAGTTGCTCCTTCTAGCTATTGTTGCGTTTTCTATTGTTAGTTGTAGTTGCTCTTTCCGTAGTTTTTAGAGGATAATGTAGTGGAACGTGGTAGGAAAAAAGAGAAGCCTTGTAAGACGTTTACGTTTATCGTTATGGAAAGCAAAGAGAGAGAAAGGTGTGGGCGAAGGTGAGGATGCTACATAATTCTTTTTCACTGAATTTCCAGATTCCATGGACGCGAAGGAAATATTTGAAGTATTCAAAGTCTACGGTCTGGTATCTGAAGTTTACATCTCCGCAAGAAGGGATAAAAGGACACTACAAGAAAAGTTGTATATACCCACGGATCATTACCCACGGTTATGTAGTCGTCGGTAAATTTCTTGGTATAGAAAGTTTATCCGTCGGTAATTCTTGAGTACCTGAGAAAATATCAATTATATTTTTTTAAACATTACTCACGGCTTAGCCATGGAAAGCAGCCACGATTTTGCACCGTCGGTAATTACCCACGGTTAAACCCTCGGTAAAGTGTTATAAACTTATAAAAAAAACTGTCACAAATTTATATTAAAATGAATACTAAAATTATTAATTTAAAAAACTAAAAGAAAAAAAATCAAAATTATTAATTTAAAAAAATACTTTTATGGATAAGAAATTTAAACACTTCTTTTGAAACCACTTAAAATATATACTATTTACCAATAAATTTTTTTAATATAAATTAAAAAACTAATGATATTTTTAAAAGGTACAAAAAATTACTTAAAACCTTATACGTAAAACCAATAAGTTTGGATATACTAATAATATAATTTTTTATTCTAATTATAAAAACAGTATAAAATTTCTATAATAAAGTTTGGATAAATTATTTGTGTTACAGTGTTACAAACAGGTCTGAATATACTAATAGTGTTCATTATAATTAGTATATACCAAGTGTTCATTATTATTAGTATATTATTGGTTTAGAGTGCTATATTTTAATTGGAAATAATTACTATATATAAAAATGAATGTTAAAGATGCATATACAAAGTACGGGAAATTAGAGAAATAGATGTATCCTTAAAGTCAAACCCTATTACACTTCAAACCCTCATTTTCCAAAATTTTCTCTGCTTGCGTTCTTCAAACCCTCATTCTCCAAACTTCTCTCATCCTCCAAACTTCTCTCAACCGATTTTTCTCAGACTCTGTTTTCTGCCCTAACTCTTCACAAATCAGTAAGTTCACTTCTCACTTCTCAGACTCTATTTTTTTTCTTTTTATTTTCAAAACCCTAATTTTATAACTTTTCTTTCTAATTTAACAAGTCGATTTCTTGTTATTATTATCAATCTTTGTTTTGTTTTTGTCTTTGATATTGTTATTGTTAGTTGTTGTTAATTTTATTGCTAGTTGTTCCATGTGGAGTGGAAGGTGTTTGATGAATTGCCAATGCTTTGATCTTTCTGTAAATATATTAACAACATATTATAGCGTATTGAGTACAATTCTCCAAAGATTTTAGCGTATTTGTGCTTTATTGCCCCCATCTTTCAGCTAGCATGTTCAAGAAATTGGCCAATGCTTTCTTGGCTGTTCTGCTTTAAGTAAGCCACAATAACTTACCAGATTTATGGCTAGTTTGACTGTGTTCTTTGTTGTTTTGAAAATTTGTTCCAAGAAACAATTTTATTTTTAAAAGCAAAAAAAAAAATAAATCTGTCTGGTTAAAATAATTTGAAAATAATTTTACTGCTGAGAGAACATACAAAAGTGTTTGATGAATTTATTTTGAAAGTGAGAACACATCCTGAAAATGGAGGGTGAGAGAAGCACTGGTGAGTGGGTTCAGGTTGAAGTCTTTGAACATACAAAGAATCTGAGTTTTGTCTTTTGTTCTCTTAAACATCATGGTATTGCTTACAGAATCAAGCTACTCTGTTTAACAATCAATAAGCCTTCAATTTTGCTACTTTACTACCATAAATCTATCATACAACTTTACCTGCTTCCGTTTGAATCCTAAGTCAATGTTGCACTATGCCATTTGGCCAACATTTTGTTAGTATATGATCATATTCATTCTGAAACCTTAGAGTTGAAAGGTAATGGTTTAAAAAGTCTTACAAATATATGTTCCAAGTTAAAAATATTGGCAATTAAAAATATTGGCTATATGTTGCGGTGAAAATCGGATAACAAATTATTAGTTAATTTGCATCATATTTCGTTTACAACCGACTTTGATTTATCCAAAGGAAAGGTTCAAGATCGTTAGAAAAACCTAAAGGGAAAGATCTAAGGTTCGGGGGTTGGTTACGCCTAGGGAATGTATTAGCACCCTAAACGTCCGTAGTACTCTACGGGAACCTCTTGTTAAATGTTATTTTATGTTTGCTAAAGGGTCCTATGCTAAGGACTTGAAAACCCTAGGGGTTAGTATCTAAGTATACTCGATAAAACATCGCACTTTACGCCTACGTATCCTCGGGAATAGAATCAGAGTATGCGTAGTTCTACTTCTACTGAACTGTTGGCTATGGCCAATATTCAGAGGGGGAAATGAGTAAAAACTCATTGTAGAGTTTAAGAACTCTCTAAATCTAGTTATAATGGTCCTATGTTATGTTTTAGTTAGTAGGGGAAAGTGAGTATTCATTATGATGAATATCACTAAGAGTTTAAGAACTCTCTCCTAAAGCTAGTTGTAATTTCTATGGCTCTGATGAGGCCAAGAAATAAAGTTTTCTTCCTAAGAGGTTACTTAGGTTAAGATGGGGGTTATGACTTTAAGAGTCAACACTATTCACCTTCCTTTGGAATGGGGGAAAAGAGTAGATAAGATAATAAGATGATATAAAAGACATTGATATAATAGATAAAACAAACATAAGCATGAGGATGGCAATATGTTTATGACAAAGATATGGATAAGATGAACATGATAAAAGAGTATATCAAATATGCTTCAATCTTTAGGAAGACAAACATATAGAAATGACATACAAGAACAAATCAAAATGCTTCAATCTTTATGAAGACAAACATAGAGAAGTGATATGAAAGATGATATTTAGAGCATGATAATATTCATATAGAGTCAAACATATGGCCAAACAACATGAATATATTATCTTAACAATTAAACAAGTCAATTTAATAACATTTCAAGATCAAAAATGTTCAAGGATGACATAAAAGACATGAATACAAATATGAGATTAAGATGAAAATCAAAATGTCAAAGCAAAGTGAGAATTGAACACATAATGATTAAACACATTAGATATAACATGGCATAAAAAAGAAGAGAAAAAGTAATAAAGCAAAAATGAGTATTTAAACTCAATTAAGAATAAAGTCTCAAAAATTAATATTACTAATCCTTTTTTAAATAGAAAAAGTCTTAACAAAGGAAATGAAAGAAAAAGCAAAAGAGAAATAAAATATTTTAGAAGAAAAAAAGTGATAAGTGATAAAAAAGAAATGCAGCCGTGGGGACTTGAACCCACGCCCCTTTGGACCAAACAAACAAATCATAACCAACTGAGCTATATGTGCGCGCTGATGAATAAATGATAGCATGGATATATATTTGAAAAACAAGCGAGAAACAGGAAAATAAATAAAAGGACTGGGGCGAGGGGGATTCGAACCCCAGTCCTAAGGGTTGGCAAGGCGTTTAAGTGCAAGTGTGTGACCGTTGGGACGGCGTGTTTCATCCGTTCATAACTTGACTCAATAAATACATAAAGCAACACGTTTCCTAAATTCTCAAATAACCAAAACATGTGCAGACCTTAACCCTCACCCACAACAGATACAGCAGCCCACAACACATCAACATACAAATTGCTTAAACATCCAAAGCAAACTTAATTTAACAAACAAGTGAAATAAAGCAAGGTAGAGCAAATAATCAAAGCATGATGGTTTCAAATAAGTGGTAATAGATTAATGGATAAACCATTCACTAAGATTAAAAATACACATATCAGAAGAAACAATCATGGGCAGGCATGGCAAGCATGGAATCATGTTGGTAGCATAGCTTATAAATTAATCTTATCGCAAGCTAGCAGGCAGCAGGTATGGCATTAGTCCTAGTTCATACATATCACAACATTATGCTAAGTGAAAAGTTAGTAAGACCGTTGTAAAATGGCATACATGTATCCAAAGGTTAAGAAAACTAATAAAACAAACAGCAGTGGACAATCATCAAGTCATTACAAAGCAGTGAGTTAACAAATTCATACACCACCATAGCAGTAATCATGCATCAAGTTTAAAGGAAATTTAGTGTAATGAAGACAGCTTGTAATACAATTAATAAATAACATATAGATGCAGATTAGCATAGCAGGGCTTAGCCTCATATATGTCAAACAACTTCAGGACTTAATCATGTTCAAAGTAGGGTAGCAGAGTTGTATAGGGTTCAAATCACATGATTTAAAATGCAAGAAAACAAAGGACATGTTAAGGCATGATGCAACCATTTCAAAAGAAATTGTTCAAAGCCCCAAAATTACAAAGAGTGGTTAAAACAAAGATAGGTCAGAGATGTACCAAAAGGTGTTAAGGAAATAAAGGCAAACAATAATTACAACACAAGCAGTTAGTGACAGAAAACAACATGTCAACAGGGCAACTACATTTCACAAAATGATTAGCTCATGAGATAAGATGTCCTACAAGATAACAAAATTCATAGGCCAACAAGCACTGCAGCAATAGTTAACATTTCAAAACCAAGAATGGCTACTCATGTAAAAACCAAATAAGTGTTTTATCATACATATTGGACATCAAAACAGCAAACACCTGAATGCACAAAGCCATAAAAACTAACATAGCCATAGCAGCAGCATGTTAAAGGAAGTTTACTCAAAACATCCTGAAATGCAACTAACAAACAGACACGTAGCTCACAGTTCCAAAGGGCAATTAAGCTAGTTTATGTATCAAAACAGTTTTAAGATTTAATACACTCAATTGAGGGCGGCAGAGAAAGTATTGGAATGAAAATCAAGTGATTGACAAAGTTAAGAATTCAACATGTAAACACACATGAGGTAAGTTAGGGCAGACCAAACACATATAAGGTCAAGGAAAATTATTTGGGTTCATAGCATTTAATACATTATGAGGCACATATCATGACAGTGACATTCCAAGTCAAGAATAGCTAACAAACTGAATTACAAGCAGAAAGTCATACATACACCCAAGTGGTACAAACATAATGACAAGTACACCAACATCATGATGGTCGAGAGCAAGCACATGTAGGCAAGTATAGGGCATGCTACAAGACAATATATCAAACCAACTCATTCGAGTGGTACCATTTAAAAAATAGACAATAGCATAGAACTTAATGAAAACCAAATTAGGTGACAATCAAGCAACACATTTATCCCACATATATGGACTAAATCATGATTTCATAAAGGCATAATTTAGGAAACATGTTAGAATCACAAATAAGGCTAGTATACACATCAAGAATACAGTGTTAACATAGAGGACAACATCATGATATCACACAGACCTAACTTTCTGGAGCTAACAGTTCAGCATAATGGTTTTACACATACAATATGGAGAAGCATGAGTCATAGAACATTGAAGGCATATGAGAAGAACAACTCAAAGCAACACATTCAAGTTCAATCATTCATAAACATAGTCCTTAAACATATATTAAAACAGAGTCATTCCAAAAAGATGCAACCCTAGTCAGTAGCTTGCAGAGCTAACAATCTAAACAAACCAAACTCAAATACATGATCTAATCATCAACAATGACAAAACCAGACATGTGAACAACTTATTGAGACTCACATTTTAGGACAGAAGCATGACACAAGTGATATCAAAATGCAGCAGCCATGGTTAGGAAAAACATATATAATGCAGAGATGGATAACAATTTTAACCAAGATGCAAAGCTCAACTAAACAGTTGGTACTAGTGTCACAAATACTTAGAAACAGTCGTATATCAACATAGCAAAACCTAAATTATAAAACAGCATGATAGACATTAAACAAACATCAAAAGGTCCATGCATATCAATGATAAAAAACACAACACCAAAAGTGAGGCAGAGTATAAGTTAGTCATCAATCTAAGATCAGGGTGAGGTTTTTAGGTTTAGTTCAAAAAATCTTAAAACAAACAATACTTGTATGGAGGCAAATTCAACAGGGCAAGTGAAAACAACATATACTAAATGGAAAAACATCATGGCTTAACACATATCAGCATATCAGTTTGGCAACAAACACAAGTTTATCATGGACTGATTACGGTCATATATTAAAACCAAATTCAAAAAGCATAACAGTGCACACAAGATTATCTATTCTACTGATTTCAGTGCAACACTTAATATGATAGAACTTAGCAAGCATAAGACAAGAGCCAAGAACCACAAGTCAGTTTAAGATTAGTTAATCAAAAGCTTACATTTTGTCAAGCAGGTTATAAAATACGATAACTCAGCAGCAAAATCAATCCAAAAGATCAAGTTCTGTGACGGTAATCACCCTCAATATTTCAATAGGAATGATCATGTAACAAATCAACAATAACACAAGTAGTATGACAACATTGGCAACAACATATAAAATAACAAAACCATCAAGTTACTCAAAGCAAGCATTCATACGATTAAAAAAGATCATGAGCAAGAAAAGAAAATATTGAATGAGCATGATAAAAATGCGAGAGGAGTAGGAAGGGTACCACACAGAAGCTTGCTAACACTTTGAGTACTCTGAATTCTACACAGAAACTCCCTTGCCCCGTTCACCCAAAGCTCAAGAATATTAAGTATTTGTAAAGAGGATTGTTGATGATTTGCATTGAAGCTGAAATCCTTTATATAGGATGAGACATGGGCCGGGTCAATAAAATTCCACCCTTCAGAATGCTAGGGTTTTGAAATTGGCTTCAAACATACGCTCCTCTCCTCTGAGTCTTGACAGATGGCTACAGAGTTGAAATAGCTTGAAACAACATTGCTTCTTTGGCTCCCTTCTGTGGCGAATAAGGTAGGCATGAGGAAGGAAAGTGGACAACGACATCACTCTGGCCGGTTCGCAGGGTGTGCAGAGGAGAGCTGAGAATGGAATGCTCAGAATTACTTTAGACAAAGCTAAACCTTAGAAGCTTGAACGGGAAAATTTTGAGAGAAATCAAAAAACGTTATCGCGCCAAGAGTTGGAGTGAAAATGGTTTGAAATTGGTTCAATTGTGTTTGAAATTCTTGCTTCATTCTGAGCTTCCGTAAACCAAAATGAGGAAGGAGATCAAACAGTTGCTCTTGGTCTCTTACGCGCCACATGCCGGTTTCCAATTGGTCATGAAGGTGGGTTGAAAAGTCAAAGGAACAAAGTGCATTCTGATTGGCCAGTGGTACTATTCATTCTCCAATTCAAAAACCAAGTAGAAAAAAACAAGCGTATGGTTCTCTTAAGCATTTTATGTGACAATTAACCCATCACATAAATTTAAACTCAATGCTATATTAAAAAGACTAATTGACAATTAAATTAATTGTTAATAAAATCTAGCCCAATTTAATTGATAAATTATCTTGAAATAGAAATTAAGGTAATTAATCCAAAAATCAAACAAATTAGGCTAAAATTAAATCAACAACTAAATTAATTAATTAAGCCAAATAATAAAAAAACAAGAATATGCTAAAGTTAGATCAAGATAGGATAAATGAATTAAAAACGCTAAATAAATCAAGCCAAAAATAGATAAATAGAGATTTAAGATAAACAGAGAAAAATAAAAGCACGAAGCATCAAGCAAAAAAAGATGAGGGTAAAATTTGGGGTGCAACAGTTGCCCCTATTTAAATATCTTCACCTGATGACATGAGAGATGAAGATCCTCATGTAATCGAATGTGAAGGATATTTAAATACAGATAACCGAAAATTTTATCCTCAGATGCACACACATGCAATGCAACAAACATGATGCCAAGAAGATGCAAGAGAATGCAGACACAACAAGACAACAAAGGGCAAACAGGAAGCAAAAGAATAGAGAGCTTCGCTGGGGAAGGACGAAAGTTAGTATTCATGAGAAACAACTCACTAGGGATACAAACTAACCAACAAAAGAGACCCTCTGGGGAGACTCCAAAGAAAACCTGGGGAAAAGGCCACAGACAATCTCCACTGGGGAAAGATCCGGGGAGATAGACTACTGGGGACAAAACAAAGCCACACTTTTCCTGGACACGAAACCAGAAAGAAAAACCTGATCACTGGGGATCAATCTAAAAAAAGGACAGAGGCCCAAGCAAAGACTTCCTGGGGAACCTAAACCGAAGAATTCAAAATGGGATATTCAGGAAAAGTCAGGAAGACAGAGACTAAACCTGCGCACCAGATAGGAGTCTTATGGGTTAAATAAAAGATATTCCCAGAAACTTAACTTAAAGTATTTTTAGGAAAGAAACGAAATAAAGAGGTGTTCAATGTCCGACACGATTCGGGCAAGAATAGTTTTAAAACAAAAGACGATGCTTGACGCGGTTCAAGCAGCGTCCCAATTCGAGTTCGACACGATTCGAACAAGAACGGTTTTAAAACAAAAGGGGGTCATTGTCCGACGCGATTCGAACAAAGACGAAGTCCAAGTTTGACACGATTCAAACGAGAACACAAAAGACAATGCTTGACACGATTCAAACAGAGTCGAAGTTCAAGTTTGACACGATTCAAACGAGAACAGTTCAAGAGGCAATGTCCGACACGATTCGAACAAAGACTCGGTTCAGGTTTGACACGATTCAAACAAGAACACAAAAGACAATGCTTGACACGATTCAAACAAAGTCGAAGTTCAAGTTTGACACTATTCAAACGAGAACACAAAAGACAGTGCTTGACACGATTCAAACAGAGTCCAAGTCCAAGTTTGACACGATTCAAACGAGAACACAAAAGACAGTGCTTGACACGATTCAAACAGAGTCCAAGTTCAAGTTTGACATGATTCAAACAAGAACAGAAATGACAACGTTTGACGTGATTCAAACAACGTCCAAGTTCAAGTTTGACACGATTCAAACAAGAACAACTTTCCAAAATCCTTTAAAGTTAAACTTCTTGGGGAGTAGAAAAAGATTTTAAAGATGCAAATCTGGCGCGCAAAGTTTAAGACCGAATGAGCACGACATAAAGCAAACCGGGAGCGTCTTCACTTCACTGGGGAAATAAAGACAGATGCCAACACAGGACCACAAGCAAAACAAACTCCAAGGAGCGAAGATGCTAGGGCATGATGCATATGCTTAGCTATATGCTAGAAACGACGCGAGCGACGCAAAACAGGAAAGAAGAAAGGATAACACAAGTCAACACCCTGAAACCCAAACATCAAGGACAACCGGGGTGGTCTTCTTTCACTGGAGGTGGCAGATTCATGCCAAAAGGAAAAAAAAGTACTGCTGACTCTTTCTGTATGAACTTGATTCCAAAACGTCTTAATTCCAGAGTAAAACTTAGTTTATCTTTGTGTTTTCTCAAGATATTGCAAAATTTCCGTTTTCAAAAAAATCAAGTGAAAATGACTAAACTTGCAAAAAGGAAGGATAACGTGTTAAACACGGAAATGATTCAATAGCTGATATTTATTGAAAAATGGTGACTTGCCAAATAGCAGAGTCCCATGAAATATTACAAATGCAACAAAATGGCAATTATCAAAGATTACATTGTATTCAATGACCGATAACCCTAATGACTAAAGACTCCAGTTGTAGCAGAACTTGAGCTTCTCTGGGGATTCCTGGATATCACATAGGTGTCATTGCCTCAAGTATAATACTTTCGCACCGAATCGGCATTCACAGGACGCGCAAGCTGTTCTCCGTCCATAGTTGTGAGGAAAAGAGATCCTCCTGAAAATACTGTCTTAACTACGTATGGACCTTCATAATTAGGCGCCCACTTTCCACGGGCGTCTCTTTGCGACGGCAAGATCTTCTTAAGTACCAACTCACCTATTCGGAAATCTCGATTGCGGACCTTTTTGTCAAACGCTCTCTTCATCTTTTTCTGATACAACTGACCATGACACATAGCTGTTAGGCACTTCTCATCAATTAAATTCAACTGGTCATATCTCTCTTGAATCCACTCAGCTTCATCAAGCTTTGTCTCCATTAATATCCTCAGCGAAGGTATTTCCACCTCTATGGGGAGGACAGCATCCATTCCATATACCAACGAAAAAGGGGTTGCCCCTGTTGATGTTCTGACAGATGTCCTATATCCGTGTAGTGCATACGGCAACACCTCATGCCAATCTTTGTATGTTTTGACCATCTTCTGAAGGATTTTCTTGATATTCTTATTCGCAGCTTCGACCGCTCCATTCATCTTCGGACGATACGGTGAAGAATTATGGTGCTCGATCTTGAAGTTATCACACAACTCCTTCATGGTTCTGTTATGCAAATTGGTCCCATTGTCAGTTATGATTCTGCTTGGAATCCCATAGCGACAAATGATATTGTTCTTGATGAAACGAGCAACTACTTGCTTAGTCACGTTTGTATAAGCGGCGGCTTCCACCCATTTGGTAAAGTAATCTATGGCCACCAGGATGAAGCGATGCCCATTAGACGCTTTAGGCTCAATTGCCCCAATCATATCAATGCCCCACATGGAGAACGGCCAGGGTGATGACAGTACATTCAACAGAGTAGGAGGAACATGCATTTTGTCTGCATAGATCTGACATTTGTGGCATTTCCTAGCATACCGGATGCAATCAGTCTCCATAGTCAACCAATAGTATCCCGCCCTCAAGATCTTCTTAACCATGGCATGCCCATTGGCATGGGTGCCAAAAGCTCCTTCGTGAATATCGTGGATCAACAAGTCAGCTTCTCTCTTATCGACACATCTTAACAAAACCATATCATGATTCCTTTTGTATAGTACACCGTTGCTGATGAAGTACTTGGCTGACAGCCTTCGTAGAGTCTTCTTATCGAGAGCGGAGGCATTGGCCGGATATTCTTGATTCTTTAGGAAGTTCAAAATATCGTGAAACCAGGGTTTGCTGTCTGATTCTTCTTCGATGACCTGGCAATAGGCCGGCTCAGTCCTTCTTCCAATACTGATCACTGGATCTTCATTGATAAATCTGACTTGCCACATTGAAGCCAGTGTCGCTAATGCATCGGCCACGTGATTCTCCGTACGTGGTACATGACAAAATGTTATGTCGTCAAAACACTTAACCAGCTCTAGAGCATATGCCTGATAAGGGATAAGTTTCTCATCCTTGGTCTCCCACTCGCCTCTAATCTGATAAATAACTAGAGCGGAGTCACCCATAACTTCGAGAAAACAGATTCCAAGATCAATTGCAGCTTCCAAACCCAGAATGCATGCTTCGTACTCAGCAATATTATTCGTACACCCAAAATCCAGCCTAGCTGTAAAAGGGGTGTAGCCACCTTCAGGATTAATTATGACAACACCCATTCCATGCCCCTTGCAATTGGATGAACCGTCGAACATCATCTTCCATCTATATTCTGCCCTGGGATCTTCTTCAGAACTTGGCTCTTCATCATCCTTTACTGCCATAATGTCCTCGTCAGGGAAGTCAAATTTGAGTGGTTCATAGTCTTCAACTGGTCGATCAGCAAGATAATCTGAGAGGATGCTTCCTTTAATGGCCTTTTGAGTAACATATTGAATGTCATATTCAGATAATAACATGTGCCAACGGGCAAGTCTACCTGATTGAGCGGGTTTCTCAAAGATGTATTTTATCAGATCCATCTTGGAAATCAAAAGGGTGGTATGACAGATCAGATACTGCCTCAAGCGTTTGGCGGCCCAAGCCAAAGCGCAACAAGTCTTTTCCAGTAATGAGTAACGACTTTCACTATCTGCAAACTTCTTACTCAAATAATAGATTGCGTGCTCTTTCCGGCCAGTCTCGTCATGCTGTCCCAAGACACAGCCCATGGACTCTTCCAAAACCGTTAAGTACATAATGAGAGGTCTTCCGGATACCGGAGGAATTAGAACAGGAGGTTCTTGGAGATAACTTTTGAGTTTCTCAAAAGCTTGTTGACAGTCAGCATTCCACTCTACTGGCTGATTCTTACGGAGCAATTTGAAGATTGGTGAACAAATTGGAGTCATGTTGGAGATGAAACAAGAGATGTAATTCAAACGACCCAAAAATCCCCTGACTTGAGACTCAGTTTGCGGAGCTGGCATTTCTTGGATTGCTCGCACTTTATCTGGATCTACTTCAATACCCTTCTGGCTGATAATGAAACCTAATAGTTTCCCAGATCTGACCCCAAAGGTACACTTTGCAGGGTTCAGCCTCAACTGATACTTCCGAAGCCTCTTGAACAGTTTCAGCAAGTGATCTACATGTTCCTCCTCATTCTGAGACTTGGCTATCATATCATCCACATACACCTCTATCTCTTTGTGGATCATATCGTGAAACAAAGTCACCATGGCCCTTTGGTACGTTGCCCCTGCGTTCTTCAGTCCAAAAGGCATAACCTTATAGCAATAAGTGCCCACGGGGTAATGAAAGTGGTATTATCCCTGTCAACCGGATCCATTTTAATCTGATTATAGCCTGAGAAGCCATCCATAAATGAGAACATGGCGAAACGGGCAGTGTTGTCCACCAGCGTATCAATATGTGGTAGAGGGAAATCATCCTTGGGACTAGCTTTGTTTAGATCCCTGTAGTCCACACACATTCGCACCTTTCCATTCTTCTTCATAACAGGAACAATATTAGCTACCCATTCTGGGTACTTGGAGACTGCTAAAAATCCGGCATCCAACTGCCTCTTGACTTCATCTCGGATTTTGAGGGCCATATCAGGATGACTTCTACGAAGCTTTTGTTTTACCGGAGGGCACTCGGGCATGAGCGGTAATTTATGAACCACAATATCTGTATCTAAACCGGGCATATCTTGGTAGGACTAAGCAAACACATCCACATATTCTTTAAGTAGTGAAATCAACTGCTGTCTAATTTCTGGTTTCAAAGATGCCCCAATCTTGACTTCTTTCTTTTCTTCCTCAGAACCAAGATTGATGACGTCCACCTGCTCTTCATGTGGCTGGAGGTCTGTATACTGGTAATCACACATGTCTGCCAGCTCTTTGGGTACCTCAAAATTCTCCTCCTCTTCAGCTTGATAGACAGGGGAGTCAAAGTCAATGGTAATAGCAGGGTCATTGAATACAATGGGTTTACGATTCATTCTGCATAATAGAATGATTTGTATTACTAAAGTGTACGACAATTCACAATCATGCAAGATGAAGATGTTTTGTTTGAAAAGATTGCCATTTTTAGAAAAGAATGCAGTAAAGTGAAGACAGCGAAAATCAAAAAAAGGTCATTTCATTGATTAATATTGAAAACGGAGGCCCATACAAAATAATCCACTAGCTTTGGGCAAGACTAGGGAAATGAAAACAACAAAACAAAACAAGTTACTCTGGTTCCGGGTACACAGTTGGGATCTCTATAGCCTCCCAATTGCTCAAAGCACCCTCTTGGCGAAAAACCAGATGATCAATGTCTTCTCCCTCTTCAGCGCTTCCAATGATTGCGTGGACCTGATGTCCACCTTTGACAAATATCTCTTGCACAGTCTTCGTCTTTCTTCTCATTCTTGAAGCAGGTTCATCTTCTAGAACTGGTTTGTAACCCAACCCCTGATGTCGGTCCCTCTTCTCGATCTCGATGACTTCGCCCCATCCTACAGGCACGCCTTCCTGAAGGGCGGACTGGATGCTCTTATACGAAGCAAACGATGGATACTCTGGAACTACCGGCTTCTCGCTGTCGATCATAACTGCATTGGCTATTTCCAAAGCTTGGAAAGAAGTTTCCAACGCATCCTCGTCAGCCTCAATGTAGCGAAATGAGGACAGGTTACTGACCATCAAATCCTCCTCACCATGTATGATAACTAACCTATCATCAGCTACGAACTTCATCTTCTGATGCAACGTAGAGGTCACAGCACCTGCTTCATGGATCCAAGGTCTTTCGAGCAAACAACTATAAGCAGGATTGATGTCCAGAATTTGAAACAGAATATTAAATTCCTGAGGTCCAATCAACACTGGGAGCTCTATCTCCCCCAAAACAGACCTTCGCGAACTATCAAAAGCTTTGACAATCAACGAAGTGGGTCTCATGACTCCTCCTTTGTATGCCAATTTATCAAGAGTTCTCTTTGGTAAGACATTCAGAGAGGACCCTGTATCCACGAGGACTCTAGCCAATGTATCTTCTTGACATGTCATGGATATATGCAGAGCAAGATTATGCTTCCGGCCTGCTTGGGTTAACTCCTCCTCACTGAAACTGAGGGCGTTACAGGCGGTAATGTTAGCAACAATGTGATCAAATTGTCCGGTAGTGATATCTTGAGCCACGTGAGCCTGAGCCAAAACCTTCTGCAGCGCAGATCGGTGAGCCGGTGAATTAATCAATAAAGACAAAACAGAAATCTTTGACGGGGTTTGATGGAGCTGATCCACAATCCTATAGTCACTTCTTTTTATTATTCTAAGGAACTCTTCATCGTCCTCTTTGGAGATTACTTCTTTTCCTTTATCGTTGGTAGGTACATGACTAACACCTTCTTTTCTGGATGTTTCCATGCTCACAGGGGGACAAATCCTTCCACTTCTCATCATTCTCCCTGCCCCTGCTATATTAGACACGTTCTTCTCATCGGCCCCCACCTCTTTCCTTGGGACCGGTTCTTCTATCACGACCCCCACCTCTTTCCTTGGGGTCATTTCTTTTTTCTTTCTTTCACCTGTGATATCCTCATAAATCCAGGGCACTGCTTTGGTTCCTCTGAACCTGAATGGAACTAGTTTTGGGGAGTTATTTTGTCTAGCACGATTAACAGGAACAGCAGCTTCAGGCCTGTTAAATCTCGGAACTGATTGTTTAAAAATAGGACTCACAGTATTTGCCCCTGGATTGTTGAACACATGGACTACTGAGGGGTACTTTTCTTCAATAAATAACTGCTCTTGTTTTGGCAAGTTGAATACCGGCTAAATCACCGCTATTTTGTCTTCCTTCCTGAAAACCTGTAAGAAACCTTCATTAATCAAGCGCTGAATATCTCCTTGTACTAACGAACATCCTTCACTAACACCATCACACTCTTCACAATCATCATGGCAAGCTTCGACCAAACCGGCGCTGAATAGCCTGGCATGAAACAAATTCAAGGGAGTTTTAATCTGTGCTGCATCTGAGATTACTACCTCGTCATTCTCATTTTCAATAGCATTAGTTGACCCATGGTTTGGCCAAGGGTTGCTTTTCACATTTGGTTGGCTATTGACGAAAGACATAACATTCTTCTCTATCAGGCCTTTTACTAGATTCTTCAATGCCAAACATCCTTCTAAGTCATGACCTACCCCTCCTTGATGGAAGGCGCAGGTTGCATTGGGGTTGTAAAACTGCATAGACCTTTCAGAGGGTGGCCCCAATGGCCTAGTAACAATTAACCCTTGCTCCACCAACGAAGGATATAATGCTGTGTATGTCATTGGTATAGGAGGAAAGTTCGGTGTCACTGCCTATTTTCTTGGCGGGGTATTTTGTTGTGGCGCTGGCCGCCGCTGCTGTTGGTAGTTCTGGTTCTGATTCCTTGGCCACTGCTGTTGATTTTGTGGTTGGGAAGCAGGAGCCTGTTGCATTACTGGATGATTGAAGGTGGGCATAACAGATGCCACGTATGGTTGCTGGGGGAATTGCATAGCATAAACGGGCTGTTGGGGAAAGCTGGGACCTGGCTGTGGTTGGAAAAGAGCTCGCTTCCAATGAGGACTCTGCTTCTTCCCTGTCATGATGGCGTTAGTCTCGCCTTCTTTCTTCTTATGAAAATTGCCTGGAGACTTTTTGACGCTGGTACTGGTAGCACTGTTAGGTGAACTGGCCACCTTCCCACTTTTTAGACCTGCCTCTACCTTCATACTGATTGCAATAATGTCAGAGAAATTGGCGCCAATGTTGCTAATCATCTTCTCATAGAATTCAGGTTTCACAGTGTCTACAAACCAATCGGCTAGCTCCTTTTCGGTTAATGGCGGTTCAACCTGTGACGCAGTCTCCCTCCACCTCTGAGCGTATTCTTTGAACGACTCAGTGTTTTTCTGAGTCATGGTCAAAAGTTGCCTACGATCAGGTGCTAGATCTAGGTTATACTTATAGTGTTTTATAAAGACATCCATAACATCTTGAAAGCACTTAATCTGAGACTGATCTAGACCTAAATACCACTTTGCAGCAGCGCCTTTTAGGCTATCCTGGAAACAATGGATCATCAACTTATCATTATCCATGTATGCTGCCATTCTGCGGAGATACATGACCAAGTGTGCCTTTGGACACGTAGCGCCAGAGTACAATTCGAAGCTTGGTAATTTAAACTTTGGTGGAATTACTAGGTCAGTTACCAAACACATATCCCTTCAGTCAGAGCTGAAGACATTACCTCCCTCCATGGCCTTCAATTTTCTCTGCATAATCTCCATACTGGCCTTCAATTTCTCGTTGTTGTCGTCTCCTTCCATGGATACGTTGTCATTAATAAGATGATGCTGATTCTGGAAGACGGGCTGAAACTGGGTCTGAATCACTGGTGGAGTATAAGTTGGGATAGTTTGTTGGTTTTCACCAAACAAAGGTGCAGCTTGTTGAGTGGACTGAGGAGCTGTGGCTCGTATAAACTCAAACGGTATCCCTAAAGTAGTGTCCACAGCAGGGATGACTGGCGGCTCAACAGTTGCGGTGACGATTTCTGAGACTACAGTAGCTTGAGTATCCATTTTTGCTCGTATAACATGCAAAACTTCCATAATCTGTCCCATGCCTACTCTTAACTCATTGAGCTCCTCGTTGACTTGATCCAGATTCTCACAATTATCAGACATCTTTCCTCCTTAAGCCTGGTCCGGATATTGCAACAAATGTAGAGATCAGGGTGCTAGTTCTGAAGAAGACAAAACGGCGATGAGACACAGAAGAATGCGCGTGCGTATGCAAAGATGCAAATGAGATGCCAATGCAAATGCAAGCTAAACTATCAAGAAACCAAAGACATCTTGCAAATAATATAAAGAATAGATCCTTGATAAAACAACTTCTTCATTAAGAGTTTGGCAAACATTACATCTGGAGCAGGGTATTCTCATACTCCAAGTACATAAGTAGAGGTACAACAAAATGAAAAGATACAATAACAACACAAAGGTCAACAACAATACTTAGAAATTGAATCCGCCGGTTGACGATCCTTCTCCATTAATTACCCTCATTATCTTGATGATGCGCTCCTTGGTTTCTTTCTTGGCGAGAACCAGCTCTCCCAATTCCTCCATCATTCTCTGTTTTGTTTTAGTAGGGGACTCGTGGCGGGGATGTGGCTTCATCATTACTTGGGCTATGCTACGAGACCATTGCAAATGAGACTCTGTGACCGGGCATTCGGACCTCCACAACTCCCTGTTGATATAGCGCCAAGTGCGTCTCAAGCACCTCTTCATCTCGAATCCTTCCTTCTCGTCATAAAACATCATCTGCATGTCTTTATCATCTGGGATTCCTTCCTTCAAATGACCCAGCTGACGGCGAGCGAGGACGGGGTTGTAATTGATACAACCATTCCTTCCCAATAGAGGCACATTGGGGCAGTCCCCACAGCTAACGATTATGGTGATTCCCTCGTCCGTTGAATCATACCATTCAATGTCGGTATGCTTCAATTCCATCAACTTCTTAGACCACACCTTGCAGTCTTCAATCTCCCAGAAAGCTGGGGTCTTCGGTAAATAAGAAACAAACCACTTGTAGAAGAGGGCCACACAACAAACAATCAGCCCACTGCTTCTCATATATCTGGTCTGTATGGAATGGTAGACATCAGCCAACAGTGTCGGGACTGGATTATTGACTGCAAACAGCTGAATGGCCTGGGTGTCTACGAAATCCTTGGCGTTTGGGAACAGGAACAAACCGTATATCATCAATGCTAAAGTTGATTCAAACAAAACTTCATTTCCCCTGTTCTTAAAGTACAGAGCTTTCTCCATCAAGAACTGTGCTGGCAAACCACGCTTTCCTCCCTTATTGGTCAAATTGGCTTGGACATCAGATAACCTGATTCTGGTCAATCTGGCTATGTCTCTGGCAGAAGGTGTTTCTTCAATTCCGGAAAAGACAGGAGCATCCCTGATTGGGATCTCTATCATGGCTGAAAATTCTTCCAAGGTTGGTACTAACTGAAATTCAGGGAACAAGAAACAACGGTATGCTGGGTGATACAGTTGGACTAGAACTTCAAGTGGTCCCATAGTTACTGGTGTCTTCATCAAGGGTATGACACACCCATATCTATCAGCAAAGGCTGACTGGTCTTCAATCATCTCTCCCATCCATAGCAGACGATCCACCTCTGGCAACTCGAAGCAGTAAGGCCAAACTCTTTTTCCTGCGGCATCCATTTCTACAAAATCTGCAAGACAAGATTAGTGACTTGATAGTTTAGCAGGGATGTATAATGCAATGCGAATGCAATTTGGTTTTAAGGAACTCAAAGCACGACAAATTTCTTAAAACAAATCCTCATTTCATTGAATATTGAGTAGAGTTTTACAACTTTGAAAGTACATCAAAAAGGCCCAAAATACAAAAGGAACAACAACTAAGCCTAGAGGGGAAAATAAACACTGTCTAAGATTGCCCTTCTTCACATCTTCTCTTCTGTCTCTTCAGCTCTTGGTTCTCGAAGATCAATTTGTCAACAATCCCTTTCCAAGCGCCAGATGTTGGAGGGATGCAAGCATACTCATGAGTGCTAGGGGTAGGCCTCATGCTGGAGAAAAATGAATTCTCTTGTGCCTGGGGTTCATCTATCACACGCCTTTCCGGCCACTCAATCAGATCGTCCTTCTCTTTCATCTTTTCTTGCTCAATGCAGACGGTATGATATTTCCACTCCCATGTGTCTCTCTCAAGCTTCATCCTGGTTAAATTCTCTTGATATTCCTCAATGCGCTCAATATGAATGGCAGATGGGGATGCAATAGTTGGCTGCTGAAGTATCCTGGGAATATAAGGCATCTTGAGGTCACAGGCTCTAGATCGAACCCACTGAAGGTACGGTTCCAAGGACACACAGTTTCTCTTTCCCAACTCGTCCTTGGTACTTTTGTGGAATTTATCCCAAGCACACCAAGCTCCACTTTTGGTCTCATCAGTGGCTTCTTCATTAAGATAGAAGAAACCAGACACATGAATACTCTTAGGCTTTTCCTTCATGGCAAATCCGAATTGGCGTCTAGCGAGAACAGGACTGTAGCTAATCCCACCATGAATACCAAGAAGCGGTATATTAGGAAATGATCCACAACTGTCAAAGTATACATTCTTGTCATAAACCGGGTCATACCAAAAGATGTCATTATGGGTAAGAGAACTGATTCTTTGAGACCAACGGAGCTTGTCGGGGTTGTCTCGGAATTCTGACGTTCGAGGTAGATGGGTGATGTACCACTGGTAAAGCAAAGGTGCACAACACAAAATAGTTCCTTTTCCTCGAAGAGTCCTATGGTGAACCGAATGGAGAGCGTCACCCAAAAGTGTAGGCACTGGGTTTCTACTGATGAAGATCCTGATTGCATTAACGTCGATAAAATCCTCTACATTAGCAAATAAGAACAGACCATAGACCAATAAAGCAAAGGTGGCTTCAAAGGCTGCAATACTGTTTGCGTTGAAAAACTGACAAGCTTTTTCATACAAGAACTTGGATGGTAATCCCTTGATGCCATCCTTGGTGGTGATGTGGGGTTTGACCTCCGATGCGTCCAAATGAATACACTCGCCAATCTCTTTTGGAGTCGGGATCTTTTCTTGACCGCTAAAAGGTCTCTATTTCTTCACAGGTATGCCAATCCAATGAGAGTACTCTTCTAAAGTGGGAACCAGTTGGTAATCTTGGAAAGTAAAGCAATGATAGAGAGGGTCATAAAATTGGACCAAAGTGTCAAGGATTCCTTCCTCCATTTTAGTTCCAAGAAGGCTAACCAATCTTCCATATCTCTTACGGAAACTCTCATGTCCTCGTATCAAGGTTGCTAACTTCTTCAGCTTTGCCAATTTGGGCCTCTTGAAATTGAACTTCTTAGTGTTTCTCTTCTCAATATCCATGATACCTAAATTTTCAAAGGAAAGTAAGACTGAGTTCCTTAAAACCAAAGAAGGATGCAATGAGATGTATGCAATGCGCAAACACAGGCAAACACACATATAAACACACAGCAAACAAACCCTAGGTTTAAGATCTCTTGAATGAAGTCAAGGTCTACCCATCCCAACAAGGTGTGGACTACAGGTTTGTCATTCGCAGAACAGGGTTCTAAGAGGTTCCCAGAGTCTACGTAAATCCTTCGGATATTATCGGCCCATGTAACTACTTACACTAGTTAATAATATTCTCAAGATAAACTCGTCTGAGTGTAGTATCGCGTGACAACTACTCGGGACTGGCTCCCTCATAGTCACCGCACTACATCCTAAAAGGCCAAGTGGGGTGGAGGTAACTACGGTCCTCAGAATCTACGGCTCCCATTTGAAAAAGTAATATCAATGTGACTTCTCACATCAGACATCGACAATCCCAAAGGGCCTCATCTGAGTGTGGTCATCATATGCCATAAATTGTTGGTACTACTGCCAACAACCGACTATTGATTACACCACGATCCTATAATAATGTGCTCTCAAGTCCGGGTTAGGACTTATCCCACTCATAGATACCATATCAACCCAAGGATCAAGCAAGAACAAATGTACAGATAAGCAAATATGACATACATAAACACATACAAGCAAATAAGCAAACATGAATAACATAAAAGCAAGATAGGCTCAACCCTCTTAGGAATGGACCAGCAATAGGTCTAACCATCCCCAGTGAAGTCGCCATTTCTGTTGCGGTGAAAATCGGATAACAAATTATTAGTTAATTTGCATCATATTTCTTTTACAACCGACTTTGATTTATCCAAAGGAAAGGTTCAAGATCGTTAGAAAAACCTAAAGGGAAAGATCTAAGGTTTGGGGGTTGGTTACGCCTAGGGAAGGTATTAGCACCCTAAACGTCTGTAGTACTCTACGGGAACCTCTTGTTAAATGTTATTTTAGGTTTGCTAAAGGGTCCTATGCTAAGCACTTGAAAACCCCAGGGGTTAGTATCTAAGTATACTCGATAAAGCATCGCACTTTACGCCTACGTATCCTCGGGAATAGAATCAGAGTATGCGTAGTTCTACTTCTACTGAACTGTTGGCTATGGCCAATATTCAGAGGGGGAAATGAGTAAAAACTCATTGTAGAGTTTAAGAACTCTTTAAATCTAGTTATAATGGTCCTATGTTATGTTTTAGTTAGTAAGGGAAAGTGAGTATTCATTATGATGAATATCACTAAGAGTTTAAGAACTCTCTCCTAAAGCTAGTTGTAATTTCTATGGCTCTGATGAGGCCAAGAAATAAAGTTTTCTTCCTAAGAGGTTACTTAGGTTAAGATGGGGGTTATGACTTTAAGAGTCAACATTATTCACCTTCCTTTGGAATGGGGGAAAAGAGTAGATAAGATAATAAGATGATATAAAAGACATTGATATAATAGATAAAACAAACATAAGCATGAGGATGGCAATATGTTTATGACAAAGATATGGATAAGATGAACATGATAAAAGAGTATATCAAATATGCTTCAATCTTTAGGAAGACAAACATATAGAAATGACATACAAGAACAAATCAAAATGCTTCAATCTTTATGAAGACAAACATAGAGAAGTGATATGAAAGATGATATTTAGAGCATGATAATATTCATATAGAGTCAAACATATGGCCAAACAACATGAATATATTATCTTAACAATTAAACAAGTCAATTTAATAACATTTCAAGATAAAAAATGTTCAAGGATGACATAAAAGACATGAATACAAATATGAGATTAAGATGAAAATCAAAATGTCAAAGCAAAGTGAGAATTGAACACATAATGATTAAACACATTAGATATAACATGGCATAAAAAAGAAGAGAAAAAGTAATAAAGCAAAAATGAGTATTTAAACTCAATTAAGAATAAAGTCTCAAAAATTAATATTACTAATCCTTTTTTAAATAGAAAAAGTCTTAACAAAGAAAATGAAAGAAAAAGCAAAAGAGAAATAAAATATTTTAGAAGAAAAAAAGTGATAAGTGATAAAAAAGAAATGCAGCCGTGGGGACTTGAACCCACGCCCCTTTGGACCAAACAAACAAATCATAACCAACTGAGCTATATGCGCGCGCTGATGAATAAATGATAGCATGGATATATATTTGAAAAACAAGCGAGAAACAGGAAAATAAATAAAAGGACTGGGGCGAGGGGGATTCGAACCCCAGTCCTAAGGGTTGGCAAGGCGTTTAAGTGCAAGTGTGTGACCGTTGGGACGGCGTGTTTCATCCGTTCATAACTTGACTCAATAAATACATAAAGCAACACGTTTCCTAAATTCTCAAATAACCAAAACATGTGCAGACCTTAACCCTCACCCACAACAGATACAGCAGCCCACAACACATCAACATACGAATTGCTTAAACATCCAAAGCAAACTTAATTTAACAAACAAGTGAAATAAAGCAAGGTAGAGCAAATAATCAAAGCATGATGGTTTCAAATAAGTGGTAATAGATTAATGGACAAACCATTCACTAAGATTAAAAATACACATATCAGAAGAAACAATCATGGGCAGGCATGGCAAGCATGGAATCATGTTGGTAGCATAGCTTATAAATTAATCTTATCGCAAGCTAGCAGGCAGCAGGTATGGCATTAGTCCTAGTTCATACATATCACAACATTATGCTAAGTGAAAAGTTAGTAAGACTGTTGTAAAATGGCATACATGTATCCAAAGGTTAAGAAAACTAATAAAACAAACATCAGTGGACAATCATCAAGTCATTACAAAGCAGTGAGTTAACAAATTCATACACCACCATAGCAGTAATCATGCATCAAGTTTAAAGGAAATTTAGTGTAATGAAGACAGCTTGTAATACAATTAATAAATAACATATAGATGCAGATTAGCATAGCAGGGCTTAGCCTCATATATGTCAAACAACTTCAGGACTTAATCATGTTCAAAGTAGGGTAGCAGAGTTATATAGGGTTCAAATCACATGATTTAAAATGCAAGAAAACAAAGGACATGTTAAGGCATGATGCAACCATTTCAAAAGACATTGTTCAAAGCCCCAAAATCACAAAGAGTGGTTAAAACAAAGATAGGTCAGAGATGTACCAAAAGGTGTTAAGGAAATAAAGGCAAACAATAATTACAACACAAGCAGTTAGTGACAGAAAACAACATGTCAACAGGGCAACTACATTTCACAAAATGATTAGCTCATGAGATAAGATGTCCTACAAGATAACAAAATTCATAGGCCAACAAGCACTGCAGCAACAATTAACATTTCAAAACCAAGAATGGCTACTCATGTAAAAACCAAATAAGTGTTTTATCATACATATTGGACATCAAAACAGCAAACACCTGAATGCACAAAGCCATAAAAACTAACATAGCCATAGCAGCAGCATGTTAAAGGAAGTTTACTCAAAACATCCTGAAATGCAACTAACAAACAGACACATAGCTCACAGTTCCAAAGGGCAATTAAGCTAGTTTATGTATCAAAACAGTTTTAAGATTTAATACACTCAATGGAGGCGGCAGAGAAAGTATTGGAATGAAAATCAAGTGATTGACAAAGTTAAGAATTCAACATGTAAACACACATGAGGTAAGTTAGGGCAGACCAAACACATATAAGGTCAAGGAAAATTATTTGGGTTCATAGCATTTAATACATTATGAGGCACATATCATGACAGTGACATTCCAAGTCAAGAATAGCTAACAAACTGAATTACAAGCAGAAAGTCATACATACACCCAAGTGGTACAAACATAATGACAAGTACACCAACATCATGATGGTCGAGAGCAAGCACATGTAGGCAAGTATAGGGAATGCTACAAGACAATATATCAAACCAACTCATTCGAGTGGTACCATTTAAAAAATAGACAATAGCATAGAACTTAATGAAAACCAAATTAGGTGACAATCAAGCAACACATTTATCCCACATATATGGACTAAATCATGATTTCATAAAGGCATAATTTAGGAAACATGTTAGAATCACAAATAAGGCTAGTATACACATCAAGAATACAGTGTTAACATAGAGGACAACATCATGATATCACACAGACCTAACTTTCTGGAGCTAACAGTTCAGCATAATGGTTTTACACATACAATATGGAGAAGCATGAGTCATAGAACATTGAAGGCATATGAGAAGAACAACTCAAAGCAACACATTCAAGTTCAATCATTCATAAACATAGTCCTTAAACATATATTAAAACAGAGTCATTCCAAAAAGATGCAACCCTAGTCAGTAGCTTGCAGAGCTAACAATCTAAACAAACCAAACTCAAATACATGATCTAATCATCAACAATGACAAAACCAGACATGTGAACAACTTATTGAGACTCACATTTTAGGACAGAAGCATGACACAAGTGATATCAAAATGCAGCAGCCATGGTTAGGAAAAACATATATAATGCAGGGATGGATAACAATTTTAACCAAGATGCAAAGCTCAACTAAACAGTTGGTACTAGTGTCACAAATACTTAGAAACAGTCGTATATCAACATAGCAAAACCTAAATTATAAAACAGCATGATAGACATCAAACAAACATCAAAAGGTCCATGCATATCAATGATCAAAAACACAACACCAAAAGTGAGGCAGAGTATAAGTTAGTCATCAATCTAAGATCAGGGTGAGGTTTTTAGGTTTAGTTCAAAAAAGCTTAAAACAAACAATACTTGTATGGAGGCAAATTCAACAGGGCAAGTGAAAACAACATATACTAAATGGAAAAACAGCATGGCTTAACACATATCAGCATATCAGTTTGGCAACAAACACAAGTTTATCATGGACTGATTACGGTCATATATTAAAACCAAATTCAAAAAGCATAACAGTGCACACAAGATTATCTATTCTACTGATTTCAGTGCAACACTTAATATGATAGAACTTAGCAAGCATAAGACAAGAGCCAAGAACCACAAGTCAGTTTAAGATTAGTTAATCAAAAGCTTACATTTTGTCAAGCAGGTTATAAAATACGATAACTCAGCAGCAAAATCAATCCAAAAGATCAAGTTCTGTGACGGTAATCACCCTCAATATTTCAATAGGAATGATCATGTAACAAATCAACAATAACACAAGTAGTATGACAACATTGGCAACAACATATAAAATAACAAAACCATCAAGTTACTCAAAGCAAGCATTCATACGATTAAAAAAGATCATGAGCAAGAAAAGAAAATATTGAATGAGCATGATAAAAATGCGAGAAGAGTAGGAAGGGTACCACACAGAAGCTTGCTAACACTTTGAGTACTCTGAATTCTACACAGAAACTCCCTTGCCCCGTTCACCCAAAGCTCAAGAATATTAAGTATTTGTAAAGAGGATTGTTGATGATTTGCATTGAAGCTGAACTCCTTTATATAGGATGAGACATGGGCCGGGTCAATAAAATTCCACCCTTCAGAATGCTAGGGTTTTGAAATTGGCTTCAAACATACGCTCCTCTCCTCTGAGTCTTGACAGATGGCTACAGAGTTGAAATAGCTTGAAACAGCATTGCTTCTTTGGCTCCCTTCTGTGGCGAATAAGGTAGGCATGAGGAAGGAAAGTGGACAACGACATCACTCTGGCCGGTTCGCAGGGTGTGCAGAGGAGAGCTGAGAATGGAATGCTCAGAATTACTTTAGACAAAGCTAAACCTTGGAAGCTTGAACGGGAAAATTTTGAGAGAAATAAAAAAACGTTATCGCGCCAAGAGTTGGAGTGAAAATGGTTTGAAATTGGTTCAATTGTGTTTGAAATTCTTGCTCCATTCTGAGCTTCCGTAAACCAAAATGAGGAAGGAGATCAAACAGTTGCTCTTGGTCTCTTACGCGCCACATGCCGGTTTCCAATTGGTCATGAAGGTGGGTTGAAAAGTCAAAGGAACAAAGTGCATTCTGATTGGCCAGTGGTACTATTCATTCTCCAATTCAAAAACCAAGTAGAAAAAAACAAGCGTATGGTTCTCTTAAGCATTTTATGTGACAATTAACCCATCACATAAATTTAAACTCAATGCTATATTAAAAAGACTAATTGACAATTAAATTAATTGTTAATAAAATCTAGCCCAATTTAATTGATAAATTATCTTGAAATAGAAATTAAGGTAATTAATCCAAAAATCAAACAAATTAGGCTAAAATTAAATCAACAACTAAATTAATTAATTAAGCCAAATAATAAAAAAACAAGAATATGCTAAAGTTAGATCAAGATAGGATAAATGAAGTAAAAACGCTAAATAAATCAAGGCAAAAATAGATAAATAGAGATTTAAGATAAACAGAGAAAAATAAAAGCACGAAGCATCAAGCAAAAAAAGATGAGGGTAAAATTTGGGGTGCAACACTATATAAAGCCACGTCTAACTATAAATTGAAAGATTAAGCCTTTTAACCACTCTACTTTAATTCAAATTCTTTGTGCATTATTGTAGCACTAGCACCCAACAATAGATTTCTAATGTGTATTGCTATTGTCCGGTTGATTATATTAGTAAATGCTAGTACTATGTGGCTTCTGACAAATGATAGCATCACATCACAATCCATTCTTTTTATGAATCTATAGTTGAATCTAATGGCTACTATGAAAACGTGCCTCACATGCATATGTCCTTGGAATGCAGCGAGCAAATGCAGTGAGGCAGTACCAAATTGCAAGGATTTTCAAATGCATGGGTTGTTATAAATAAATGTTGAGGTTCTAGATGGAAATTTATTTATTGAGCTGTATGATTAAATATAGAGTTGAAATTAAATGATATAAATATCTTTATTAGCATTTTCTATAATAATTAAATGAGAAATATTTTTGTTAATGCAGTACTACAAGCGATACTTGGACTTTCTAACGGTGCCTATAGCTTTCATTGGCTTTTGAATTCCTCAGGTAATTTTAATCCTTATATATTTTTCCAACTGCATAAAGTAAATGCATCAAGTGTGAAGTTTCCATCAAAATATACAAATAGATAGATATTGATCGAACAAGAAAAATGTGACTGATATTGTTGGATAAAGTAAGGTAGAAAAGAAAAGAAAAAAAAACAGATAATAAAACAAGAAACAAAGAATTCACTGTTTCTGAAGTGTTGCAAATGGTGTTTTATTTATTTATTTATAGATAGATTAGGCGTCTCTTAACTTCAACTAAACTCTCTTTATTCCTTTTTTGTCTCAACAGTTTTTTTCTGTATTAATTGATAAATAATTCAAAGATAAATATTGCATTATTATTGTTGAATACAAGGAAGTGGGTTACTGTAAGTGGTTTCCTGTTAATCATGTTTTTTCTATTTTGTTATGCAATCTGAAAATGAGAAGTGAAAAAAAAAATCTTGAATCTTAGAAAAGTGGCAATGGTTGGTATGCAAGCATGTGTAAGAAAAAAGAGTTGTTGCATCAGGTAGGCGGCTAGCGGCTAGGTTCCGTCTTGTTTAGCATGTAATATACATTGATTATTGTTCTGTTAGTTCGTATCATGAAAATATTGTAATGTATATAATTTTTATATTTTTTTTGAGAAGGAAACATTTCAAGAGAAGCTAAAACATGCCTCTCAAGTAGGAGAGACATCAGACAGTGGCCCTAAGGAAGTTGATTCTGCAACTCGGCTAAACTTTTGGGCTGAAGCTGCCGGTGGCAAGACTAGAGGACATCTCTATGGTGCCGGGGATTTATCTAAACATTACAAGCCAGGTGTTTCCTCGTTAACCCAACAGTCACGTGTATCTCCATGTAGCGGTCAAGTTTCTGCTGAGATTGATGCACAAATGGCAACAATTGAAGAGAGAGCAAATGCTACAGAGGAAGATGCTCGAGCTGCACAAGAGGAATGTCGCAAGGCAAATAAACGCATACAAGATTTGGAGAGACAATTGAGGGAATTAGCTGAAAGTGTTGCTTCTATCTAGGGTGACAAACGTCGTCGTCGTCATTCAGACTATGATGATGACTCCGACAATGATGATGACTCCGACAGTGATGATGACTCTATTGGCAGCATATAAGATCATATTATGCTTTACTTTTACTCATGAGAATACTTTGACAATCACATTATATTTTGATTGAGCATGTTTTATGTTTTGTTTGAGCTTGTTTACATCAAACTTGTTGAATTGAATTTTTTTGAGATCTGATTGATATTAAGGTTTGACTTTTGGTTTGAGATTTGTTTGTTGAATGGTTATATATAATTATGGTCATGATAAAAACAAATTTTTTTTATTTATAATATGAAAAAATATTCATAAATCAGGAGTGTTACTAATGCATATTAAAAACTAACACTCAGTAAAATTTGATTTTTAATATTGATATGATAGTCTTCACAATTTTTTTTGATTTATAAGTTGTTATGAAAAATATTTATAAGTTGTTATGGAAAAATATTCATGTTGTTTTCAAACAGGGAAAATATTAACAAAATAGGTCTATTGATCAAATATTGGTATATTTGTTTAAAAAAATCCATAATACTACAGACGGCGTAACCGTCAGTAAAGTTATACCAAAAATTGAGTATGTTATCAAAGGTTTAGCCCTCGGTAAATTTACTGACGGCTTAGTCGTGGATAATATAAGACAAAAAACTTGATGTTTAATCACTTATTACCCGCAAACTATTCATGGTTTAGCCGTGGATAACATTGTGGGTTTATATAACCGTCGGTAGACGTTACCGAGGAACAAATTATTGAGGGCCCCGTAGTCGTTGGTAAGCCCTCGGTAATTAACTTTTACCCACGGCTTTTTCTTGTTACCGAGGGTTTTTAGCCCTGGGTACTGACAAATTTTCTTGTAGTGGGAGACGAGGCTATGGCTTTGTTCGCTTTAGGAAGGTGCATGACGCACGAATCATGGCGGTAAAGTTGGATAGTATTCAGCTTCAGGGGAGGAAAATATTTTCTAATATTCCTCGTTTTCATCGTCGTGAAAATGGGGTGAGTATGCAGGGGGAACAAGGAAGGAGGATTCAATGGTGTTTGGCAGTTTACAAGGCAAGGCTGATGGTAATCATTATTCCTCAGGTAGATCTTATGCTTAGGTTGCTGGCAGAAACTCATCTGTCATGGGGAAAAAGTGGTTACCAAATAAGAAGTTGGACATAATTGTAGAGAAAATTATGTTTTTCCATATCCAATACAATGGGGACAAAGTTGATATACTTAGGTGTATTGGAACCAGGAAACACTTACAACATTCAAGATGCCCTTAATGATGAAGGATTCTTCAATGTGAAAGCCATTCCTCTTGGGGAAAATCTATGCTTGCTTGAGAGCAGTGAGGATGGTGATATTAGAAAAATCATTCAACAAACACTTGGGTGGATCGAAAAATGGTTCAGCAGCATAAGGCCTTGGACTCTAGATGATATAAATAACGAAAGGTCACTTGGATGAAATGTTATGGGCTACTTTGTCATGCATGGGATAGTCAGTTCTTCAAATTGTTATCGGGTATGTGTCATACCCTAAATTTTGATCCTAATATTCCACATCATTTGCATATCATATGAATATACTTTCATGCATCACTAACCTATCACAAGTACAAGATATGTGTGCTTACTTTTTTCTCAAGTAGGTGATCCCCCTAAAGCTCAAGCAGATGAATTATCAAGGGATAAGCATCATTTTCAACCTATAAAGTCTCTCATTCATTCATAAAGATCAAGAGGCCTCTTTCACCAAGAATCAAGCACAATTCTACATCACTTTAAGTGGATCAAACCCCAAGATCATCTGAGGCACCAAATTAGGGTTTTGGTTGATCAAGGCCTCCAGAGAGAAATTTTCACTGAGTATGAGCCAATACCTCAAGATGTGTTTCAAAGACCTCAAATACATCATATTAGTCCATTCATATGATTAGATTGACCAAAAGAACTTGATTCATAAGTAGTGCAAAGATTCAAATTTATATGGACCACAAACTAGGGTTCTTGACAAAAAAGTCAACCATGCCTTTGACTTTTGACCAAGGCATGATCTCAAACCTTGGGCCATGATTCAATACATTAAAAAACACCATTGGAGTCCCTCCATGATGTTTAAAAAGCACAAGGGTATGATTTCATAAAGGATCACAAAGTTCAAGATTCATCTGTTACAAAACGTCAACTGTGTTCAAAATCAAGTTTGACTTTTTAAGTTTTTGGTCAACCATGCCCTTTTCAAGTCAAGAATAATGTTAATATGTAATTTGGATCATGATTGATCAAGAAAAATTAAGAAAAGTCAGTTAACTTGTAAAGAGGGCAACCTTAGAAAACTTAGAAATTTTTCTAAGTTATGGAAAACAATGATTTTTACCCTACTTTGCAAGGTCATAACTTCCAAACCAAGCAACCATTTTCTTGGATCCAAAGCTCAAATGATAGATATTTTTCCATACTACAAAATTGATGGGCTAAAAATCCAACACTTAGTGAAAATCTTCCTAAGTTGTAAAAATCCAACACTTAGTGAAAATCTGCCTAAGTCTTTTTCAGCAAAAACACCAAAATTAGGAGGCATTTTTCACCATGATCCACAATTATCCAAGACCAAATGCAAACATCAAAGTTGAAGTATGATGTACAAGCTTTCCAAAATGTCTAAGAACATCATCAAACTCTACTTGAGCAAAGAGTTATGGAGGGTGCAATACACCTTGCTGCAACTGTTTTGCAAAATCAGTTTTGGACCTTTCTTGGAAGACACGAATTTTGAGTCCAAGTGTGATCATTATGTAAGCACTTATTCAATGACAATCTGATTGAATCGTGACAAACCCGCAATATAGAGTCAAGGAGTCAAGAGAAATCCCATTGAAGTAATGGAGTTTTGTCACATATGCCTAGAATTCAAAGATGCATTTATGTGTAATAGTGCACATTCAACAAAGCAACTCTCCTCAGTTAAGATACATGCTTAAACAACAATAAAAACATCTGAGGAATGTGGATTTGGTCAAAAGGTATCTATGCTACGTGGAAGTGATAATGTACCTTGGCATGGAAGTAATGGTATCTTGCCAAAAACATTGAATGAGCTCTTATCCTTCAAGCCATCACTATTCAGCCAAGACAAACTCATTCAGCTATAAATAGAGCTCACTTTTGATCATTCAAACCAAACCAAAACAACACAACACTTGTTTTATCTCATTTCTTTCTTTCACTCCAAGTTTCAAAATTTTCAAAAGTGAGAATCGTGTTTTCAAAACCAAAGCTTCTTGGCTCAAACTTTTGGTTCAAACACATCATATACATCATGTATGAGTGATCCAAACACTTAAACATCATATGTAGCATCAATTACATCAAGATCATAACTCATCCCAACCAAGCTGCAGTTGGATTCGAGCTCTTCAATCCATAAGGTTTCCATCCATTCCAAGCATATCAACACATTCCTTGAGGTGTAGGGAAGCTGTCCAGATCATCATTTCACTTCTGTAACACCTATAATTGAGGATTCGATCTCCTCTTGCAAGGTAAGCCTGACCTTTTCAAACTCCATGATTCATGCATCATAAATTGTATTTCAAGTTACCAACATGCTTCTGGTAGTTCATAGATCATTTACCCTCAATTAATTGATATTTATCATTCGTGTATAGGATTTCATATTAGTTTTTGCAAATTCTAGGGTTTCTGTGTTCATGCTTGATAACACAATCCACACTAAAAAGAAATGAAATTAAATACCACCATTGAGTTCCTTGTTTAAAAACGAGTGATTTTCATGTTTACATTATCCAATTTAATTACGTATTGAGTGAGATAACATAGATTTTGCAAATCCGACAAGAGGTTGAAGATGAAGTTCTTCGCGCGAAAAAATTTGAATTTACCACGCATTTATCATATATTATGTGTTGGTTGTGTTTAATTATTACCAGCACACGCTGGCTCAGTTGGCAAGGGCGTGTTTCGCTTGTGTGTGAGTGGGAGGGCGTGGGTTCAAACCCCACCCATGCCATTTTTTACCACTTTTCCAATTTTCATATTATTTTCATATATTATTTTCAAATAATTATTTTCATATTCAAATTTAATTATTTTTAAATGATTTTTTGCACACATGTCATTCACACACTCTACTATTTTAATCCACACAAAAATTCAATTTTTTTTTTTAATTTAATCACTTTTTATTAAGTTGAAAATAAGTGATTTTTATGATTAAAAACCTTGAAAAATTGATTCTTCTTCTTAATTGTTTTTAAACCTAATGCATTTTGATTCTCATATGAATAAAACCTAATGTTTTAAACTTTGTTTTAAGATCACTACATGTTTAATTTGGCTTACACATCACTTATATCATGTTTAAACTCATTTGAAAAAAAACACCTTTTGATTAATTCTTTCAAAATTAGGGTTTTCCTCCCGATTAAACCTTTCAAATTCAAAGTCTTGGGTCTCCACTTGGTATAAGTCCCTTTTTCCTTTTTTAAACTCACACCATGATTAATTATTTGTTCATGTGAGTACTTTGTAAAAATCATACTGGTTTAAACATTTCCTTTATTGAATCTCATAAATTCAGTCAACACTCATTTTCATCAAAACCAATTCATGGGCCTCTGCTAGAGTGAAAGTCACAACCCCTTTCAATTTTCAAATGATCAAAATCTTAGGCCTCTACTTAGAGTGTTAGACCCAACATATTTGTACATAGAATAATTCATGGGCCTCTGCTAAAAGTGTAAGACCCAACACCTTTGTACATAGAATAATTCATGGGCCTCTGCTTAGAGTGTAAGACCCAACACCTTTGTACATAGAATAAGTCATGGGCCTCTGTCATGAGTGTAAGACCCACCACCTTTTCTTTTCTTTTCAATAAGTCATGGGTCTCTGTCAAGAGTGTAAGACCCATGACCTTTTCTTTTTTTTTCAATAAGCCATGGGCCTCTGCTTAGAGTGTAAAACCCAACATCTTTGTGAATAGAATAAAACTCACAAATCAAACATTCAACACATCAAAGCCTAAAGATGAAAAATCTTCCATGAATTCAAGCATGTCATATCAATGTCTATGCTTACTAATATTCAATCATGTTTGTTGATATTCTGTTAAGTTTCTCTTGACATTTATATCATCCTTAGTTCCTTGGCCTCCTCTTGGGCCTTATACAAGCATCATTGCCTCCTATTGGGTATCATACAATGAATCTCACCAGCAAGATAGCCTTCTCTTGGGCTTCATGCAAGGTTACTTTGGAATCTCATTCAATCCCCCAACCTCCTCTTGGGCTTTATCCAAGCATCATAGCTTCCTCTTGGGCTTCATAAAAGGACCCTCAGGCTTCTCAAAAGCAGAAATAAAATCTTTTAGCCTCACGATCTTGGGATTTGTACAGGATACAATAAAATCATTTAGCCTCACCATCCCGAGCTTTGTACAGGATACAATAAAATCTTTTAGCCTCATTCATCTTGGGATTTGTACAGCATACAAATAAAAATCCCCAAAAGAGTCAGTCAAATTCATAGTATTGATGCAGTCTCTTCAAACCTTCTCAACAGTCATTAGCCTTCTCTCAGGCTTTTATACAAATAATTTCTCCAGTCAATCAGCCTCAATCTTGGGCTTTGTACAATATAGATAAAACTCCCTAGTTGAGTCAATCATCTTCAGCTTCATATCTTGGGCTTCAATCAAGACACCTAAATAAATCCATCTCCTCACAGATGAGACTTTGAGTCATCTATGTAGAAAGATATCTCTTCTAAACACTACATTTCTAATCAAATAATAAAAAAAAATTTCCAGATAATTGATGTAACTGGAACTCTTGTTGATTCAAAATCCAAGTTGGGAATCTCATTTAATCCCCCAGCCTCCTCTTGGGCTATCCAAGCATCATTTTTTCCTCTTGGGCTTCATAAAAGGACCCTCAGGCTTCTCAAAAGCTTAAATAAAATCTTTTAGCCTCACCATCCTGGGCTTTGTACAAGATACAATAAAATCATTTAGCCTCACCATCCTGGGCTTTGTACATAATACAATAAAATATTTTAGCCTCATTCATCCTAGGCTTTGTACAGGATACAAATAAAATTCCCCAAAAGAGTCAGTCAAATCCTCAGTATTGAGTCAGTCTCTTCAAACTTCCTCAATAGTCATTAGCCTTCTTTCACGCTTTTATACAAATAATTTCTTCAGTCAATTAGCCTCAATGTTGGGATTTATACAAGACAGATAAAACTCCCCAGTTCACTACAAGAAAATTGACAGATTACGACGGTTATTTTGGCAGATTACAACGGTTAAAACCGCCGTAATTTTCAAATTTCGACGATTGCTTCACATTCGCAGAAACGTGTGTCGCGAGGCCGTATTGCGCCGGTTGTCAAAACCGTCACACCAACCGTTGTTAACTTTCACGATGGGTAAGGAACTGACGTAATCTACATATTGCGATGGTTATCAACTGTCATAACTTTCCATTTGATTTTTGTTTTTATTGTTGATTACGACGGTTCCAACCATTGTAACTTTCTGTTCCACAGGTACATCTGCAGGTAAATCCGTAGGAAATTTCCTTTCCACAGGTAAATCCGCAGGTAATTTATTTTTAAAATTAAAAAAAATTAGTAGAAATATGAACAGAATGGGGCAGATAATCACATATATTCTTCATTCAACATATATATCATGTATGGTTTTGCCCATTCTACCAAATTCATTCAACATAATTTATTTCCCCTCACATTAAGATATACTAGCTCTAATAATCTAGTTTCGAATTCCATGTCTGGTTTGGGCCATTCTACCAAATTCTTGTTATCTTATATAGCTCTTCTTCCTGACACAATTTCCAATAGTAACACCCCAAAACTGTATATATCACTTTTTGCGGTGAGCTCTTGAGTAAAAACATATTCCGGATCCATATAACCTGGAATGCATTTAACATGCTGAAATTAGTATTGTCAATAATAATGGTTTGAAGCATATACAATAGCAAAATACCTAATTGAAACATGAGAGAAAAGGAAATTGAAAAATAAAATGAAGGAACAAAAGCAGTAAACTATTTGATTATAATAAAAAATCAATGATAGTTAGAGAAATTACCAACGCATTAGCTATATCAATGGAAATTTGGATTCTAGTTCGCCAACTTAATGGTGTTTTACCGGGGGTTGTACAAATCAATAAAATATATCACTTTAGATTAAGGGGTTAGTAGGGTAAACAAGCTAGTATGTCGTTTGTGTCCTCAATATCTTAACTTCATTATTTTGTTACATCAGTGAATTAATTCGATGTTCACTATGGTCGAAGGTGATGCTAATTAGAAGATGTTGCACAAAAGCACACAAAATTCTCTAGAACAGGAAATCGTGCACATGAGAACAATGTAGTAAAATAATATCTTAAACAAGGTAGTGAAAACAATATATAGATGAGAAGCATACAATGAAGATGATCTTTTAAGCTTCCATTTCCCAATGTACTCATATAACAGAAACCTGCCTTGTTTATTGATGCAAAAGCCTCGTAACGCGACAAGATGCCGATGGTGCAAATGGGCAAGAGCCTCAATTTCCTTGAAGAAGTCTTCCTCTCCCTATTTCGAGATTCTATTCATCTGCTTTACTGCTACAATATGGCAGTCACTGCTACCATTCTAACCTTTAACAACAACATCAATCGGGTTCATCACTGGCTCCACAATGGCACATGTGAAGTAACTTTTTGCCCAAAGCAGCCACAATAGAAGATGGTAGTGATGTTTTCCTTTACATATGGTGGTCCAACAAAACACAACACTGGACCCATTGGATCCAGTTTAAGTTGTGATGCATACATACATTTAAATTAGAAACACATCAAACTTTTCAATGCATTAGATATTGACATGCATAATAGCTAAGTATTTGGAAGCCTTGTGAACTGCTAGGTATTTAAAATTCCATTTCTTGACATCAAGTCACATTTTTCAAAAAATAGTTTTACGCATACAAAAGCTTTTGAACTACCTGATATTACAACACAGAAGCTTCTGAACTACCAAGTATTACAATATAAAAGCTTTTTCCATCTAACATAATTTTACACATAAGTGTTTAGTTAGTAGAAATGTGATACATTATATCTAAATAGGTAACTGAAAATTACTTATAGTACCTTTTTAGGTTAGGATCAAGAGCTGTAAGTGAAATGAAACTCTAGATGAGTATCTCTTTTAGCTTTCTCTCAACCATGATATGTTCATCAACATTATCTCCAAACCTCTTAGGTTGTGAAGTTTTTGTTTCCATGTTTTGATTTTTAGATGACCCTTTGGAAATTTGAGTGGAGACATGAGTGTTTTCCAATTGGGGTGGAGATACTGACACTGTATGTTTCGAGCACCTTAATTTGCGGAGGAGTGTATCTATGATATTTCTTTGTCTTACTTTGTGGTTGATTACAAGTAGCATCAAGATCGTCGTCGCTTAAACCACCACCAATATGTCACTTTCATTCCTACTTTCATAATATTGCAACTTATTTTAATATCCAGCACAGATCAAGAATTTATAACATTGCAACAACAAATGCAGGTTAAATTTAATAAGCCAAACACATTATAGGAACACATGCTCAAGTTACCACCTTGAATTTTTTCCAACTTACAGACCATGATCAAAAGAAATCAGAAATGTACTTGACACACTCATCTTAGTGACTTGTGCATGTGTGAGGAAATCAATTATTATGCGCTACCTAATAAGAAGAGGAAAGATAATGTAATTTACTTGAAAATGCTAATATGAGGAAATATGTGATGAGCAAAACTGAAATCGAACAATTTAAAAAATCCTGAGTCTAACAAACTGAAATTGAACCCAAAAATAGATAATTTTGCAATGGAAGACAGCAAGAAATTTGGTATTGTTCTTCATTGAGTACTAGAGAATAAACAAACTATGATTAATTATGTAAGTCTAATGAATAAAAGCCTTTATAGAAAGAGGTTCTTCGCTGAATACTGAAGAAGAAACAAACTTTGATTAATGATATAAGTCTCTAATGAATATAAAATATAAGCCTTTATAGCAAAAAGTTAAACCATTGAACAACAATGTAGAATTTCCTTTACCCTCAAAGGACAATCTTTCTTAACAACAACTTTGAAATTTGTTGTAACAGAATCTCAGTTCTCATAACAATTAAATTTTACTTTAAACTATAGGCACATTAAAAGACAAACTCCAGCAAAGGTAAGGAAATAATATTCTTGAACACATAATGGCCCCGACATCAATAACCAGTTTCTTTATACGATTTGATGTGTAATATGTATCTATGTGATACTACTAATGGATTACTTGAGCCAAGCAAACAAGTAAACCAAAGGAACAGTGTAAAGCAACTCAAGATAGACCATCAATTCTAAAGCTATTCAAAAAGAGAACAAAAAGGGATGCACATTTAAAGGATCTTGAGCCAAGCATCTAACTAGCAACATTCTCTTCAGACCTACCAACATAACCTCACTCTGCGAACTGTCCTAATTGCCCAACATATGATGGAAACAGATTCAGAAAACACAGAATGTCCAGTAAACAGAAAGTTGATTGAAACACTCAAAACAGGTTGCTCAAACAGGTTGCAGCAAACAAAATGATGATTGAAACACTCATTATCATAACGCAAACAAGTTGCATCATTATCATTGTCTCTCTATTCTGTCTCTCTACTTTAACAAACTGGTTGCAGCAAACAAGTTAGTAGCAATGATAAGTGTAACAAATAACATCATTATCATTTACTCTCTATTTTGTCTCTCTACTCTAACAAACATATTATGAGGACATGATAATCTATTTTTCTATAACTTAAACTATACTAAAGGTTTAACACTAAAATGGTATATGTAAATTAAGTTCCAAAATACTTTCATAAACAAAATCCCAAAGTGAAATGACAATTTTATTTCCAATTAAAGCTTACTGAAGCAAGTGTATGACAAAGAGATAACCTCACCGCACCGCCTCATACAATGTGCTACTTAAAAAAATACTACAAATATAGAGGGAATGAAAAACCTCAAGTAACAAAACTGAAGCAAGTGTATGATAAAGAGATAATCTCACCACACCGCCTTATACAATGTGTTACTTAAAAAAATACTACAAATACAAAGGTAAGTGTAGAGGAGGCCTTACCTTTGGTGAATCATCTATGGAGATGGGGAGTTTCTGCTTCTTTCCTCTTGTCTTCTCTTTCTCATGGACTTCCTTCAAATGGGATGGCAGATTGCCAAAAATTATGAGTTAGACATTCAACCATGTTATAGTGTATTATCCATGCTTCTATTTTAGAATGGCTTTGACTTAAAATTTATCCTGCTAAAAAGTATATTGCTAAGAGAAATGCAGAAGGAAATATGATCACATCAAACACTATTGTGCTCAAAAGTATATTGCTAAGGTAAAGCCAGGAGGAAATACCATTTTTTTGTCTAAACAAGAAAGATTTACTTGGATAATGAAACTGAATGATGTTGATTGAATACCAAACACTTCAAATTGTTCCATTGCTTTAGCCCATAGGGGACAAGCTTATAATTTATCGAGAAGTACTTGCTCCTAACATAAAACAATAAAGTAGTTGAAACAGCCACAACATTTGGAAAAATTGTCCAAATTCCTTGTAAAAAATGAAAAAGGTAATGTTAATTGCATGCTTAACTAACTAAACGATAATTTTATCGTTCAAAATTGCATTATCAATACAGGGTGTTCTTGTAACATTCACTTGAATGGAAAGTGTGAACAGACCCCTGCAAGAACAACTCTAGAGAAATACCGTGCAATTGGGAGAAAACAATTATTATTATCTTTATAAAAGGGCCAAATTAATTATTAAGAGATGTGTGTTATCTTCAATTAAAAAGATGAATAAAAAAATATAAAAGTTGTTAATCATTTCACAGGAATTGTCTGAAGAATATCAAAGTATTATTTTAATGTTAAAATCAGAATATTGTAAAACCATATCCACTATTGCTAGAACACCAACTAATTTTAAAAACTAACCAAGGCTTCGACAAGGAAATCTGTGGAGTTTCTCACTCCAATAGAGAATCACTCAACTGCAAAATTAAGTCACAAGAACATAATAAATCAACAAAATAATTAGTGCACTTTAACCCAAATTGAAATCAAGACATGGAAACTGAAATAACTTCAAATTAAAGTCAAAACCTAGACATTAAAATACTTTCAAATTGAAAACTAAACCTGAAGATGTAGTGACAAGTAAATCAAAATTGAAATCAATATTCAAACTGAAATTGAAACTTGGAAATATAGTGAGTACCAAATTGAAACCAAAATCGATATTGAAACCTAGAAATATACCGAACAGCAAATTCAATTGAAACAAAAATCAAAACAAAAATTAGGGTTGGGTGAGGTAGAGAATTGAATTACTCACTATTCAGACAAGGGAAATACAAGGGAATGGACAAGTTTTTAGGATTCGATTAACATCAGGACCGTCGTGGCCGTAGAAAACACTGAGGTAGATGAAGGTATATGTTTTGCGATATTTGGAATTTTCCTAAGGGAGAGAGAACATTTTTGTTGATAATCTTTTTGCAATTAAAAGTTTTCCTTTAAAGAATTTTTTGAGATTCAAAATGAAGATTAGGGATTAGAATGGTTGAAGATCGTTTTTTCAGAGGAGGTTTTTTTTTTTCTATGAAGGAGATGAGAGATTTGACCCAGTTAGAGAAAGTGATGTATTTTAAGTATTTTTATAAAATAAAATTTAAATTAATTGGTTTTAGATACAAAGTATTGCGACACTTATCCAAAACTGTCGTAGACCCTGCCACAAAATTCACATTGCGACGGTTGGATCCGAACAGCCGCAATTTAAGTGTCGCAAAATGAATATTTTCTTGTAGTGGTTGAGTCAATCTTCTTCAGCTTCATATCTTGGGCTTCAATCAAGACACCTAAATAAATCCATCTCCTCACAGATGAGACTTTGAGTCATCTCTGTAGGAAGATATCTCTTCTAAACACTACATTTCCAATCAAATAATCAAAACTTTTTTCCAGATAATTGATGTAACTGGAACTCTTGTTGATTCAAAATCCAAGTTGGAGTCCCTCCTTTATCATGGTTCAAAAGCTTTTTCTTTCATCTAACTGATGTAAGTGGCACACTTGTCGATCCTATATCCAAGTTAAGGTCCTTCTCTTAGTATGAAAAGAACTCATAAAGAAAAAGTGGCGTTGCTTAACACGTTAAGTTAAAGCTTTTTCCTTTTATGACATCAATCTCAAATGATTGTAGTGAATAAGTGAGATATCTCCCTTAAAGATGACAATTTTTTAAATCTTCCAAACACTCTTTTAGCTTCGCCATCTTGGGCTTTGAACAAGATACAAAACAACCTTTTTCCTCCCATAGATTAGGAGGAACTACGAACGCTCTGATTTTCCCATTCTTTTTTTCGGGAATACGTAGGCATAAGTTTGTGAGATCTTAGCGAGCACACTAATTCAAAAACCTTAGGTTTAGATACCTTCCAAAAACAATAGAAAACCCTAAAACAACAAAAACATTTTCCTGAATTTTCATAAAGGAGAAACTTTCCCAATTTAGCAGCAAACAAACTTAAGCAACCAAGTAATTCAACAGTAGAAATATATATAAATAAAGGTTCCTATAGATTATAATAGATACTCAGGGTGTTAATAGCTTCCCTTAGTATAACCAATACCCGATTCCAAATGTCTTAGCATTTGTAAAAAAACACTTGCGCGCAGGGTTAGTTTAAGATATCTTCCCCTTCCTTTTAAGAATCATAGGATATATATTAGAATTCAAAAAGTAGCACTAAATACGGTAGTGGTCGCGTCACGAAAACCGGAGCTACTGAAAAATGGCGACTTCACTGGAAATATCTTATTATCCTTCTAATAGGGTTAAACCTTGCATTGCATATATTCTTACTGTTTTATTTGCTTATTTGCTTTCTCATTTGATATCATCTACTGTTTTCCATCATAATATCTGATTTGTTTAATTTACTGTTATCTGGGAATGTGATTAATACACATGTGGTGAGTTAAAATGTTCTCAGTGTGCCTGAGAGCATATTTTAAGATAGGAGGTGGCAAAATCAAGAAGGCTTATAGGGAGTGAATCCAGACCAAGCTAACTTGAAAATCCACCAAATCAATAGAGGTACCCTATTGGAATTACTGATGTTAAGCTAGCAAGTCGTGAAAACATTACTTTTTCCACTGGGAACCCGTGAAACTAAGGATTAATAAACATTTAACCATTCAACCATTTTTAGGACGTAGTGCGGTGACTATTGGGAATAGTTGATACGCGATACTACACTCGAATGAGATCCATCTTGGGGATATTACAGATCTCACGATGTCATGCCCCAAATTTTGACCACTAAGATTTCCCATCATTGTGAAAATCATCATCACAATATGAATGGACCATCATACCTCATTAGTCTCCCCAAAGATGGGTGAACATCCACTACAATCAAATTTAGGGTTTCAAGCCCTTTAAGAGCCTTAGACAAAGGATCAATCAAGGAATGACATGATCTTCAACTTGTCTAAACCTCTCAAACATCCACAATGGATCAAGAGGACACCCACATCAAGGATTAAGCACAAGGCTGCAACAGTACAAGTGGATTAAGTCTCAAGATCGCCAGTGTCACCAAATTAGGGTTTTGGTCGACTGGGGCCTCCAAATGGAAGTTTTCCTCTGGGCATGAGCCAATGCTTAAAAGCACAACTTAAAATGCTCCAAGGGACCTCTTGGACCCCATCATCAAGTCAATTTAGCCTCAGGGGATGCATTCATAAAAAATCAGGAATTAGGGTTTCTTGACCTAATTCACCCCTAAGTTGACTTTTGGGACAAAACATGAGCCAAGGCCTGAAGAGAGGATTTTAGGGTCTCTAAAACACTACATTGATCCATTTGCAACAAAGGATTGATCGAAGAAGCTTGATCAACAAGTTTCAAATTCATCAGAACCACAATTAGGGTTTCGCGGGAAAAGTCAATTGTGCCTTTGACTTTTGACCCAGGCATGCTCCCAAACCTTGGGACATGATTTAATACACCCTATAACACCTATGAAATTAATCCATCAAGTTTGATTTAGGTCTAGGACTTGATTTCATAGAGGATCGCACAGTTTGGAGTTCATCTGACAAAAAGTCAACTGTGCACAAAAGTCAACTTTGACATTTTGAGATTTTTCACAATTATGGTTCTTTGACCCTAAAATGATGTTAATGTGTGATTGAGATCATCATTCACCAAGAAAAATCAAGAAAAGTGGGATAACTTGTAAAAGGGGTAACCTTAAAAAACTTAGAAATTTTCTAAGTTATGGAACAAAGTGGCTAGGGTACTAACTTCCAAGGATCATAACTTGAGATCCAAACAACCATTTTGGCTGATCCAAAGATGGATTTGTAGCTCTCATGGCATACTTTAAAAGTGTCAACTACACCTCATTCCAATTCATCATGGATGTTGAGTTATGGAATGATCAAAATGGCTGAAAACATGAAATGTCACTTTTTCCAACACTTACTGAAATTTTCACTAAGTCAGAATTTGTCTTGCTTTTTTTTTCAAAAGTAGGGGTATTTTTCACTTGGATCCAAAAAGTATCAAGACAAACTATGATCACACATGTGTTGTATCATATGAGAGCTTTTCAAAATGGCCAAGAACCCCATCAAACTCAACCTGGGCTAAGAGTTATGACATTGGCAACATGCCTTGCTGCAACTGTCACAACAAGGCAAATTTGTGCATTTTGCTCGATTTGGGCAATTTGTGCAAATGACAAACAAGTTTATCCATCTGAACACCTCAGGGGGAGACCAAGGAGGGACAAACACTGATCCATCAGCCTCCCAAGTCCTTGGAACCAAAAGTAACATGCCAAACCTAGAAATGCCTAAAAGAGGGACAAGACTCCAATTTTGGTTTGGAGCATTTAATGGATGCACCAAGGTGGCATGGACTGAGCCCTTTCCAACTGAATTCAGTAAAGACTTATCCAAGAACTAGGGAACCAGCAGCCTGTGCTCTGACCTCTAGTCAATGTCTAGAGGAGACTTCAATTCCTATTGATCAACATTTGCCAAACCTCTGCTGCGGTTGCTATTCACTACTGCAGCCAAAACAAACTTGCTCTACTATAAATAGAGCTCATTTGTGCTCAGTTTAAGTACACCAAAGCACTACAACACTTGCTTTCCTCAAAATCTCTTTCTCTAGGCAAAAATGCCTTCTTTAGCAAGGTAACTCTGAGTTTTTGAGTTAGAGAGCAATTTCATCATGGGTCATGATCAAAACACATCCAATATGTCATATCTAAGCTGTCCAAACTCTCACAAGTGAAATAAAAAATAGACACTTTAGACAATGATATAAAACATATGTATACCAGAGAATATATGTTTTGAAAAGTAACTAAGAATTTAACTAAATGTAGTAACAACATCTCATATATTTGGTATTTCTTTGTTATTTATTTGGTGATCCTTAGTTTGTATAATTGCCATCACAAACATGTCAGCATTAGGTTTAGATTAAAAATAAAGACAAAAGCAAAAAATCATGTTTAAAGGTTAATCCTTTTGAGAGAAAGTAATATGATCATTGAAACTTTGTTAACTATTTTACTTCATGTATAACAATATGGATGGAGGGGACTACATAACTTTGTCCAATTGGAAATGCTTTAATCTTTCAGTTTTGTCATGATATATTGTTGTCTATCTTTTCTTAAGGTTGTGGTATTTTAATTATTTCTTCCTTTGTCTTTTATTTACTACTACTATATTATATATACTAGATAAAGCTTCAAGACTTGATTGAAAATTATGGACAATCTTCTTCAGAAGCTTTTGAAAGTGTATTGGGCAAAAAAAAACCTAAGAGATTGCATTGCCATGGAAGAACCTTAACACCGACTCTCTTGAAAAGAAATGAAGAAATTTCAAAACTTAAAAGAGAGCATGCTGTTGAGGTTAGACAATTTAATGATAGGATACAAGAGATTGAAGAGAAACGCCGTCAAGATAAGGAAGAAACAGATTGAAAAATTCAACTTCTTCTTAAGACTGTTTTGAATCAAAACACCTCAGAGTTAGATATAGAAGCTCTAACAGCTTTGATATCATCTCCTGCAACTGATGCTAATAGTGTCTTACGTTGTTCTGAATCAACACATGCTCCAACTAATGATCGAGTAATATTGAATTATTTTATGATTTAAATTATAATTTTAGAGCCTTTGGATAATATTCTTATTTAAATTATATTCTTGTTTGATGCCTCAACTAATAATCTTATTACTTTTATTTTGTAGGTCATTGTAATACCCCATATTCTCTAAACGCTCAATTGGATATCAAATGAGATCGAATTAGTGTCTATGTACTCTATCTTTGGTTAATTGGAATAATGGAATCTTCTAAGTGCTCTAAGTGTTGACAATTGGGATTAATAGAGCAACTAGTGAACTCTGAAGAGATCAATTATTTAATACAGAGACATATCAATATTTATTAGTTCAAGAGAGGAATTTTATGGTAACTCTAATAATTGATCAAATGGTGTTAGACGACAAAATATCGGTTAGGAGATATTTTATATCATTGGATTATATTATAATATATATTAATTATATGTTATATATATTTGGTGAATGGGAAGAGAAAGAAAAAAAAAATATAGTAAGAAGAAAGAAAGAAAGAAAGGGAAAAAAGGGAAAGAAGAAGAGAAACTCTTGGAAGGGAAAGAGGAGTTCATGGCTTCATCATCTTCACCATCATCTCATCTTCTTCTTCATCAAAGAGGTGAGTTCCATTAGTTAGGAACTTTGGGGTAGAAATTGGTGGAAAAGATATTGGGGTTTTAGGGTTTGTGTCATTTGTATGTTGATGTTTTGATGATATTCTTGTGGTGTGTGAGTATAAGAATGATGTAATTAATGGTATGAATGCTTGGTAAATAATGGGTTATGTTTGGGTTGATAGAGTATGAGTTGGGAGTGATTTGGATGAAGAAAAATAGGTTTTGCTATTGTTTACGCGCGGTTAATCGGTTAACCATATATGGTTAACCGATTGCCACTGCTATTTCCAGAAAAATGAAAATTGAATCTGTCATAACTTGAGTTTCGTAACTCCGTTTAACGGGCGGTCAGAAGCGCTGGAATTCTAATTTTATGCTCTATGTGATGGTGAGGTAGAAACATGGTTATATGCCATGGATGGTTAAGATAAATTTTGGAAAGTAATATATGTGATTATATTGATATTTATGTGTTTGTAAATCACCATGTTTGGTTATATTGATGTGAGGGGATATTATATATGGTACATGTATGCTATTATTTTATGCCATATATGTATGTTGTTAAATGTGATTGTGTGATAACATTCCTAAAAAGAATTAAGAAAAAGTGAGTAAACCTTACCATAAACCAAGTGATGTGATGTAGGTTGTAACTAGGGGATAATAGAGAATCTAGATGGCAATGCCTGTGCATTCGATGCCTAGGTGTGCATCCTTGACGAGTAGTTGTCTAGAGGAGAGTGAGACATTATAGGGAACATGTGTGGACCTTTGTGTTGTTTGTGTTTAAGGCATTTGTGGCCTTGTGATTGTCGAATACAATCACGCTTGTGCGAGATCACGTAATCGGAACGGTTTCCCTTGAGACTTGTCGTTTCGCGAGCTGAAGCTTGTTTAGAGCTCCTCTGGAATATACACATGATTACTTGGCAGGTTTGATTCCCACATTTAGTACGAATGGAGCCTACGGGTAAAGAGACTTGTGATGGTTAACTGGCCATGTGAAGTGACGATTCATAAGGTGATAATATGGTCCTTAGTTTCCGAATCCATTTTGTATGTCAACTTCTAGATGTAGAAGAGGACGGGAAAAAGGGATGCCTTGATGAGGTTACCGATTAGTGATATTTTGAGTTGTTGAACTCATGAGCATGTTTCCATATAGTGTGAGATTATGAACTCAAAGTCATATCCCTTCCCTTTTGACTTGAGTTATGATTGGTTAGAACATTGTTGAGCCGAGTGAATCCAAAAGATAGAGGAACTCACTGAGATTATTATCTCACTGAGATTATAATCTCACCCCAATATTGTTGTTGTTTTTCAGGTATTGTTTGCAGGTATGTTTTACAAGTGGTGTTATGCTTGGATGTTTCAAGAGAAGCTTAGTTTGAGTTTTATTCCGCTGTGTATTATTTTCTTGTACAATGAAGGATATTGTACCTTGATCTTAGATTTTATTGTTTTGGCTAATTTCCATGTCTCGTAGCATAGGTTGTATTTATGTTTTAGTAATGGTCAAGTATGTGAATTATGCCAATAGGTACTTGTGATGGTGTCAGTACCAAATAAAAACACTTGTATGGTATTATTCTAGATATATATTATACAGGGTGTTACAATCATGAATAAAGATTTTCAATCATTCGAAGATGAAGAGACATAAATGTAGAGATGTGTATATGTTGATGTTCAAGTTTACTTTTATATATTAAAGATGTTATTTTGAATATGAATGATGATTGACATTTGAATATGTAATTTGAAGATGTTTTGTATCATTGATTGAGATAAAGATATATATATATATATATATATATATAATATATGAATTATATTATGTAATTTTTTTAACATATAAGATCATTTTAAAATTTGTATATTATAGGCTTAATACCCTTTTTTGTCCTCTAACTATAGGGGTAGGTCCAAATAGGTCCTCTAGCTTTTAAAAGTTCCAAATTGGTCCCATACGTTTTTAAATAGGTCCACGTTTGTCCTCGCCGTTAGAAAAGTTAAAATTTTAATTAAAATCTTGATGACATGCCATGGGTGTGCTGATGTATACGTTTCTGAATGGGGATGTGGCACGGTGGTTATAGGTCAATTCATTTCCCACTCTTATTTTCATTAAGTCATTTCAGTTCCATGCCTCTAACCCTAGAACAGCCACACGAACACGAAGACGGTCGAGGGTGAAGACGAAGACGAAGATTCACAGACATACGATTGAAGACGAAGTAATATCCTGGTAAATGGCTATGTTCCTTTCGTAGAATTTACGTTTTCTGTAATCTAGGGTTTGTGTGTAGATAGAAATTTAGTTTTCTATAATCTAGGGTTTTTTGCCCCCTTTTTGAAATTAGGGTTTTTATTGTTCTTTTCGTAAAGTTTTTGCTTGTTTATGATATTATGTTGAAATGGAAGAAATGATTACCCTCAACATTCATCATAGTGGGGAATTTATGGATTCTGATAAAACGAACTATGTGGGGGGTAAATGTAACGAATTACAGGTAGATGTTGATAGGTGGTCGTATTTTGAGTTAATAGGTGTTTTGAAAGATATATGGTATACTGAGGTAGACAACATCTCCTACAAGGATCCTACATTTGGGATTAATGTGCTTAGTGATGATAAAGGTGCGTTAGAGATAGCTGACCTATGTAGGGTACACCTGAAGGTCGACATATACACTGAACACCCATTATCCCAACCTGAGTATGTTGATGAGGGTGACACATTAAATGAAGAACCTACAAATATGGAGGAGGACATATTAAATGAAGAACCTTTGGATGTTGTGAATGAAGAACAGTATGATATTGCTGCTGAACTTGTTGATCAAGTCCTTAAGGATGTAAACAATTATGTTGAGTGTATGACTGGTGATAAGGGTGTCAAGGATGGTGAGAATATGAATTATGGTGATGGTCTTGAGAACGAGGGTGTTAAGAAAGAGGGTGTTGAGAAGAGGGTGTTGAGAATATGAATTCTGGTGAGGGTCTTAGGAATATGAATGGTGATGGAATTCATGGTCAGGTGCATGATAGGAATGATACTTCATCTGATGACAGTGAGGATTCATCATATAATTATGATAGTGCCTTGGAGCTTAATTTTAGTGATTCTGATGCTAGTCTGGATTATGATGAAGAACATGTTGCCAAAATGGTGGAGTATGATGAGAAACATGAAGGAACTAGTAAAATGAAGAAAAGGAAAGGGGAAGCAGATACTGGAGAGGAGAATGGAGTTGTGTATTGAAATTCTGGTATCAGATATGTGATGTCAAGTGAGATGTCACAATATCAATATCTGTTGCATGAATAAGGCAGTAAAATAACAGTAAATCAACACAACGAATTGTTCACCTAGTTCTATCTAACAACCTACGTCTGGGGGCTACCAAGCCAGGGAAGAAATTCACTATTAGTAGTATTAATTCACAGACTCTACAATCAACATACCAGTTGATAGTCTACTCACTTAATCACTACCTAATGACACTTCTACCTAAGAACCTCTTAGATATGAGACACCTCTCACTCCCCCTCAAACACCACAGTGATACAATTCAAAGATTACACAGTATAGAAGTCACACTTCAAAGACACACCTTGATCGTGCTTAAAAGGTTTGATCAAGAACAATACATTCTTGCTTAAAAGCTTTTAGAGTGAACAAATTACAACTCAAACAATCAGACCAATTCAAGCATCAAGGATGAATGAACGGATTACAAAATACAGACGAAAGCACAAACACTAACACTTGACCCTCAAATCACAATATCTTGTCTTCGTACTCTTCAAGTAGGGTTGAGGCTGCTTTAAATAGAAACTTATTCTTGGGCCTGGGCAATATGAATTCACATAATTGATTTAACAATTAAAACCAATTTTAACTTCAAATCTTTTCTCCCTAAATAGAGAAACAATCGATTGCACTGAATAAATCTGCACCAATAATTTTGCCTGCTATCCTCAAACAAAATCTCCCAAGATATATTAAAAACAGCGCAGCTCTAGAAACAAACCAAACTGATGTACTGTCAATAGATGTCAGTACATTGTGTTTGACATCAGTACACAGACCTGCAACACAACATATACACCTTATGATGAATGTTAGAAACACAAAAGCACATGTTAAGACATCAAGCAAGACATCTTGAACCAGCACATTGTTTTACCAAAATATCTGCCAACACCAGAACTAACAAACTCCCCCTTTGGCAAATTTTGGCTAAAATAATATCAGCACACATCAGAGATACCAGCAAGAGAAACAGCACCACAACCATATCTAACATACGCAGCTCATCACAAAAAAAACTACTCTCGCCAAAAATTAAGGCTACTCTCCCCCTTTTTAGCCATAATAGGACAAACTCTGAATATGGCAGCAAGCACAAAGTTCTGACAATTAGTCAAACATGGTCAAACTTCAAGTTTCAAAAACACAAAAAAAATGCCAAGATGGAATGTTGGACCACAGCACAAAACTCAACAGAGAGAAGTGCACAAACACCAAACAACTTTGACTGACCAGGCGATACAAACAATGACTATTATTTGAAATATAAGACCCACACAAAAAGCTTGAGGAGACATCCAAACAAGGAAGGAAACATGAGCCAGTCCTCCAGAACAGTTGAAGCACACAAGGGTCAGTTGAAGCAAGACCAGAAAAACAAGACCACCAAGCCGAATGAGATGACTTCCAAAGAGATGACAACAGCTGGATCCACTACAGGTGCAACAAGAACAGGAAGAAAGACAGAAACAAGGATGAAGACCATCAAGAAACCTCCAGTGCTACTACATGCTTTTGATGATGAAGCAGATGAAGACTGGGTTAATTTCATTAACTCAGGTGGTTAGAATGAGTAGCTGGCTTCAAACATGAAAACTCTTTGCTTGTAGTTTCTGTTGGAATAAAAATGTAATGTTGTGTGCTTCCAGTAATAAAATTGTTCTATGTTTATTTCCAACAAGGTTTCTCACTTTATCACTAAAACAATTGCACCACACACATCTACCAGCAAAAGAATCTACTAATCCTCATATATACAAATCCCCAATTTGTTTCTTAAATTTTCAAATTGATTTGCTTCTAGGGCCTTAGTAAAAATATCATCTAATTGCAGTTCAGTAGCAACATGTTCCAAAGTAACCACTTTGTCTTCAACCAAATCTCTGATAAAGTGATGACGTATATCAATATGTTTTATCTTGCTATGTTGAATTGGGTTCTTGGAGATATTAATAGCACTAAGATTATCACAGTACAATGTCATGACATCTTGCTTGACATTGTATTCAGTTAACATTTGCTTCATCCAAACAAGTTGAGAACAATTACTCCCAGCTGCTATATACTCAGCCTCAGCAGTAGAGAGGGACACACAGTTCTGCTTTTTGCTAACCCACGAGATAAGATTGTTCCCTAAGAAGAAGCAACCTCCTGAAGTACTTTTTCTATCATCAGCACTCCCTGCCCAATCAGCATCATAATGTCCACTCAGTTCAGTGCCTGATCCATGACTGTATAGAATACCATAGTCACTAGTACCATTCATATATTTCAGAATTCTCTTCACTTGATTCATGTGGCTAACCTTAGGTTCAGATTGATATCTGGCACAGACTCCTACAGCAAAGGAGATATCAGGTCTGCTAGCTGTGAGATACATTAGGCTTCTAATCATGCTTCTGTATAGGCTTTGATCAACACTAACTCCATGTTCATCCTTGGACAGCTTCAGATGAGTAGGTGCAGGTGTCCTCTTATGATTAGCATTCTCCAGACCAAACTTCTTCACTATATTCTTTGCCCATTTGCTCTGTGAGATGAATATGGAATCTTCCATTTGTCTAACTTGCAGACCCAGAAAATAACTGAGCTCACCAACAAGACTCATCTCAAACTCAGACTGCATCTGTTTCACAAAATGTTGAACCATTGCATCTGACATCCCACCAAACACTATGTCATCAACATATATTTGAGCTATCAACAATTTTCCTCCTTCTTCTTTGACAAACAAAGTCTTGTCAATTCCACCTTTTCTGTAACCATTCAGAGCCAAGAATTCAGTAAGCCTGTCATACCAAGCTCTTGGTGCTTGCTTCAAACCATAAAGAGCTTTCCTTAGTTTGTAGATATGATTAGGAAATGTTGGATCAACAAACCCTTTTAGTTGATCTACATAAACTTCTTCATTTAAGTACCCATTCAAGAAAGCACTTATCACATCCATCTGAAATAGCTTGAATTTGAGATTACAAGCTACACCTAAGAGTAACCTGATAGATTCCAATCTGACCACAGGAGCAAATGTTTCATCAAAGTCAATTCCTTCTACCTGAGTGTATCCTTGGGCAACCAGTCTAGCCTTATTTCTGGTGACCACCCCTTGTTCATCAGATTTATTCTTGTAAACCCACTTGGTGCCAATCACATTTATTCCATCAGGTAGTGGAACAAGATCCCAAACTTCATTTCTTTTGAATTGTCCCAGCTCTTCTTGCATGGCATTAATGCAAAATTCATCAGTCAATGCTTCTTTCACATTTTTGGGTTAAATTTTGGACACAAAGCAAGAGTTTGACACAACTTCTCTTGACCTAGTGACAACTCCTGAGTTTGGATCACCTATGATAACCTCTTTTGGATGGTTCTTCTGTACTCTGATAGATGGTTCCTTATTAGGTTGTTCAGGTTTAGGATCAGGTTCAGCAGCAACAGGACTGGGATTTACACTTCTGTCTTCAGCTTCTGTTGATACATCATCACGACATGTTCCAACATCATCTATGACATCAGGATCCTCCTTCATTCCACTGTCATCAACAACAACATTTATAGATTCCATCATGACTTTGGTTCTGGAATTGAATACCCTATAAGCTCTGCTGTTTGTAGAGTATCCCAAAAAGATCCCCTCATCACTTTTTGGATCCATTTTTCTCCTTTGTTCACAATCTGTCAGGATATAACACTTACTACCAAAGACATGAAAGTACTTCACACTAGGTTTTCTTCCCTTCCACAATTCATACAAGGTAGCTGAAGTACCTCTTCTCAAGGTCACTCTGTTGTGAATATAACTAGCAGTATTCATAGCTTCAGCCCAGAAATGATAAGGAAGCTTTTTGGCATGTATCATTGCCCTAGCAGATTCTTGAATGGTTATGTTCTTCCTTTCAACTACTCCATTTTGCTGAGGAGTAATAGGAGAAGAAAACTCATGACTGATGCCTTCAGCAGAACAAAACTCAGCAAACTTGTTATTTTCAAACTCTCTCCCATGATCACTCCTTATTCTGATGACATTGCTCTGCTTTTCCCTTTGGAGTTTCTGGCATAGATCTTTAAACACATCAAACACTTCTGTTTTTTCTTTGATGAATTTCACCCAAGTGTACCTGAAATAGTCATCTACTACAACATAAGCATATTTCTTCCCACCTAAACTTTCCACCTGCAAATTCTTCACTCCTGTCATGTGTCTTGAACAGCCACTGTCAAAGTACCAGTCTTCTTTAGCAGAGACTCTAAGAGAAGTATGAGCTATCAAGCTGACAACATCAGTTTTGGTGACCCATTGCTTCTTTTGCTTGATGACTTGATTACCTTTAAGAATGACCTATATGGTGCACAATTAGAAGTACTCTTAGGATACCCATGCAACTTATAACAGAATGCCTTTATGTGTCCAAACCTCCCACAGTGATGACATCTCCAGCGCCTGAATTTCTTCCTAGAGGGAGTCCTGTCAGGATGTTTCAACATCTGCTTCAACATCACTGGTTTGGAACTAGGAATAACCTTATTTGAAGCAGATCCACTGTTGAACCCCAATCCATTTTTGTCTCCTGCAGTTCTTCCAACATCCAGAATCTTGTCTAGAACATTAGTCCCACTATTCAGCATTCTAATAGACTTGGACATAGATTCAAGTTTAGAGTTCAGCACAGATACTTCATCTTCCAGCTTGGCAATGGTTTCCAAATGCTCTGTCTTTTCAGCCTTGATTTGGGTAATAATCTTCTTTTACCTCTCCCCTTCTTGACAGGCTTCTTCACTTTCAATGCATAGCTCTCTATAACAATCAATAAGCTCATCATATATGCTCTCTTTATTCATAGACTCATCATCAGAGATATACCTTCCAGTCAAAACCCTAACATGCTGGGAATTCTCTTCATCTTCCTCACTCTCAGTATCAGACCAGGACACAGATAAGCCCTTTTTCTGTTTCTTGAGATATGTAGGACAGTCTTTTCTGATATGACCATAACCTTCACACTCATGACATTGGATTCCTTTGTCATGATTAGACTTCTCTTCAGCTGTTGTTCTCTTCATCTGATCACTTGACTTGTTAATGTCAGATGAGATGTTCTTAACATTTGGTCTATATTTCCTGTCCATTCTTTTCAAAACCCTATTAAATTGTCTTCCTAGCAGAACAATAGCATTGGATAGCTCTTCCTGAGTTTCAAGACCACACTCTTTCTCCTCATCCTCTGTACTAGACAGCAAAGCTATGCTTTTGACCTTCTTTTCAGATATGTCATTCAATCCTAGTTCAAATGTCTGAAGTTACCCAATCAGTTCATCAACCCTCATCTGGTTGATGTCTTGAGCTTCCTCTATAGCAGTCACCTTCATATTAAATCTCTTGGGAAGAGGTCTGAGAATTTTTCTCACAAGATTCTCATCAGACATCCTTTCTCCTAGGGCACTAGAAGCATTTGACAGTTCAAGTATATTCATGTGAAAGTCATGAATTATCTCTTCATCTTTCATCTTCAAGCTTTCAAACTTTGTTGTTAGCAGCTGAAGTCTTGACATCTTGACTTTGGAGGTTCCTTCATGAGTTATTTTTAGAATATCCCAAGCCTCCTTAGCCACTTCACATGTGTTGACCAGCCTGAAGATGTTCTTGTCTATACCATTAAATAAGGCATTCAAGGCCTTAGAATTCCCAAGTGCAAGTTCATCTTCTTCCTTGGTCCACTCCTCTTCAGGTTTCAGCTTTGACACACCATCTTTTCCCACAATGACAGGGTGTTTCCATCCTGTCAAAACAGCCTTCCAAGCCCTGCTGTCTAAAAACTTCAAAAAGGCAACCATGCGAGGTTTCCAATAGTCATAATTTGATCCATCTAGAATAGGGGGTCTATTCACAAATTCACCACACTCCTTGTCCATTGTACCAGAAAGTAACAGCCCTAGATCTCACCCAGATGCAGAGCATGATGAGCTGCTCTGATACCAATTGAAATTTTGGTATCAGATATGTGATGTCAAGTGAGATGTCACAACTTCAATATCTGTTGTATGAACAAGGCAGTAAAACAACAGTAAATCAACATAACGAATTGTTCACCCAGTTCGGTCTAACAACCTACGTTTGGGGGCTACCAAGCCAGGGAGAAAATTCACTATTAGTAGTATTAATTCATAGACTCTACAATCAACATACCAGTTGATAGTCTACTCACTTAATCACTACCTAATGACACGTCTACCTAAGAACCTCTTAGATATGAGACACCTCTCACTCCCCCTCAATCACCAAAGGGATACAATTCAAAGATTACACGGTATAGAAGTCACACTTCAAAGACACACCTTGATCGTGCTTAAAAGCTTTGATCAAGAATAATACACTCTTGCTTAAAAGGTTTTAGAGTGAAAAAATTACAACTCAAACAATCTGACCAATTCAAGCATCAAGGATGAATGAACGGCTTACAAAATACAGACAAGAGCACCAACCCTAACACTTGACCCTCAAATCACAATATCTTGTCTTTGTACTCTTCAAGTAGGGTTGAGGCTGCTTTAAATAGAAACTTATTCTTGGGCCTGGGCAATATGAATTCACATAATTGATTTAACAATTAAAACCAATTTTAACTTCAAATATTTTCACCCTAAATAGAGAAACAATCGATTGCACTGAATAAATCTGCACCAAGAATTTTGCCTGCTATCCTCAAACAGAATCTCCCAAGATATATTAAAAATAGCGCAGCTCTAGAAACAAACCAAACTGATGTACTGCCAACAGATGTCAGGACATCGTGTTTGACATCAGTACACAGACCTGCAACACAACATATACACCTTATGATGAATGTTAGAAACAAAAAAGCACATGTTAAGACATCAAGCAAGACATCTTGAATCAGCACATTGTTTTACCAAAATAGCTGCCAACACCAGAACTAACATGTATGATAGTGAAGAGTTAGAGAGTGAATGTGACACTGAGGATGATGAAGAACCAAACAGATATCAGCATATTTCGTGATATGCTTCTGCTATTATGTGTAATGTTGTGTACTAAGTACTTATGGTGTACAATGCTTCTGCTATTCTGCTATTATTGTAATGATACTTCTGTTATGCTGTAATCAGATTATGCTACTCATATTTTATGTTAAATTATGCTGTTATCATAATATTCTGTTAAATTATGGTGTACAATGTTTCCTATTTTGTATTTATACTTCTGTTATGGTGTAGTCAAATTATTCTGGTAAAAACTGTTAAAATCATGTTAAAACCTGTCAAACCATTTAGTGTACAAACTGTTAAAAACTACTATTTAGTGTACAAAACAGGTGCCCAAATTTGGTGTACAAAATCAATTCTATTACTGCAAAACAGGTGCACAAATTTCGTGTACAAAACAGGTGCATAAGCTGTTATTTAGTGTACAAAACAGATGCACAAATTAAGTGTACAAAACAGGTGCACAAATTTGGTGTACAAAATCAGACCATTACTGCAAATTTGTAGAAAACTCATGCCACGAATTTGGTGCACAAATCTGTATGCCACAAACTACTGCAACTTCTAAAATATGTTTATGACAGCAACAAAACAACTCGTTTACTAAGACCACTGATAAATATGGCAACACATGATAAATATGTCAACAACAATAAAAGAGTAGATTTGGTAACAACAACTGATACATCTGGAAACAAAACTAAAAAATTGGTAACAACAATACTCTTTTACTCAGACCATTAGTACATGTTATGGAAGCAATTTTTACATCAATTTCAACATTCACAACACCTTAACCACTAAAACAAATAACACAATAAAGCACAAGGACTTCCAGATCATCTTCCATTTCCTTGTGTTCTTCAAAGCTTCATCTTGCTGCAAATTATTGACCTTCAACACTTCAGCCATGCTTTTTGCCTCAGCCAACTCTTTTTGAGGTTCTTGCAACTCCTTAAATTGCACTTTAATCTTTCATTGCAGATTCCTCAAGCTTTCCTCCTTGCCATCTCTTGAATCATCATAGAACCATTCAAATAAACCGCACCTAGCATTCGTGTGTCCCTATACATATATGCAGGCAACTTATTAATAGTGAAGTTGTAACAGATGGAATGGATGTGTTTGACAAAGAAGATTACCTTAAAATGTTGACAACCCCAGAAAAGCTTTCCATAATTTTGGACGGTTCTTGCCTTGCGAAGTACAACAAGGTCTCCACATGCACACATGACTTTCCCAAAACTAGTATACACTTGCGAATCGACGCGGGTTCTTGAAGATGAAGAAGAAACACGCCCATAACTCATTATTGATAGTGGATTTTCCTTTCAATTTGGTAAATTTTGGATGAATTGGTAACCTAGGGTTTGGAATTGGGATTCGATTTATAAAGTTTCAGATTCAATTGGGAAGGAGATGCTGACTGTTCTACACACCCCAACCAAGTCAGAATCCATATCATCATTTTTAACACCGTTAGCATGTAATTAACGGAAAGGATCACTACGAACCTATTTAAAATCGTATGGGACCAATTTTGAACTTTTAAAAGCTAGAGGACCTATTTGGACCTACCCCTATAGCTAGAGGACCAAAAAGGGTATTAAGCCTATATTATATATATTATTACATCAGAAAAAAAGTTGTGAATTATGTACTTATTAGATTTTAAAAAATAAAAATATTTTTAATTTTATTTAAAAAAAATTATTTCTTGCAACGGTTACGAGCTGTTATTGTAGCTTTGAAGAAGAAATTAAGATGTGGGTCTACAAGAATGATCTGAAATGTACTATGGTTGAAAACTGTTGTTAAATTCCAAAAAAACAGTCGTTGCCTAAAACAACGGTTTTTATCACTATTCGATATTTGCTTGGATGGGGTGAAAATTCATGGTCATTAGTTTAAATACAGCTAGATGGTGAAGTTTTGTAGGGCTAATATCAAAGGAAGTGGGGGAGTTATGGATTGAACGAAGGTTTCTCGTAAGAAATCTATCAAAGGCAATACTAGCTTATCTGTTTGGAGGGAGAATGGTGGTAAAGGCGCGGCTACTGGAGAGCCTATTACATCATTCTTCATATCAATTTCTCAGATAATCTATATGCTAAGGACCTCTTTGAGGTATTTAAGGTGTATGGTGTTATATTGGAGGTTTTTATTCCTAATAGGAGGGATAAAAGAGGTATGAGGTTCAGTTTCGCCCAGTTTAGGAAAGTTCACGATCCGCGGGTTATGGCGGTGAAGCTTGATAGCATTTTTATTCAAGGTAAAAAATGCTATGCAAACGTTCCGCGTTTCCAGAAGGACGTTTAAGTGACCAAGGAAGGATTTCTACCGAGAAAAGTTGTAGCTGTTCGTAAGGATAGTGAAGGAGAAGAGAATAGGTTTGTGTCTAAGGTCTCCTTCGCTCAAGTGGTTAGTAAGGGCAACACAAGAAGGAAAGGTGAGTCCCAGGTACCTTTTACTCCATCTAGTCGGATCAAGATTGATATTCAGGATGTTAAGAGGTTAGAAGCAGTGTTTGTTGGTGTGGTCCATGAAGAGGGCAATCCTTACTTGATACAACAACTTTTGTTTGAGGAAGGATTTTTTGATGTCTTAGCTACACCTCTTGGTGCTAGCATGTGTTTACTTGAATCTAAAAAACAAGGTGATATCCAACAGTTTATTCAGCAATCTAAAGAGTGGTGTGATAGATGATTTTCTGATTTAAAACCATTAAATTTCGAGGATGTAGATAAACAGAGATTTGTGTGGGTGAGTTGTTCGGGTTTGCCTTGTTTTGCTTGGACCTATGATGTTTTCTGTTGTTTGGCTACGAAGTTTGGCACTTTTATTAAAGGAGACGTTGATACGATGAAGAATACCAGGTTTGATGAGGCTAGATTGCTCATTAAAACTAATTGGAGGTATATTTTCAATAAGGAGTTGGTGCTAGAGATTAACGGTACCGAATTCATTATTAGATTGTTTGAAGTTTTCCTGGATTCTGGTGATGGTTCATTGGTTGATGTTGGTGAGGTTGAAGAATTGCTAGAATCATTGGATTCAGATGGTAGCGAAAACGATAGCTCTTGGTCTACTGGGGATGAAGTAGAAGATGATGGGTCTTGTCCTACGAGTACTAGGGAGGCGACTAGTAATAAGGAGGTTGAGGTATTTTCTGAAGATGCAGGTTGTTGTGCAGGTCATATACCTACCCTTATTTGTGATACGTTGGGGGATGTTGAAGGTAGGGCAAGTACTGCGGTTTGTAGGGAGGCCGATTCTCAGGAAAAATTCAATCTAGACTTGGAGGTTACCTCGGAGGGCATGTTACCACTCAAGGCTAACCATTTAGTTGAGGACTCTATAGGTTTTGCTAACATGTTTTCTAACAAGGAAGGGGTGGGCCCGTGCTTGCTTAAGGGCATTGTTACTGGGTCAGATTTTATTGAAGATTTGAATCAACTTGGGTCGGATCCTATCTCTACATCTCATGTTGGGCTTGTGGAGACTTCATCTGGGTCCAAAACTAAAAATAAAAAACCTTTTGTTGACATATACAAGATCCAAATTCCTTTTTCTCCCTCATTTTACTCATCACTTATTAATGCCTCTTCTTCTGCTTTGTTGAAAAGCATACCCTCCAAATCTAGGAACTCCCAAAAGCCATCCCAGAAAAAACTTTCTTCGTTACCCCCCATTGAAGAAGACGATAAGCCTTCGGTTATCCCTGAGAGCTCTTATTCAATCGACGTGTCTTATATTTGCAGAAGTAACTCCAGGTGTAAGGTGGATTTGGTTAATGTCCCTCGTAAGGTGTTGGAATATGTTAAACTCATGGGTATAGAAGTTGATGAAGACGAGGAAGCTTTTAAGAGAGTCATCAGGGGTCTTGAAATGCGCGACATAACATAATTTTCAAATAGGAAGGCTGTTGACAATTATGGGAAATGATCTTCGTGTCTTACAACGTGCGCGGGTGTAATTTACCTCTCAAAAGGAGGAGAATCCGCAACTCTCTTTCGAAAGCTAAAGTCGACTTGTGTTTATTTCAAGAAACTAAGATTTCCTGTATGAAAGATTGGTCGGTTAAAAGTTAATGGGGTAAAGGGGGTTGCGATTGGTCTGCTAGTGGTTCCGAGGGTGCCTCTGGTGGCCTTTTGACTATTTGGAGAAAAGGTTTGTTTATACCTATCTCATCTGTTAAAGGAAAAGGTTTTATTTGTTCTATTTTTGACTGGAGGAATTCCAAATTGTTTGTTGTGAATGTTTACTCCCCCTGCGGACCCAACGATAAGCGTAGATTATGGGCTGATATAATGGAGTTTAAAAACTGGAATCCTGGTGGTAGATGGTTAATAGGGGGTGATTTCAATCTGTTAAATCTAATGAAGAGAGGAAGGGTAGGTGCACAACTTCATCTAGAGATTGTGTGGACTTTCGAGCGCTTATTGATGAACTGGATTTGATTGATCTTCCTTATGTTGGTAATAGTTTCACTTAGTTTAATTCCAATGGTGTGAGTTGAAGCAAGCTGGATAGGTTTCTAGTTGATGAATATCTTATTGATTGTTGGGAGTTAAAGGCTCAATCCATTGGTAAACGTGATATTTCTGATCACCGGTCCGTGTGGATTAAATCTAAAAACTCTAATTCGGGTCCTAAACATTTACGGTTCTTCAACTGTTGGCTGGACCACAAGGACTTCAAATCTTTTATCCAGGAAACTTGGAATTTGTTCTCTTTTCAAGGTTCTCCTACATATGTCCTTAAAGAAAAGCTTCTTGCCTTTAAAGCTCGATTGAAATGGTGGAATGTTCAAGTTTTCGGTTGGCTTGATCTTAAGATTGATAATAACATTGGTGTTATTAACGAAATAAATGAGGTGATGGAGAGGAGTTTGGATGGTTTGTCAGATGAGGACCTTAAAAAGAAAGGAGAGGCTCAAGAGATGTTGTGGAGCAACCTTCGTTTTCGGGAAAGTATGATTTTTCAGAAATCCAAGGCTAAATGGTTGAAGGAAGGGGAAGTCAATAGCCGTTATTTTCATTCAACTTTGAAAGCTAGAAACAGGGTGAATTTTATTTCTGCAATAGGCTCAGATGATCATTTGATTGAAGACCCTGCTCTTTTAAAAGGGGCAACTTTTGAGTACTTTAAGGCTAAATTCTTGAAAGAGGATTTTAATAGACCTGTCCTGAACCTCAACAACATTACGAAACTTAGTTCGGAGGATAAAATTAAGCTGGAAGCTTCTTTTTCTCACGAGGAAATTCGCGTAGCTGTCTTTGCTTGTGAGGGTGGCAAATCTCCTGGTCCCGAAGGATTCTCGTTTAGATTTATCAAGGAGTGCTGGGAAGTTGTTGGCCCTGATTTTGTTAAGTGCCTTGTTCACTTTTCTTCTACTGGTGTGCTCCCGAAAGCCTTCTCATTGTCGTTTCTTGCCTTGGTCCCCAAAGTAGACAACCCTCAAAACTCTGGGGATTATAGGCCCATTAGCCTTGTTGATTGTATCTCTAAAGTTAATTCCAAGATCTTATCCTCAAGATTATCCCCCGGTATTTCCAATTTGCTTTCTCCGGTTTAAACGGCGTTTATACCTGGTAGAAATTTGATGGATGGTGTGTTACTAGCGAACGAGATTATAGATTCGGCTAGAAGAGAAAAGAAATTGTGCCTTCTCTTTAAGGTCGATTTTGCTCAAGCTTATGATTGTGTTGATTGGAATTTCTTGATTCATGTCCTAAGATCTATGAATTTCGGGTCCAATTGGATTAAGTGGATTAAAGGGTCGGTGTGTTCCAACTTTGTTTCAGTTTTGATAAATGGTAGTCCGACGGAGGATTTTGAGGCTTCGAGAGGCTTAAAGCAAGGCGACCCACTTGCTCCTTTCCTCTTTGCTCTTATTGCTGAAACTTTGGCTTTTTTGGTTAGACGTGCGTCTAGTCATAATGTTTTCTCTGGTTTTGGTTAAAATGAAGAAATGTCGGTTGAAATTTTGCAATTTGCCAATGATACCTTGTTGTTTTGTGACGAAGGTTATCCTAATCTTTGGGCCTTGAAGTCTATTCTTAGAGGGTTTAAAACGGTCTCGGGCTAAAAAATCAATTTTTCAAAAAGTTTCATTTATGGTGTTGGTCTAGAGCCCGTTTATATTAAAGCTGCAAAAAGATTCCTCTATTGCAGATCGGGTTCTATCCCATTCATATTTCTTGGCATTAGTATAGGATACGTTAAAAACACGTTTAAACTCATGGGCTGGAAGATATTTGTCTATAGGAGGAAGGGTTACTTTGATAAATATTGTCCTAGTTAACTTTCCTATCCACTATCTTTCCTTTTTCAAGGCTCCTTCGAAAGTTGTAAAAGATATCATTGCGATTCAACGGAGATTTCTTTGGTCCGGCTCGGTGGTCAAAAGACGCATAGCATGGATCAAATGGAACATGTTGTGCAAACCTATTGAGAAGGGTGGTCTTGGTATAAAATTTATTAGGATGTTTAACAAAGCTCTTTTGTCTAATTGGCTTTGGAAATTCCTTGTAGGACGCAAAGAAATTTGGAGGGATTTTTTGACAAGTAGATATGGTAGTCTCAACTATTGGGCGCTTCATTCCGAATCTATTCCTCATCCTGCTGCAGCTTCATTTTGGTTGTGTGATGTGCTTAGTCTTAAAAGGATTGGAATTTCTTATAGCTTCCAATCTGTAGCAATGCATGTCATAGGCTGTGGTGATTGTATTATTTTTTGGAGATCCTTCTGGTGTGGGGAGATACTGTTGAAAGATTTATTCCCCAAATGTTTACTGCTGCAATTAATAAGAAAAGTGTTATTGCTGATTATGGCTTTTAGGATCAGGACAGTTGGGTTTGGTCTTTTGAGAATTGTTGGTTGGATGGGTTAGAGGTCGATCCAGACTCTATTACTTTGCTGTAGAATTTGGTGTCAGATTTCCAGGTCAAGCGTGATGTGGAGGACATTTAGGAATGGAGGTTGGATCCAGGCAAGGTATTCTCGGTGCACTCTTGTTACAGTCATTTGAGAGCAGAAGTTCCAGGTTTCAGTCTTCAAGAACCTGAGGCGTTGCTCCTAAAGGTTGTTTGGAAACCTTGTATCCCTTTGAAGATTAAGATATTTTGTTGGAGGTTGATTTGCGATAGGTTTCCAACTCAAGATAATCTCGCTCAGAAAGGCATTGTTGTTTCTCCTCACGATAAGGTGTGCGTCTTGTGTTTTCAAGAGGATGAGGATGCAGTGCACTTATTTCTTAACTGTCCTAAGGTTCATCTTTTGTGGCTCAAAATTGCAGCCTGGTTAGGATACCCTCCGGTTTCCTCCAATTCTATTAGTAACCATGCTTTGCGTTAGTTTTTGGCTTTGTTCGATAAGGGTAAGGAGGATATGAGTTGTTTTGTGTGGATCATCTCTACTTGGTGTATTTGGATCACAAGAAACAATATCATTTTTAATTATGTTATTTGTGATGTGGAGGACATTTTCAATCGTGTAGTTACCCTTTCTTGGAGATGGTTGGAATTAAGCCGTAGGAGATGTAATCTTTATGATTGGATGAAACATCCTATAGATTTCTTGTAATTTATAGGTTTTTTTTGTTTTCTTCCTCTTTTGATTGGTTTTTTGTATCGGGTTGGAAAATCCATGTTTCTCCCTTTTAATACAAATTGCTTATAAAAAAACAACGGTTTTTATCGGAGAATGGAGTGCAGTCGTTGCTGTTAGAAACTGTTCTCTAAAGAAAACAACAGCAATGGCGTTGTACAAGGCATTGCCGTAGGGTAAAATACTGTTCCTAAAGGCTACAACAACACCTAGGATTGACACGGCCTAAAAATCGTTCTGGTAAGTAAAGGCAACTGTTTTTTAAGCTTTTGCAATGGTTTTCTTTCGATGCCGTATAGTTAAAATGTTGTAGTGGAGGTATTGAAGGGCTACATGAAAACTCGTCACTTATCAACTCGGTGGAGTTAAAACCGAGAGGTAAAGTTATATTCACATGGGTTCGAACCCCAGCAACAATACTTTTATTATTTTGAAAACTAGTCGATCTTATATCTCGGTTTATCTTAAAAACCGATGGGTAAAATTATTTCTTAAAAAAAAAGATTGTTACATTGTTTACCCAAAATATTACATTATTTACCCTAAATATTGTTAAATTGTAATTCCTAGTGTCTAAGTGTGTCGAAGTCGAAGTAGAAGTCAAGTGTCGAAGTCGAAACTTTCAGTGTGTTGAAACAGTTTATTTCACAGATTTGTTTTGATAAGATTTGATATGATTTAGATTAGATTTGATTTAGTTCAAATAGATATTTTGGGCTTTAGAGTTTTGGGCCTTTGTAAATCTAAATCTATAAATAGGGAGAATCCCTTGTATTTTGTAGTAGAGCATTCACAGTTGCAGATTAGCAAGTGAATAAAACTCGGAAATCCCACAGTTAGTGGGTAACATTTTTCTCCAAATATTTCTCCTCTCTCTCGTTTCTTTTCTTGTTTTCGTTCTATATTTTTTCATTGTCATTGCGTATTGTGTGGGTTGTTATTAATCTTGAGATCAATATTGGAAGAGGAATTACCATAGTTTGTGGTTGAATTCCAACAAATATTACATTGTTTACACAGAATATTAAAATAAAAATAAAATTCCCTAGAGATCTAGGTAAAAATCAAATTTCATGAAGATCTAAGTTTTCTTTCTCCTTTTTCTTCATAGGGCAGTCTGTCTTGTAACACCTACTAATGTTAGTAGGGGGTAACACCTAGACTTTCCATCCTGATTGTTACCTTCTTTCAACAGAAAGGAGAATATTTCTAGTTTCACGCTGTCCCAAGATAAAGACATGGGGAAGAGAGAGACTCTGTTGAAAGATTGGTCCGTTGACACTGGACGACGCGCTTAGAGAGATTGGTCTGTTGACACTAGACGACGCGATAAAATCAAGGTTACTTGATTTGAGGAGAGAGTAACAACTCTGCAGGGGAGAATACCATTTGTAACTCCATCGGGATGAGAACGCTTTGACTATCATTCTGCTGAGTAACGAGATCCTGTGAAAGTATAATGGAGCATCAATAAGCAATTCAAACTTTGTAGGCAGTAACACCTACTAATGTTAGTAGGGGGTAACACCTACTAATATTAGTAGGGGGTAACACCTACTAATGTTAGTAGGGGGTAACACCTACTAACTTAAGTAGGAGGTAACACCTACTAATGTTTGGTAACACCTACTAACATAAGTAGGGGGTAACACCTACTAACTTAAGTAGGGGGGTAACACCTACTAATGTTAGTAGGGGGTAACACCTACTAATGTTAGTAGTCCAACTCATGTTCTCATGAAAGTATAATGGAGCATCAATAAGCAATTCATACTTTGTAGGCAGTAACACCTACTAATGTTAGTAGGGGGTAACACCTACTAATGTTAGTAGTCACTTCAACTTTCTAGACACATGTTTTTAATAGTGTTATTGTATATATCTACTTCATCTAAGTTTTATAAATACATTATAAAACAAAAAAAATTCAAAAGAAGTGAAACTTTTAATAAAGAAGCCGAAAGATTCCATCACACAAATAAATTACCACTTACCACTTATAGATACCTTTTTTCACTGAATAGCGCATTCCAGAATGAATCCCTTCTAGAATGAATCCCTTCTCTAGAATGAATCCCTTCTAACATGAATCCCTTCTAGAATGAATCCCGAGATAACCCCTACATTCTTCTTCCTGACTTTTAAAGATGTGGCTACGTAGTTCCAGCATGTCGACATGTTGTATAGAAAGCCAAGAAAAATTTTACCAGGTTTTGTAGACAATGCAATTCGGTCATTTAAAATCACAAGTTCAGTTGAAAGTTCTTCAGAACCCAAAAGTTTAAGATACTCCATTGTTGTGATCAGCAACCCTTGACTTGCTAAAATTTCAGCATATTTCTCAACAAGCTGCACAGAGAGGCACTAAACCACTTCTACTCAGTTGCCAATTCAAGCATGTCATATCAATGTCTATGCTTACTAATATTCAATCATGTTTATTCATATTCTGTTAAGTTTCTCTTGACATTTATATCATCCTTAGTTCCTTGGCCTCCTCTTGGGCCTTATACAAGCATCATTGCCTCCTATTGGGCATCATACAATGAATCTCACCAGCAAGATAACCTTCTCTTGGGCTTCATGCAAGGTGACTTTGGAATCTCATTCAATCCCCCAGCCTCCTCTTGGGCTTTATCCAAGCATCATAGCTTCCTCTTGGGCTTCATTAAAGGACCCTCAGGCTTCTCAAAAGCATAAATAAAATCTTTTAGCCTCACGATCCTGGGATTTGTACAGGATACAACAAAATCATTTAGCCTCACCATCCCGGGCTTTGTACAGGATACAATAAAATCTTTTAGCCTCATTCATCCTAGGCTTTGTATAGGATACAAATAAAAATCCCCAAAAGAGTCAGTCAAATCCTTAGTATTGATGCAGTCTCTTCAAACTTCCTCAACAGTCATTAGCCTTCTCTCAGGCTATTATACAAATAATTTCTCCAGTCAATCAACCTCAATCTTGGGCTTTGTACAATATAGATAAAACTCCCTAGTTGAGTCAATCATCTTCAGCTTCATATCTTGGGCTTCAATCAAGACACCTAAATAAATCCATCTCCTCACAGATGAGACTTTGAGTCATCTATGTAGAAAGATATCTCTTCTAAACACTACATTTCTAATCAAATAATCAAAACTTTCTGCCAGATAATTGATGTAACTGGAACTCTTGTTGATTCAAAATCCAAGGTGGGAATCTCATTCAATCCCCCAGCCTCCTCTTGGGCTATCCAAGCATCATATCTTCCTCTTGGGCTTCATAAAGGACCCTCAGGCTTCTCAAAAGCTTAAATAAAATCTTTTAGCCTCACCATCCTGGGCTTTGTACAAGATACAATAAAATCATTTAGCCTCACCATCCTGGGCTTTGTACATAATACAATAAAATATTTTAGCCTCATTCATCCTAGGCTTTGTACAGGATACAAATAAAAATCCCCAAAAGAGTCAGTCAAATCCTCAGTATTGAGTCAGTCTCTTCGAACTTCCTCAATAGTCATTAGCCTTCTTTCACGCTTTTATACAAATAATTTCTCCAGTCAATTAGCCTCAATGTTGGGTTTGTACAAGACAGATAAAACTCCCTAGTTCACTACAAGAAAATTGACAGATTATGACGGTTATTTTGGCAAATTAAGACGGTTAAAACCGCCGTAATTTTCAAATTTCGACGATTGCTTCACATTCGCAGAAACATGTGTCGCGAGGCCGTATCACGTCGGTTGTCAAAACCGTCACACCAACCGTTGTTAACTTTCACGATGGGTAAGGAACTAACGTAATCTACATATTGCGATGGTTATCAACTGTCATAACTTTCCATTTGATTTTTGTTTTTATTGTTGATTACGACGGTTCCAACTGTTGTAACTTTTTGTTCCACAGGTACATCTGCAGGTAAATCCGTAGGAAATTTCCTTTCCACAGGTAAATCCGCAGGTAATTTATTTTTAAAATTAAAGAAAAATTAGTAGAAATATGAACAGAATGGGGCAGATAATCACATATATTCTTCATTTAACATATATATCATATATGGTTTTGCCCATTCTACCAAATTCATTCAACATAATTTATTTCCCCTCACATTAAGATCTACTGGCTCTAATAATCTAGTTTCGAATTCCATGTATGGTTTGGGCCATTCTACCAAATTCTTGTTATCTTATATAGCTCTTCTTCCTGACACAATTTCCAATAGTAACCCCCAAAACTATATATATCGCTTTTTGTGGTGAGCTCTTGAGTAAAAACATATTCCGGATCCATATAACCTGGAATGCATTTAACATGCTGAAATTAGTATTGTCAATAATAATGGTTTGAAGCATATACAATAGCAAAATACCTAATTGAAACATGAGAGAAAAGGAAATTGAAAAATAAAATGAAGGAACAAAAGCAGTAAACTATTTGATTATAATAAAAAATCAATGATAGTTAGAGAAATTACCAACGCATTAGCTATATCAATGGAAATTTGGATTCTAGTTCGCCAACTTAATGGTGTTTTACTGGGGGTTGTACAAATCAATAAAATATATCACTTTAGATTAAGGGGTTAGTAGGGTAAACAAGCTAGTATATCGTCTGTGTCCTCAATATCTTAACTTCATTATTTTGTTACATCAGTGAATTAATTCGATGTTCACTATGGTCGAAGGTGATGCTAATTAGAAGATGTTGCACAAAAGCACACAAAATTCTCTAGAATAGGAAATCGTGCACATGAGAACAATGTAGTAAAATAATATCTTAAACATGGTAGTGAAAACAATATATAGATGAGAAGCATACAATGAAGATGATCTTTTAAGCTTCCATTTCCCATGTACTCATATAACAGAAACCTGCCTTGTTTATTGATGCAAAAGCCTCGTAACGCGACAAGATGCCGATGGTGCAAATGAGCAAGAGCCTCAATTTCCTTGCATAAGTCTTCCACTCCCTATTTCGAGATTCTGTTCATCTGCTTTACTGCTACAATATGGCAGTCACTGCTACCATTCTAACCTTTAACAACAACATCAATCGGGTTCATCATTGGCTCCACAATGGCACATGTGAAGTAACTTTTTGCCCAAAGCAACCACAATAGAAGATGGTAGTGATGTTTTCCTTTACATATGGTGGTCCAACAAAACACAACACTGGACCCACTGGATCCAGTTTAAGCTGTGATGCATACATACATTTAAATTAGAAACACGTCAAACTTTACAATGCATTAGATATTGACATGCATAGTAGCTAAGTATTTGGAAGCCTTGTGAACTTCTAGGTATTTAAAATTCCATTTCTTGACATCAAGTCACATTTTTCAAAAAATAGTTTTACGCATACAAAAGCTTTTGAGCTACCTAATATTACAACACAGAAGCTTCTGAACTACCAAGTATTACAATATAAAAGCTTTTTCCATCTAACATAATTTTACACATAAGTGTTTAGTTAGTAGCAATGTGATACATTATATCTAAATAGGCAACTGAAAATTACTTATAATACCTTTTTAGGTTAGGATCAAGAGCTGTAAGTGAAATGAAACTCTAGATGAGTATCTCTTTTAGCTTTCTCTCAACCATGATATGTTCATCAACATTATCTCCATACCTCTTGGGTTGTGAAGGTTTTGTTTCCATGTTTTGATTTTTAGATGACCCTTTGGAAATTTGAGTGGAGACATGAGTGTTTTCCAATTGGGGTGGAGATACTGACACTGTATGTTTCGAGCACCTTAATTTATGGAGGAGTGTATCTATGATATTTCTTCGTCTTACTTTGTGGTTGATTACAAGTAGCATCAATATCGTCGTCGCTAAAACCACCACCAATATGTCACTTTCATACCTACTTTCATAATATTGCAACTTATTTTAATATCCAGCACAGATCAAGAATTTATAACATTGCAACAACAAATGCAGGTTAAATTTAATAAGCCAAACACATTATAGGAACACATGCTCAAGTTACCACCTTGAATTTTTTCCAACTTACAGACCATGATCAAAAGAAATCAGAAATGTACTTGACACACTCATCTTAGTGACTTGTGCATGTGTGAGGAAATGAATTATTATGCGCTACCTAATAAGAAGAGGAAAGATAATGTAATTTACTTGAAAATGCTAATATGAGGAAATATGTGATGAGCAAAACTGAAATCAAAAAATTTTAAAAATCCTGAGTCTAACAAACTGAAATTGAACCCAAAAATAGATAATTTTGCAATGGAAGATAGCAAGAAATTTGGTATTGTTCTTCATTGAGTACTAGAGAATAAACAAACTATGATTAATTATGTAAGTCTAATGAATAAAAGCCTTTATAGAAAGAGGTTCTTCGCTGAATACTGAAGAAGAAACAAACTTTGATTAATGATATAAGTCTCTAATGAATATAAAATATAAGCATTTATAGCAAAAAGTTAAACCATTGAACAACAATGTAGAATTTCCTTTACCCTCAAAGGACAATCTTTCTTAACAACAGCTTTGAAATTTGCTGTAACAGAATCTCAGTTCTCATAACAATAAAATTTTACTTTAAACTATAGTCACATTAAAAGACAAACTCCAGCAAAGGTAAGGAAATAATATTCTTGAACACATAATGGCCCTGACATCAGTAACCAGTTTCTTTATACGATTTGATGTGTAATATGTATCTATGTGATACTACTAATGGATTACTTGAGCCACGCAAACTAGTAAACCAAAGGAATAGTGTAAAGCGACTCAAGATAGACCATCAATTCTAAAGCTATTCAAAAAGAGAACAAAAAGGGATGCACATTTAAAGGATCTTGAGCCAAGCATCTAACTAGCAACATTCTCTTCAGACCTACCAACATAACCTCACTCTGCTAACTGTCCTAATTGCCCAACATATGATGGAAACAGATTCAGAAAACACAGAATGTCCAGTAAACAAAAAGTTGATTGAAACACTCAAAACAGGTTGCAGCAAACAAAATGATGATTGAAACACTCATTATCATAGCGCAAACAAGTTGCATCATTATCATTGTCTCTCTATTCTGTCTCTCTACTTTAACAAACTGGTTGCAGCAAACAAGTTAGTAGCAATGATAAGTGTAACAAATAACATCATTATCATTGACTCTCTATTTTGTCTCTCTACTCTAACAAACATATTATGAGGACATGATAATCTATTTGTCTATAACTTAAACTATACTAAAGGTTTAACACTAAAATGGTATATGTAAATTAAGTTCCAAAATACTTTCATAAACAAAATCCCAAAGTGAAATGACAATTTTATTTCCAATTAAAGCTTACTGAAGCAAGTGTATGACAAAGAGATAACCTCACCGCACCGCCTCATACAATGTGCTACTTAAAAAAATACTACAAATACAGAGGGAGTGAAAAACCTCAAGTAACAAAACTGAAGCAAGTGTATGATAAAGAGATAATCTCACCACACCGCCTCATACAATGTGTTACTTAAAAAAATACTACAAATACAAAGGTAAGTGTAGAGGAGGCCTTACCTTTGGTGAATCATCTATGGAGATGGGGAGTTTCTGCTTCTTTCCTCTTGTCTTCTTTTTCTCATGGACTTCCTTCAAATGGGATGGCAGATTGCCAAAAATTATGAGTTAGACATTCAACCATGTTATAGTGTATTATCCATGCTTCTATTTTAGAATGGCTTTGACTTAAAATTTGTCCTGCTAAAAAGTATATTGCTAAGAGAAATGCAGAAGGAAATATGATCACATCAAACACTATTGTGCTCAAAAGTATATTGCTAAGGTAAAGGCAGGAGGAAATACCATTTTTTTGTCTAAACAAGAAAGATTTACTTGGATAATGAAACTTAATGATGTTGATTGAATACCAAACACTTTAAATTGTTCCATTGCTTTAGCCCATAGGGGACAAGCTTATAATTTATTGAGAAGTACTTGCTCCTAACATAAAACAATAAAGTAGTTGAAACAGCCACAACATTTGGAAAAATTGTCCAAATTCCTTGTAAAAAATGAAAAAGGTAATGTTAATTACATGCTTAACTAACTAAACAATAATTTTATCGTTCAAAATTGTATTATCAACATAGGGTGTTCTTGTAACATTCACTTGAATGGAAAGTGTGAACAGACCCCTGCAAGAACAACTCTAGAGAAATACCGTCCAATTGGAAGAAAACAATTATTATTATCTTTATAAAAGGGCCAAATTAATTATTAAGAGAGGTGTGTTATCTTCAATTTAAAAGATGAATAAAAAAATATAAAAGTTGTTAATCATTTCACAGGAATTGTTTGAAGAATATCAAAGTATTATTTTAATGTTAAAATCAGAATATTGTAAAACCATATCCACTATTGCTAGAACACCAACTAATTTTAAAAACTAACCAAGGCTTCTACAAGGAAAGCTGTGGAGTTTCTCACTCCAATAGAGAATCACTCAACTGCAAAATTAAGTCACAAGAACATAATAAATCAACAAAATAATTAGTGCACTTTAACCCAAATTGAAATCAAGACATGGAAACTGAAATAACTTCAAATTAAAGTCAAAACCTGGACATTGAAATACTTTCAAATTGAAAACTAAACCTGAAGATGTAGTGACAAGTAAATCAAAATTGAAATCAATATTCAAACTGAAATTGAAACTTGGAAATATAGTGAGTACCAAATTGAAACCAAAATCGATATTGAAACCTAGAAATATACCGAACAGCAAATCGAATTGAAACAAAAATCAAAACAAAAATTAGGGTTGGGTGAGGTAGAGACTTAAATTACTCACTATTCAGACAAGGGAAATACAAGGGAATGGACAATTTTTGAGGATTCGATTAACATCAGGACCGTCATGACCGTAGAAAACACTGAGGTAGATGAAGGTATATGTTTTGCGATATTTGGAATTTTCCTAAGGGAGAGAGAACATTTTTGTTGATAATCTTTTTGAAATTAAAATTTTTCCTTTAAAGAAGATTTTGAGATTCAAAATGAAGAATAGGGATTAGAATGGTTGAAGATCGTTTTTTCAGAGGAGGTTTTTTTTTATAAGAAGGAGGTGAGAGATTTGACCCAGTTAGAGAAAGTGATGTATTTTAAGTATTTTTATAAAATAAAATTTAAATTAATTGGTTTTAGATACAAAGTATTGCGACACTTATCCAAAACTGTCGTAGACCCTGCCACAAAATTCACATTGCGACGGTTGGATCCGAACAGCCGCAATTTAAGTGTCGCAAAATGAATATTTTCTTGTAGTGGTTGAGTCAATCTTCTTCAGCTTCATATCTTGGGCTTCAATCAAGACACCTAAATAAATCCATATCCTCACGAATGAGACTTTGAGTCATCTCTGTAGGAAGATATCTCTTCTAAACACTACATTTCCAATCAAATAATCAAAACTTTTTTCCAGATAATTGATGTAAGTGGAACTCTTGTTGATTCAAAATCCAAGTTGGAGTCCCTCCTTTATCATGGTTCAAAAACTTTTTCTTTCATCTAACTGATGTAAGTGGCACACTTGTCGATCCTATATCCAAGTTAAGGTCCTTCTCTTAGTATGAAAAGAAATCATAAAGAAAAAGTGGCATTGCTTAACACATTAAGTTAAAGCTTTTTCCTTTTATGACATCAATCTCAAATGATTGTAGTGAATAAGTGAGATATCTCCCTTAAAGATGACAATTTTTTAAATCTTCCAAACACTCTTTTAGCTTCACCATCTTGGGCTTTGAACAAGATACAAAACAACCTTTTTCCTCCCATAGATTAGGAGGAACTACGAACGCTCTGATTTTCCCATTCTCTTTTTCAGGAATACGTAGGCATAAGATTGCGAGATCTTAGCGAGCACACTAATTCAAAAACCTTAGGTTTAGATACCTTCCAAAAACAATAGAAAACCCTAAAACAACAAAAACATTTTCCTCAATTTTCACAAAGGAGAAACTTTCCCAATTTAGCAGCAAACAAACTTAAGCAACCAAGTAATTCAACAGTAGAAATATATATAAATAAAGGTTCCTATAGATTATAATAGATACTCAGGGTGTTAATAGCTTCCCTTAGTATAACCAACACCCGATTCCAGATCTCTTAGCATTTGTAAATAAAACACTTGCGCGCAGGGTTAGTTTAAGATATCTTCCCCTTCCTTTTAAGAATCATAGGATATATATTAGAATTCAGAAAGTAGCACTAAATGCGGTAGTGGTCGCGTCACGAAAACCGGCGCTACTGAAAAATGGCGACTTCACTGGAAATATCTTATTATCCTTCTAATAGGGTTAAACCTTGCATTGCATTTATTCTTACTGTTTTATTTGCTTATTTGCTTTCTCATTTGATATCGTCTGCTGTTTTCCATCATAATATCTGCTTTGTTTAATTTACTGTTATCTGGGAATGTGATTAATACACATGTGGTGAGTTAAAATGTTCTCAGTGTGCCTGAGAGCATATTTTAAGATAGGAGGTGGCATAATCAAGAAGGCTTATAGGGAGTGAATCCAGACCAAGCTAACTTGAAAATCCACCAAATCAATAGAGGTACCCTTTTGGAATTACTGATGTTAAGCTAGCAAGTCGTGAAAACATTACTTTTTCCACTGGGAACCCGTGAAACTGAGGATTAATAAACATTTAACCATTCAACCATTTTTAGGACGTAGTGCGGTGACTATTGGGAATAGTTGATACGCGATACTACACTCGAATGAGATCTATCTTGGGGATATTACAGCTCTCACGATGTCATGCCCCAAATTTTGACCACTAAGATTTCCCATCATTGTGAAAATCATCATCACAATATGGATGGACCATCTTACCTCATTAGTCTCCCCAAAGATGGGTGAGCATCCACTACAATCAAATTTAGGGTTTCAAGCCCTCTAAGAGCCTTAGACAAAGGATCAATCAAGGAATGGCATGATCTTCAACTTGTCTAAACCTCTCAAACATCCACAATGGATCAAGAGGACACCCACATCAAGGATTAAGCACAAGACTGCAACAGTCCAAGTGGATTAAGTCTCAAGATCGCCAGTGTCACCAAATTAGGGTTTTGGTCGACTGGGGCCTCCAGATGGAAGTTTTCCTCTAGGCATGAGCCAATGCTTAAAAGCACAACTTAAGATGCTCCAAGGGACCTCATGGACCCCATCATCAAGTCAATTTAGCCTCAGGGGATGCATTCATAAAAAATCAGGAATTAGGGTTTCTTAACCTAATTCACCCCTAAGTTGACTTTTCGGACAAAACATAAGCCAAGTCCTGAAGAGAGGATTTTAGGGTCTCTAAAACACTACATTGATCCATTTGCAACAAAGGATTGATTGAAGAAGCTTGATCAACAAGTTTCAAATTCATCAGAACCACAATTAGGGTTTCGCGGGAAAAGTCAACTGTGCCTTTGACTTTTGACCCAGGCATGCTCCCAAACCTTGGGACATGATTCAATACACCCTATAACACCTATGAAATTAATCCATCAAGTTTGATTTAGGTCAAGGACTTGATTTCATAGAGGATCGCACAGTTTGGAGTTCATCTAACAAAAAGTCAACTGTGCACAAAAGTCAACTTTGACATTTTGAGATTTTTCACAATTATGGTTCTTTGACCCTAAAATGATGTTAATGTGTGATTGAGATCATCATTCACCAAGAAAAATCAAGAAAAGTGGGATAACTTGTAAAAGGGGTAACCATAAAAAACTTAGAAATTTTCTAAGTTATGGAACAAAGTGGCTAGGGTATCAACTTCCAAGGATCATAACTTGAGATCCAAACAACCATTTTGGCCGATCCAAAGATGGATTTGTAGCTCTCATGGCATAATTTAAAAGTGTCAACTACACCTCATTCCAATTCATCATGGATGTTGAGTTATGGAATGATCAAAATGGCTGAAAACATGAAATGTCACTTTTTCCAACACTTACTGAAATTTTCACTAAGTCAGAATCTGTCTTGCTTTTTTTTCCAAAAGTAGGGGGATTTTTCACTTGGATCCAAAAATTATCAAGACAAACTATGATCACACATGTGTTGTATCATATGAGAGCTTTCCAAAATGGCCAAGAACCCCATCAAACTCAACCTGGGCTAAGAGTTATGACATTGGGAACATGCCTTGCTGCAACTGTCACAACAAGGAAAATTTGTGCATTTTGCTCGATTTGGGCAATTTGTGCAAATGACAAACAAGTTTATCCATCTGAACACCTCAGAGGGAGACCAAGGAGGGACAAACACTGATCCATCAGCCTCCCAAGTCCTTGAAACCAAAAGTAGCATGCCAAACCTAGAAATGCCTAAAAGAGGGACAAGACTCCTATTTTGGTTTGGAGCATTTAATGGATGCACCAAGGTGGCATGGACTGAGCCCTTTCCAACTGAATTTAGTAAAGAATTATCCAAGAACTAGGGAACCAGCAGCCTGTGCTCTGACCTCTAGTCAATGGCTAGAGGAAACTTGGATTCCTATTGATCAACATTTGCCAAACCTCTGATGTAGTTGCCATTCACTATTGCAGCCAAAACAAACTTGCTCTACTATAAATAGAGCTCATTTGTGCTCAGTTTAAGTACACCAAAGCACTACAACACTTGCTTTCCTCAAAATCTCTTTCTCTAGGCAAAAATGCCTTCTTTAGCAAGGTAACTCTAAGTTTTTGAGTTAGAGAGCAATTTCATCATGGCTCATGATCAAAACACATCCAATATGTCATATCTAAGCTGTCCAAACTCTCACAAGTGAAATAAAAAATAGACACTTTAGACAATGATATAAAAAATATGTATACCAGAGAATATATGTTTTGAAAAGTAACTAAGAATTTAACTAAATGTAGTAACAACATCTCATATATTTGGTATTCCTTTGTTATTTATTTGGGGATCCTTAGTTTGTATAATTGCCATCACAAACATGTCAGCATTAGGTTTAGATTAAAAATAAAGACAAAAGCAAAAAATCATGTCTAAAGGTTAATCCTTTTGAGAGAAAGTAATATGATCATTGAAACTTTGTTGACTATTTTACTTCATGTATAACAATATGGATGGAGGGGACTACATAACTTTTTCCAATTGGAAATGCTTTAATCTTTCAGTTTTGTCATGATATATTGTTGTCTATCTTTTCTTAAGGTTGTGGTATTTTAATTATTTCGTCCTTTGTCTTTTATTTACTATTACTATATTATATATACTAGATAAAGCTTCAAGACTTGATTGAAAATTATGGACAATCTTCCTCAGAAGCTTTTGAAAGTGTATTGGGCAAACAAAAACCTAAGAGATTGCATTGCCATGGAAGAACCTTAACACCGACTCTCTTGAAAAGAAATGAAGAAATTTCAAAACTTAAAAGAGAGCATGTTGTTGAGGTTAGACAATTTAATGATAGGATACAAGAGATAGAAGAGAAACTTCGTCAAGATAAGGAAGAAACAGATTGAAATATTCAACTTCTTCTTAAGACCGTTTTGAATCAAAACACCTCAGAGTTAGATATAGAAGCTCTAACAGCTTTGATCTCATCTCCTGCAACTGATGCTAATAGTGTCTTACGTTGTTCTGGATCAACACATGCTCCAACTAATGATCGAGTAATATTGAATTGTTTTATGATTTAAATTATAATTTTAGAGCCTTTGGATAATATTCTTATTTAAATTATATTCTTGTTTGATGCCCCAACTAATAATCTTATTACTTTTATTTTGTAGGTCATTGTAATACCCCATATTCTCTTAACGCTCAATTGGATATCAAAAGAGATCGAATTAGTGTCTATGTACTCTATCTTTGGTTAATTGGAATAATGGAATCTTCTAAGTGCTCTAAGTGTTGACAATTGGGATTAATAGAGCAACTAGTGAACTCTGAAGAGATCAATTATTTAATACAGAGACAAATCAATATTTATTAGTTCAAGAGAGGAATTTTATGGTAACTCTAATAATTGATCAAATGGTGTTAGACGACAAAATATCGGTTTGGAGATATTTTATATCATTGGATTATATTATAATATATATTAATTATATGTTATATATATTTGGTGAATGGGAAGAGAAAGAAAAAAATATATAGTAAGAAGAAAGAAAGAAAGAAAGGGAAAAAAGGGAAAGAAGAAGAGAAACTCTTGGAAGGGAAAGAGGAGTTCATGGCTTCATCATCTTCACCATCATCTCATTTTCTTCTTCATCAAAGAGGTGAGTTCCATTAGTTAGGAACTTTGGGGTAGAAATTGGTGGAAAAGATATTGGGGTTTTAGGGTTTGTGTCATTTGTATGTTGATGTTTTTATGATATTCTTGTGGTGTGTGAGTATAAGAATGATGTAATTAATGGTATGAATGCTTGGTAAATAATGGGTTATGTTTGGGTTGATAGAGTATGAGTTGGGAGTGATTTGGATGAAGAAAAATAGGTTTTTCTATTGTTTATGCGCGGTTAATCGGTTAACCGTATATGGTTAACCGATTACCACTGCTATTTCCAGAAAAATGAAAATTGAATCGCTCATAACTTGAGTTTCGTAACTCCGTTTGACGCGTGGTCAGAAGCGCTGAAAATCTAATTTTATGCTCTATGTGATGGTGAGGTAGAAACATGGTAATATGCCATGGATGGTTAAGATAAATTTTGGAAAGTAATATATGTGATTATATTGATATTTATGTGTTTGTAAATCACCATGTTTGGTTATATTGATGTGAGGGGCTATTATATATGGTACATGTATGCTATTATTTTATGCCATATATGTATGTTGTTAAATGTGATTGTGTGATAACATTCCTAAAAAGAATTAAGAAAAAGTGAGTAAACCTTACCATAAACCAAGTGATGTGACGTAGGTTGTAACTTGGGGATAATAGAGAATCTAGATGGCAATGCTTGTGCATTCGATGCCTAGGTGTGCATCCTTGATGAGTAGTTGTCTAGAGGAGAGGGAGACATTATAGGGAACATGTGTGGACCTTTGTGTTGTTTGTGTTTAAGGCATTTGTGGCCTTGTGATTGTCGAATACAATCACGCTTGTGCGAGATCACGTAATCGGAACGGTTTCCCTTGAGACTTGCCGTTTCGCGAGGTGAAGCTTGTTTAGAGCTCCTCTGGAATATACGCATGATTACTTGCAGGTTTGATTCCCACATTTAGTACGAATGGAACCTACGGGTAAAGAGACTTGTGATTGTTAACTGGCCATGTGAAGTGACGATTCATAAGGTGATAATATGGTCCTTAGTTTCCGAATCCATTTCGTATGTCAACTTCTAGACGTAGAAGAGAACGGGAAAAAGGAATGCCTTGATGAGGTTACCGATTAGTGATATTTTGAGTTGCTGAACTCATGAGCATGTTTCCATATAGTGTGAGATTATGAACTCAAAGTCATATCCCTTCCCTTTTGACTTGAGTTAGGATTGGTTAGAACCTTGTAGAGCCGAGTGAATCCAAAAGATAGAGGAACTAACTGAGATTATTATCTCACTGAGATTATAATCTCACCCCAATATTGTTGTTGTTTTTCAGGTATTGTTTGCAGGTATGTTTTACAAGTGGTGTTATGCTTGGATGTTTCAAGAGAAGCTTAGTTTGAGTTTTATTCCGCTGTGTATTATTTTCTTGTACAATGAAGGATATTGTACCTTGATCTTAGATTTTATTATTTTGGCTAATTTCCATGTCTTGTAGCATAGGTTGTATTTATGTTTTAGTAATGGTCAAGTATGTGAATTATGCCAATAGGTACTTGTGATGGTGTCAGTACCAAATAAAAACACTTGTATGATATTATTCTAGATATATATTATATAGGGCGTTACAGTCATGAATAAAGATTTTCAATCATTCGAAGATGAAGAGACATAAATGTAGAGATGTATATATATATATAATATATGAATTATATTATGTAATTTTTTTAACATATAAGATCATTTTAAAATTTGTATATTATAGGCTTAATACCCTTTTTGGTCCTCTAACTATAGGGGTAGGTCCAAATAGGTCCTCTAGCTTTTAAAAGTTCCAAATTGGTCTCATACGTTTTTAAATAGATCCACGTTTGTCCTCGCCGTTAGAAAAGTTAAAATTTTAATTAAAATCTTGATGACATGGCATGGGTGTGCTGATGTGTACGTTTCTAAATGGGGATGTGGCACGGTGGTTATAGGTCAATTCATTTCCCACTCTTATTTTCATTAAGTCATTTCAGTTCCATGCCTCTAACCCTAGAACAGTCACACAAACACGAAGACGGTCGAGGGTGAAGACGAAGACGAAGATTCACAGACATACGATTGAAGACGAAGTAATATCCTGGTAAATGGCTATGTTCCTTTCGTAGAATTTACGTTTTCTGTAATCTAGGGTTTGTGTGTAGATAGAAAGTTAGTTTTCTGTAATCTAGGGTTTGTCGCCCCCTTTTTAAAATTAGGGTTTTTATTGTTCTTTTCGTAAAGTTTTTGCTTGTTTATGATATTAGGTTGAAATGGAACAAATGATTACCCTCAACATTCATCATAGTGGGGAATTTATGGATTATGATAAAACGAACTATGTGGGGGGTAAATGTAACGAATTACAGGTAGATGTTGATAGGTGGTCGTATTTTGAGTTAATAGGTGTTTTGAAAGATATAGGGTATACTGAGGTAGACAACATCTACTACAAGGATCCTACATTTGAGATTAATGTGCTTAGTGATGATAAAGGTGCGTTAGAGATAGCTGACCTATGTAGGGTACACCTGAAGGTCGACATATACATTGAACACCCATTATCCCAACCTGAGTATGTTGATGAGGGTGACACATTAAATAAAGAACCTACAAATATGGAGGAGGACATATTAAATGAAGAACCTTTGGATGTTGTGAATGAAAAACAGTATGATATTGTTGCTGAACTTGTTGATCAAGTCCTTAAGGATGTAAACAATTATGTTGAGTGTATGACTGCTGATAAGGGTGTCAAGGATGGTGAGAATATGAATTCTGGTGATGGTCTTGAGAAAGAGGGTGTTAAGAAAGAGGGTGTTGAGAAGAGGGTGTTGAGAATATGAATTCTGGTGAGGGTCTTAGGAATATGAATGGTGATGGGATTCATGGTCAGGTGCATGATGGGAATGATACTTCATCTTATGACAGTGAGGATTCATCATATAATTATGATAGTGCCTTGGAGCTTAATTTTAGTGATTCTGATGCTAGTCTGGATTATGATGAAGAACATGTTGCCAAAATGGTGGAGTATGATGAGAAACATGAAGGAACTAGTAAAATGAAGAAACGGAAAAGGGAAGCAGATAGTGGAGAGGAGAATGGAGTTGTGTATTGAAATTCTGGTATTAGATATGTGATGTCAAGTGAGATGTCACAACATCAATATCTGTTGTATGAATAAGGCAGTAAAACAACAATAAATCAACACAACGAATTGTTCACCTAGTTCGATCTAACAACCTACGTCTGGGGGCTACCAAGCCAGGGAGGAAATTCACTATTAGTAGTATTAATTCACAGGCTCTACAATCAACATACCAGTTGATAGTCTACTCACTTAATCACTACCTAACAACACTTATACCTAAGAACCTCTTAGATATGAGACACCTCTCACTCCCCCTCAAACACCACAGTGATACAATTCAAAGATTACACAGTATAGAAGTCACACTTCAAAGACACACCATGATCGTGCTTAAAAGCTTTGATCAAGAACAATACACTCTTGCTTAAAAGCTTTTAGAGTGAACAAATTACAACTCAAACAATCAGACCAATTCAAGCATCAAGGATGAATGAACGGCTTACAAAATACAGACGAAAGCACAAACCCTAACACTTGACCCTCAAATCACAATATCTTGTCTTCGTACTCTTCAAGTATGGTTGAGGCTGCTTTAAATAGAAACTTATTCTTGGGCCTGGGCAATATGAATTCACATAATTGATTTAACAATTAAAACCAATTTTAACTTCAAATCTTTTCTCCCTAAATAGAGAAACAACCGATTGCACTGAATAAATCTACACCAAGAATTTTGTCTGATATCCTCAAACAGAATTTTCCAAGATATATTAAAAATAGCGCAGCTCTATAAACAAACCAAACTGATGTACTATCAACAGATGTCAGGACATTGTGTTTGACATCAGTACACAGACCTACAACACAACATATACACCTTATGATGAATGTTAGAAACACAAAAGCACATGTTTAGACATCAAGCAAGACATCTTGAACCAGCACATTGTTTTACCAAAATAGCTGCCAACACCAGAACTAACAAACTTCCCCTTTGGCAAATTTTGGCTAAAATAATATCAGCACACATCAGAGATACCAACAGCAGAAATAGCACCACAACCATATCTAATATACGCAGCTCATCACAAAAAAAACTACTCTCACCAAAAATTAAGGCTACTCTCCCTCTTTTTAGCCATAATAGGACAAACTCTGAATATGGAAGAAAGCACAAAGTTCTGACAATTAGTCAAACATGGTCAAACTTCAAGTTTCAAAAACAAAAAAAAATGCCAAGAAGGAATGTTGAACCACAGCACAAAACTCAACAGAGAGAAGTGCACAAACACCAAACAACTTTGACTGACCAGGCGATACAAACAATGACTATTATTTGAAATATAAGACCCACATAAAATGCTTGAGGAGACATCCAAACAAGGAAGGAAACATGAGCCAGTCCTCCAGAACATTTGAAGCACACAAGGGTCAGTTGAAGCAAGACCAGAAAAACAAGACCAACAAGCCGAATGAGATGACTTCCAAAGAGATGACAACAGCTGGATCCACTACAGGTGCAACAAGAACAGGAAGAAAGACAGAAACAAGGATGAAGACCATCAAGAAACCTCCAGTGCTACTACATGCTTCTGATGATGAAGCAGATAAAGACTGGGTTAATTTCATTAACTCAGGTGGTTGGAATGAGTAGCTGGCTTCAAACATGAAAACTTTTTGCTTGTAGTTTCTGTTGGAATAAAAATGTAATGTTGTGTGCTTCCAGTAATAAAATTGTTCTATGTTTATTTCCAACAAGGTTTCTCACTTTGTCACTAAAACAATTGCACCACACACATCTACCAGCAAAAGAATCTACTAATCCTCATATATGCAAATCCCCAATTTGTTTCTTAAATTTTCAAATTGATTTGCTTCTAGGGCCTTAGTAAAAATATCATCTAATTGCAGTTCAGTAGCAACATGTTCCAAAGTAACCACTTTGTCTTCAACCAAATCTCTGATAAAGTGATGACGTATATCAATATGTTTTGTCTTGCTATGTTGAATTGGGTTCTTGGAGATATTGATAGCACTAAGATTATCACAGTACAATGTCATGACATCTTGCTTGACATTGTATTCAGTTAACATTTGCTTCATCCAAATAAGTTGAGAACAACTACTCCCAGCTGCTATATTCTCAGCCTCAGCAGTAGGGAGGGACACACAGTTATGCTTTTTTCTAAACCACAAGATAAGATTGTTCCCTAAGAAGAAGCAACCTCCTGAAGTACTTTTTCTATCATCAGCACTCCCTGCCCAATCAGCATCATAATATCCACTCAGTTCAGTGCCTGATCCATGACTGTATAGAATACCATAGTCACTAGTACCATTCACATATTTCAGAATTCTCTTCACTTGATTCATGTGGCTAACCTTAGGTTCAGATTGATATCTGGCACAGACTCCTACAGCAAAGGAGATATCAGGTCTGCTAGCTGTGAGATACAGTAGGCTTCCAATCATGCTTCTGTATAGGCTTTGATCAACACTAACTCCATGTTCATCCTTGGACAACTTCAGATGAGTAGGTGCAGGTGTCCTCTTATGATTAGCATTCTCTAGACCAAACTTCTTCACTATATTCTTTGCATATTTGCTCTGTGAGATAAATATGGAATCTTCCATTTGTCTAACTTGCAGACCCAGAAAATAGCTGAGCTCACCAACAAGACTCATCTCAAACTCAGACTGCATCTGTTTCACAAAATGTTCAACCATTGCATCTGACATCCCACCAAACACTATGTCATCAACATATATTTGAGCTATCAACAATATTCCTCCTTCCTCTTTGACAAACAAAGTCTTGTCAATTCCACCATTTATGTAACCATTCAGAGCCAAGAATTCAGTAAGCCTGTCATACCAAGCTCTTGGTGCTTGCTTCAAACCATAAAGAGCTTTCCTTAGTTTGTAGACATGATTAGGAAATGTTGGATCAACAAACCCTTTTGGTTGATCTACATAAACTTCTTCATTTAAGTACCCATTCAAGTAAGCACTTTTCACATCCATCTGAAATAGCTTGAATTTGAGATTATAAGCTACACCTAAGAGTAACCTGATAGATTCCAATCTGGCCACAGGAGCAAATGTTTCATCAAAGTCAATTCCTTCTACCTGAGTGTATCCTTGTGCAACCAGTCTAGCCTTATTTCTGGTGACCACCCCTTGTTCATCAGATTTATTCTTGTAAACCCACTTGGTGCCAATCACATTTATTCCATCAGGTCGTGGAACAAGATCCCAAACTTCATTTCTTTTGAATTTTCCCAACTCTTCTTGCATGGCATTAATGCAAAATTCATCAGTCAATGCTTCTTTCACATTTTTGGGTTAAATTTTGGACACAAAGCAAGAGTTTGACACAACTTCTCTTGACCTAGTGACAACTCCTGAGTTTGGATCACCTATGATAAGCTCTTTTGGATGGTCCTTCTGTACTCTGATAGATGGTTCCTTATTAGGTTGTTCAGGTTCAGGATCAGGTTCAGCAGCAACAGGACTGGGATTTACACTTCTGTCTTCAGCTTCTATTGATACATCATCACGACATATTCCAACATCATCTATGACATCAGGATCCTCCTTTATTCCACTGTCATCAACAACAACATTTATAGATTCCATCATGACTTTGGTTCTGGAATTGAATACCCTATAAGCTCTGCTGTTTGTAGATTATCCCAGGAAGATCCCCTCATCACTTTTTGGATCCATTTTTCTCCTTTGTTCACGATCTGTCAGGATATAACACTTACTACCAAAGACATGAAAGTACTTCACACTAGGTTTTCCTCCCTTCTACAATTCATACAAGGTAGCTGAAGTACCTCTTCTCAAGGTCACTCTGTTGTGAATATAACAAGCAGTATTCATAGCTTCAGCCCAGAAATGATAAGGAAGCTTTTTGGCATGTATCATTGCCCAAGCAGATTCTTGAATGGTTCTGTTCTTCCTTTCAACTACTCCATTTTACTGAGGAGTAATAGGAGAAGAAAACTCATGACTGATGCCTTTATCAGAACAAAACTCAGCAAACTTTCTATTTTCAAACTCTCTCCCATGATCACTCCTTATTCTGATGACATTGCTCTCCTTTTCCCTTTGGAGTTTCTGACATAGATCTTTAAACACATCAAACACTTCCGTTTTGTCTTTGTTGAATTTCACCCAAGTGTACCTGGAATAGTCATCTACTACAACATAAGCATATTTCTTCCCACCTAAACTTTCCACCTGCAAATTCTTCACTCCTGTCATGTGTCTTGAACAGCCACTGTCAAAGTACCAGTCTTCTTTAGTAGAGACTCTAAGAGAAGTATGAGCTATCAAGCTGACAACATCAGTTTTGGTGACCCATTGCTTCTTTTGCTTGATGACTTGATTACCTTTAAGAATGACCTATATGGGTGCACAATTAGAAGTACTCTTAGGTTACCCATGCAACTTATAACAGAATGCCTTTATGTGTCCAAACCTCCCACAGTGATGACATCTCCAGCGCCTGAATTTCTTCCTAGAGGGAGTCCTGTCAGGATGTTTCAACATCTGCTTCAACATCACTGGTTTGGAACTAGGAATAACCTCATTTGAAGCAGATCCACTATTGAACCCCAATCCACTTTTGTTTCCTGCAGTTCTTCCAACATCCAGAATCTTGTCTAGAACATTAGTCCCACTATTCAGCATTCTAATAGACTTGGACATAGATTCAAGTTTAGAGTTCAGCACAGATACTTCATCTTCCAGCTTGGCAATGGTTTCCAAATGCTCTGTCTTTTCAGCCTTGAGTTGGGTAATAATCTTCTTTTACCTCTCCCCTTCTTGACAGGCTTCTTCACTTTCAATACATAGCTCTCTATAACAATCAATAAGCTCATCATATGTGCTCTCTTCATTCATAGACTCATCATCAGAGATATACCTTCCAGTCAAAACCCTAACATGCTGGGAAGTCTCTTCATCTTCCTCACTCTCAGTATCAGACCAGGACACAGATAAGCCCTTTTTCTGTTTCTTGAGATATGTAGGACATTCTTTTCTGATATGACCATAACCTTCACACTCATGACATTGGATTGCTTTGTCATGATTAGACTTCTCTTCAGTTGTTGTTATCTTTATCTGATCACTTAACTTGTTAATGTCATATGAGATGTTCTTAACATTTGGTCTATATTTCCTGTCCATTCTTTTCAAAACCCTATTAAACTGTCTTCCTAGCATAACAATAGCATTGGATAGCTCTTCCTGAGTTTCAGGACCACACACTTTCTCCTCATCCTCTGTACTAGACAGCAAAGCTATGCTTTTGACCTTCTTTTCAGATCTGTCATTCAATCCTAGTTCAAATGTCTGAAGTGACCCAATCAGTTCATCAACCCTCATCTGGCTGATGTCTTGAGCTTCCTCTATAGCAGTCACCTTCATATCAAATCTCTTGGGAAGAGATCTGAGAATTTTTCTCACAAGCTTCTCATCAGACATCCTTTCTCCTAGGACACTAGAAGCATTTGACAGTTCAAGTATATCATGTGAAAGTCATGAATGATCTCTTCATCTTTCATCTTCAAGCTTTCAAACTTTGTTGTTAGCAGCTGAAGTCTTGACATCTTGACTTTGGAGGTTCCTTCATGAGTTATTTTTAGAATATTCCAAGCCTCCTTAGCCACTTCACATGTGTTGACCAGCCTGAAGATGTTCTTGTCTATACCATTAAATAAGGCATTCAAGGCCTTAGAATTCCCAAGTGCAAGTTCATCTTCTTCCTTGGTCCACTCCTCTTCAGGTTTCAGCTTTGACACACCATCTTTTCCCACAATGACAGGGTATTTCCATCCTGTCAAAACAGCCTTCCAAGCCCTGCTGTCTAAAGACTTCAAAAAGGCAACCATGCGAGGTTTCCAATAGTCATAATTTGATCCATCAAGAATAGGGGGTCTATTCACAAATTCACCACTCTCCTTGTCCATTGTACCAGAAAGTAACAACCCTAGATCTCACCCAGATGCAGAGCATGATGACCTGCTCTGATACCAATTGAAATTCTGGTATCAGATATGTGATGTTAAGTGAGATGTCACAACATCAATATCAGTTGTATGAACAAGGCAGTAAAACAATAGTAAATTAACACAACGAATTGTTCACCCAGTTCGGTCTAACAACCTACGTCTGGGGGCTACCAAGCCAGGGAGAAAATTCACTATTAGTAGTATTAATTCACAGACTCTACAATCAACATACCAGTTGATAGTCTACTCACTTAATCACTACCTAATGACACGTCTACCTAAGAACCTCTTAGATATGAGACACCTCTCACTCCCCCTCAATCACCACAGTGATACAATTCAAAGATTACACGGTATAGAAGTCACACTTCAAAGATACACCTTGATCATGCTTAAAAGCTTTGATCAAGAATAATACACTCTTGCTTAAAAGGTTTTAGAGTGAACAAATTACAACTCAAACAATCAGACCAATTCAAGCATCAAGGATGAATGAACAACTTACAAAATACAGACAAAAGCACAAACCCTAACACTTGACCCTCAAATCACAATATCTTGTCTTTGTACTCTTCAAGTAGGGTTGAGGCTGCTTTAAATAGAAACTTATTCTTGGGCTGGGCAATATGAATTTACAGAATTGATTTAAGAATTAAAACCAATTTTAACTTCAAATCTTTTCACCCTAAATAGAGAAACAATCGATTGCACTGAATAAATCTGCACCAAGAATTTTGCCTGCTATCCTCAAACAGAATCTCCCAAGATATATTAAAAATAGCGCAGCTCTAGAAACAAACCAAACTGATGTACTGTCAACAGATGTCAGGACATCGTGTTTGACATCAGTACACAGACCTGCAACACAACATATACACCTTATGATGAATGTTAGAAACATAAAAGCACATGTTAAGACATCAAGCAAGACATCTTGAACCAGCACATTGTTTTACCAAAATAGCTGCCAACACCAGAACTAACATGTATGATAGTGAAGAGTTAGAGAGTGAATGTGACATTGAGGATGATGAAGAACCAAGCAGATATCAGCATAATTTCTGATATGCTTCTGCTATTATGTGTAATGTTGTGTGCTAAGTACTTATGGTGTACACTGCTTCTGATATTCTGCTATTATTGTAATGATACTTCTGTTATGCTGTAATCAGATTATGCTACTCATATTTTATGTCAAATTATGCTATTATCATAATATTCTGTTAAATTACGGTGTACAATGTTTCCTATTTTGTATTTATACTTCTGTTATGGTGTAGTCAAATTATTCTGTTAAAAACTATTAAAATTATGTTAAAACCTGTCAAACCATTTAGTGTACAAACTGTTAAAAACTGCTATTTAGTGTGCAAAACAGGTGCCCAAATTTGGTGTACAAAATCAGGTCTATTACTGCAAAACAGGTGCACAAATTTAGTGTACAAAACAGATGCATAAACTGTTATTTAGTGTACAAAACAGATGCACAAATTAAGTGTACAAAACAGGTTCACAAATTTGGTGTACAAAATCAGACCATTACTGCAAATTTGTAGAAAACTCATGCCACAAATTTGGTGCACAAATCTGTATGCCACAAACTACTGCAACTTCTAAAATATGTTTATGACAACAACAAAACAACTCGTTTACTAAGACCACTGATAAATATGGCAACACATGATAAATATGTCAACAACAATAAAAGAGTAGATTTGGTAACAACAACTGATACATCAGGAAACAAAACTAAAAAATTGGTAACAACAATACTCTTTTACTCAGACCATTAGTACATGTTATGGAAGCAACTTTTACATCAATTTCAACATTCACAACACCTTAACCACTAAAACAAATAACACAATAAAGCACAAGGACTTCCAGATCATCTTCCATTTCCTTGTGTTCTTCAAAGCTTCATCTTGCTGCAAATTATTGACCTTCAACACTTCAACCATGCTTTTTGCCTCAGCCAACTCTTTTTGGGCTTCTTGCAACTCCTTAAATTTCACTTCAATCTTTCATTGCAGATTCCTCAAGCTTTCCTCCTTGCCATCTCTTGAATCATCATAGAACCATTCAAATAAACCGCACCCAGCATTCGTATGTCCCTATACATATATGCAGGCAACTTATTAATAGTGAAGTTGTAACGGATGGAATGGATGTGTTTGACAAAGAAGATTACCTTAAAATGTTGACAACCCCAGAAAAGCTTTCCATAATTTTGGACGGTTCTTGCCTTGCGAAGTACAGCAAGGTCTCCACATGCACACATGACTTTCCCAAAACTGGTATACACTTGCGAATCGACGCGAGTTCTTGAAGATGAAGAAGAAACGCACCCAGAACTCATTATTGATAGTGGATTTTCCTTTCAATTTGGTATATTTTGGATAATTGATAACCTAGGGTTTGGAATTGGGATTCGATTTATAAAGTTTCAGATTCAATTGGGAAGGAGATGCTCATTGTGCTACACACCCCAACCAAGTCAGAATCCATATCATCATTTTTAACACCGTTAGCATGTAATTAACAGAAAGGATCACTACGAACCTATTTAAAAACGTATGGGACCAATTTTGAACTTTTAAAAGCTAGAGGACCTATTTGGACCTACCCCTATAGCTAAAGGACCAAAAAGGGTATTAAGCCTATATTATATATATTATTACATCAGAAAAAAAGTTGTGAATTATGTACTTATTAGATTTTAAAAAATAAAAATATTTTTAATTTTATTTAAAAAAAATTATTTCTTGCAACGGTTACGAGCTGTTATTGTAGCTTTGAAGAAGAAATTAAGATGTGGGTCTACAAGAACGATCTGAAATGTACTATGGTTGAAAACTGTTGTTAAATTCCCAAAAAAAACAGTCGTTGCCTAAAACAACAGTTTTTATCACTATTGGATATTTGCTTGGATGGGGTGAAAATTCATGATCATTGGTTTAAATACAGCTAGATGGTGAAGTTTTGTAGGGCTAATATCAAAGGAAGTGGGGGAGTTATGGATTGGACGAAGGTTTCTCGTACGAAATCTATCAAAGGCAATACTAGCTTATCTGTTTGGAGGGAGAATGGTGGTAAAGGCGCGGCTACTGGAGAGCCTATTACATCATTCTTCATATCAATTTCCCAGATAATCTATATGCTATGGACCTCTTTGAGGTATTTAAGGTGTATGGTGTTATATTGGAGGTTTTTATTCCTGATAGGAGGGATAAAAGAGGTATGAGGTTCGGTTTCGCCCAGTTTAGGAAAGTTCACGATCCGCGGGTTATGGCGGTGAAGCTTGATAACATTTTTCTTCAAGGTAAAAAATGGTATGCAAACGTTCTGCGTTTCCAGAAGGACGTTCAAGTGACCAAGGAAGGATTTCTACCGAGAAAAGTTGTAGCTGTTCGTAAGGATAGTGGAGGAGAAGAGAATAGGTTTGTGTCTAAGGTCTCCTTTGATCAAGTGGTTATTAAGGGCAACACAAGAAGGAAAGGTGAGGCTCAGGTACCTTTTACTCCATATAGTTGGATCAAGATTGATATTCAGGATGTTAAGAGGTTCGAAGCAGTGTTTGTTGGTGTGGTCCATGAAGAGGGCAATCCTTACTTGATACAACAACTTTTGTTTGAGGAAGGATTTTTTGATGTCTTAGCTACACCTCTTGGTGCTAGCATGTGTTTACTTGAATCTAAAAAACAAGGTGATATCCAACAGTTTATTCAGCAATCTAAAGAGTGGTGTGATAGATGGTTTTCTGATTTAAAACCATGGAATTTCGAGGATGTGGATAAACAGAGATTTGTGTGGGTGAGTTGTTCGGGTTTGCCTTGTTTTGCTTGGACCTATGATGTTTTCTGTTGCTTGGCTACGAAGTTTGGCACTTTTATTAAATGGGACGTTGATACGATGAAGAATACCAGGTTTGATGAGGCTAGATTGCTCATTAAAACCAATTGGAGGTATATTTTCAATAAGGAGTTGGTGCTAGAGATTAACGTTATCGAATTCATTATTAGATTGTTTGAAGTTTTCCTGGATTCTGGTGATGGTTCATTGGTTGATGTTGGTGAGGTTGAAGAATTGCTAGAATCATTGGATTCAGATGGTAGCGAAAACAATAGCTCTTGGTCTACTGGGGATGAAGTAGAGGATGATGGGTCTTGTCCTACGAGTACTAGGGAGGCGACTAGTAATAAGGAGGTTGAGGTATTTTCTGAAGATGCAGGTTGTTGTGCAGGTCATATACCTACCCTTATTTGTGATACGTTGGGGGATGTTGAAGGTAGGGCAAGTACTGCGGTTTGTAGGGAGGCCGATTCTCAGGAAAAATTCAATCTAGACTTGGAGGTTACCTCGAAGGGCATGTTACCACTCAAGGCTAACCATTTAGTTGAGGACTCTATAGGTTTTGCTAACATGTTTTCTAACAAGGAAGGGGTGGGCTCGTTCTTGCTTAAGGGCATTGTTAATGGGTCAGATTTTGTTGAAGATTTGAATCAACTTGGGTCGGATCCTATCTCTACATCTCATGTTGGGCTTGTGGAGACTTCATCTGGGCCCAAAACTAAAAAGAAAAAACCTCTTGTTGACATATACAAGATCCAAATTCCTTTTTCTCCCTCATTTTACTCATCACTTATTAATGCCTTTTCTTCTGCTTTGTTGAAAAGCATACCCTCCAAATCTAGGAACTCCCAAAAGCCATCCCAGAAAAACTTTCTTTGTTACCCCCCATTGAAGAAGACGATGAGCCTTCGGTTATCCCTGAGAGCTCTTATTCGATCGACGAGTCTTATATTTGCAGAAGTAACTCCAGGTGTAAGGTGGATTTGGTTAATGTCCCTCGTAAGGTGTTGGAATATGTTAAACTCATGGGTATAGAAGTTGATGAAGACGAGGAAGCTTTTGAGAGAGTCATCAGGGGTCTTGAAATGCGCGACAGAACATAATTTTTAAATAGGAAGGCTGTTGACAATTGTGGGAAATGATCTTCGTGTTTTACAACGTGCGCGGGTGTAATTTACCTCTCAAAAGGAGGAGAATCCGCAACTCTCTTTCGAAAGATAAAGTCGACTTGTGTTTATTTCAAGAAACTAAGATTTCTTGTATGAAAGATTGGTCGGTTAAAAGTTAATGGGGTAAAGGGGGTTGCGATTGGTCTGCTAGTGATTCCGAGGGTGCCTCTGGTGGCCTTTTGACTATTTGGAGAAAAGGTTTGTTTATACCTATCTCATCTTTTAAAGGAAAAGGTTTTATTTGTTCTATTTTTGACTGGAGGAATTCTAAATTGTTTGTTGTGAATGTTTACTCCCCCTGCGGACCCAACGATAAGCGTAGATTATGGGCTGATATAATTGAGTTTAAAAACTGGAATCCTGGTGGTAGATGGTTAATAGGGGGTGATTTCAATTTGTTAAATCTAGTGAAGAGAGGAAGGGTAGGTGCACAACTTCATCTAGAGATTGTGTGGAGTTCCGAGCGTTTATTGATGAACTGGATTTGATTGATCTTCCTTTTGTTGGTAATTGTTTCACTTGGTTTAATTCCAATGGTGTGAGTTGAAGCAAGCTGGATAGGTTTCTAGTTGATGAATATCTTATTGATTGTTGGGAGTTAAAGGCTCAATCCGTTGGTAAACGTGGTATTTCTGATCACCGGTCCGTGTGGATTAAATTTTAAAACTCTAATTCGGGTCCTAAACATTTACGGTTCTTCAACTGTTGGTTGGACCACAAGGACTTCAAATCTTTTATCCAGAAAACTTGGAATTTGTTCTCTTTTCAAGGTTCTCCTACATATGTCCTTAAAGAAAAGCTTCTTGCCCATAAAGCTCGATTGAAATGGTGGAATGTTCAAGTTTTCGGTTGGCTTGATCTTAAGATTGATAATAACATTGGTGTTATTAACGAAATAAATGAGGTGATGGAGGGGAGTTTGGATGGTTTGTCAGATGAGGACCTTAAAAAGAAAGGAGAGGCTCAAGAGATGTTGTGGAGCAACCTTCGTTTTCGGGAAAGTATGATTTTTCAGAAATCCGAGGCTAAATGGTTGAAGGAAGGGGAAGTCAATAGCCGTTATTTTCATTCAACTTTGAAAGCTAGAAACAGGGTGAATTTTATTTCTGTAATAGGCTCAGATGATCATTTGATTGAAGACACTGCTCTTTTAAAAGGGGCAGCTTTTGAGTACTTTAAGGCAAAATTCTTGAAAGAGGATTTTAATAGACCTGTCCTGAACCTCAACAACATTATGAAACTTAGTTCGGAGGATAAAATTAAGCTGGAAGCTTCTTTTTCTCACGAGGAAATTTGCGTAGCTGTCTTTGCTTGTGAGGGTGGCAAATCTCCTGGTCCCGACGGATTTTCGTTTAGATTTATCAAGGAGTGCTGGGAAGTTGTTGGCCTGATTTTGTTAAGTGCCTTGTTCACTTTTCTTCTACTGGTGTGCTCCCGAAAGCCTTCTCATTGTCGTTTCTTGCCTTGGTCCCCAAAGTAGACAACCCTCAAAACTCTGGGGATTATAGGCCCATTAGCCTTGTTGATTGTATCTCTAAAGTTAATTCCAAGATCTTATCCTCAAGATTATCCCCCGGTATTTCCAGTTTGTTTTCTCCGGTTTAAACGGCGTTTATACCTGGGAGAAATTTGATGGATGGTGTGTTACTAGCGAACGAGATTATAGATTCGGCTAGAAGAGAAAAGAAATTGTGCCTTCTCTTTAAGGTCGATTTTGCTCAAGCTTATGATTATGTTGATTGGAATTTCTTGATTCATGTCCTAAGATCTATGAATTTCGGGTCCAATTGGATTAAGTGGATTAAAGGGTCGGTGTGTTCCAACTTTGTTTCAGTTTTGATAAATGGTAGTCCGACGGAGGATTTTGAGGCTTCGAGAGGCTTAAAGCAAGGCGACCCACTTGCTCCTTTCCTCTTTGCTCTTATTGCTGAAACTTTGGCTTTTTTGGTTAGACGTGCGTCTAGTCTTAATGTTTTCTCTGGTTTTGGTTACAATGAAGAAATGTCGGTTGAAATTTTGCAATTTGCCGATGATACCTTGTTGTTTTGTGACGAAGGTTATCCTAATCTTTGGGCCTTGAAGTCTATTCTTAGAGGGTTTGAAACAGTCTCGGGCTAAAAAATCAATTTTTCAAAAAGTTGCATTTATGGTGTTGGTCTAGAGCCCGTCTATATTAAAGCTGCAAAAAGATTCCTATATTGCAGATCGGGTTCTATCCCATTCATATTTCTTGGCATTAGTATAGGATACGTTAAAAACACGTTTAAACTCATGGGCTGGAAGATATTTGTCTATAGGAGGAAGGGTTACTTTGATAAATACTGTCCTAGTTAACTTGCCTATCCACTATCTTTCCTTTTTCAAGGCTCCTTCGAAAGTTGTAAAAGATATCATTGCGATTCAACGAAGATTTCTTTGGTCCGGCTCGGTGGTCAAAAGAAGCATAGCATGGATCAAATGGAACATGTTGTGCAAACCTATTGAGAAGGGTGGTCTTGGTATAAAATCTATTAGGATGTTTAACAAAGCTCTTTTGTCTAATTGGCTTTGGAAATTCCTTGTAGGACGCAAAGAAATTTGGAGGGATTTTTTGACAAGTAGATTTGGTAGTCTCAACTATTGGGCGCTTCATTCCGAATCTATTCCTCATCCTGCTGCAACTTCATTTTGGTTGTGTGATGTGCTTAGTCTTAAAAGGATTGGAATTTCTTATAGCTTCCAATCTGTAGCAATGCATGTCATAGGCCGTGGTGATTGTATTATTTTCTGGAAATCCTTCTGGTGCGGGGAGATACTGTTGAAAGATTTATTCCCCGAATGTTTACTGCTGCAATTAATAAGAAAAGTTTTATTGTTGATTATGGCTTTTTGGATCAGGACAGTTGGGTTTGGTCTTTTGAGAATTGTTGGTTGGATGGGTTAGAGGTCGATCCAAACTCTATTACTTTGCTGCAGAATTTGGTGTCAGATTTCCAGGTCAAGCATGATGTGGAGGACATTTGGGAATGGAGGTTTGATCCAGGCAAGGTATTCTCAGTGCACTCTTGTTACAGTCATTTGATAGCAGCAGTTTCGGGTTTCAGTCTTCAAGAACCTGAGGCGTTGCTCCTAAAGGTTGTTTGGAAAACTTGTATCCCTTTGAAGATTAAGATATTTTGTTGGAGGTTGATTTGCGATAGGTTTCCAACTCAAGATAATCTCTCTCAAAAAGGCATTGTTGTTTCTCCTCACGATAAGGTGTGCGTCTTGTGTTTTCAAGAGGATGAGGATGCGGTGCACTTATTTCATAACTGTCCTAAGGTTCATCTTTTGTGGCTCAAAATTGCAGCCTGGTTAGGATACCCTCCGGTTTCCTCCAATTCTATTAGTAACCATGCTTTGCGTTGGTTTTTGGCTTTGTTCGATAAGGGTAAGGAGGATATGAGTTGTTTTGTGTGGATCATCTCTACTTGGTGTATTTGGATCACAAGAAACAATATCATTTTTAATGATGTTGTTTGTGATGTGGAGGACATTTTCAATCGTGTAGTTACCCTTTCTTGGAGATGGTTGGAATTAAGCCGTAGGAGATATAATCTTTATGATTGGATGAAACATCCTATAGATTTCTTGTAATTTATAGGTTTTTTTTGTTTTCTTCCTCTTTTGATTGGTTTTTTGTATCGGGTTGGAAAATCCATGTTTCTCCCTTTTAATACAAATTGCTTATAAAAAACAACGGTTTTTATCTGAGAATGGAGTGCAGTCGTTGCTGTTAGAAATTGTTCTCTAAAGAAAACAACAGCAACGGTGCTGTACAAGGCATTGCCATAGGGTAAAATACTGTTCCTAAAGGCTACAACAACACCTAGGATTGACACGGTCTAAAAATCGCTCTGGTAAGTAAAGGCAACTATTTTTTAAGCTTTTGCAACGGTTTTCTTTCGATGCCGTATAGTTAAAATGTTGTAGTGGAGGTATTGAAGGGCTACATGAAAACTCGTCATTTATCAACTCGGTGGAGTTAAAACCGAGAGGTAAAGTTATATTCACATGGGTTCGAACCCCAGCAACAATATATTTTGAAAACTAGTCGATCTTATATCTCGGTTTATCTTAAAAACCGATGGGTAAAATTATTTCTTAAAAAAAAAAGATTATTACATTGTTTACCCAAAATATTACATTATTTACCCTAAATATTGTTAAATTGTAATTCCTAGTGTCTAAGTGTGTCGAAGTCGAATTAGAAGTCAAGTGTCGAAGTCGAAACTTTCAGTGTGTCGAAACAGTTTGTTTCACAGATTTGTTTTGATAAGATTTGATATGATTTAGATTAGATTTGATTTAGTTTAAATAGATATTTTGGGCTTTAGAGTTTTGGGCCTTTGTAAATCTAAATCTATAAATAGGGAGAATCCCTTGTATTTTGTAGTAGAGCATTCACAGTTGCAGATTAGCAAGTGAATAAAACTCAGAAATCCCACAGTTAGTGGGTAACATTTTTCTCCAAATATTTCTCCTCTCTCTCGTTTCTTTTCTTGTTGTTCGTTCTATATTTTTTCATTGTCATTGCGTATTGTGTGGGTTGTTATCAATCTTGAGATCAATATTGGAAGAGGAATTACCATAGTTTATGGTTGAATTCCAACAAATATTACATTGTTTACACAGAATATTAAAATAAAAATCAAATTCCCTAGAGATCTAGGTAAAAATCAAATTTCATGAAGATCTAGATTTTAGATCTTCGAATTATTGAATTTTGGAGAAGATCAAATGTTGGGTGCAAGATTATTCTCTTCAGATCTGACATGCATTCGATTCTGAAGAAAAACAAAAATAGGGTTAGATAAATAAAATTAATATTCAAATATATGATTTTGTGCTCAAATAAATATTTAAGAAAACAAACTTTAAACCCAGGTAATTTTCTACTCTTGCAATCCATCTTAGAGAACTTTTCCAAACGTCTTTATGTTTCAAACGCTTCAAGTTCTATATAGGTTAAATTTTCAATATTCAACATCCTTCTATATTTGATGTCCCTTAGGTTTCACGTGGATCTCTAATGAGAGATTATTGAGCGTTGATAAACTGAGGTAATTAATAATTTTTTTATTTTTTTTAAATATTAAAAAATAGCGCACTATGGTTTTATACCTCAGTTTTCTATTAACATAAAAGTTATTTCTATCCTAAGACATTTTTTGATGATTTACAAGATGTTCTTTATTTGATTCCTTATTATTTAATTTGATAGTAGCCTTTTCAAAGATAGTTTGACTTGTACTAGGTTTATCAAAATTAGAAAAGCCAAGTCCACATTTATTATTTGAAAATCTTTGACTACTCAACACATTATCCATGCAAATTTTCCCTTTTAATATTTGACAATGACATTGTTTAATTCTACAATTTTTGACTCAAAAGAAGAACACTTGTTTAATATCAAGTAGGTCTCGATATTTTGGGTCAGCTATTGAGCACCTATGATCTTTACATTATCGACATCCTCTGTCGCATTCAAATGATCATAAAGGTACTTTAAGTCGTTAAAATTGTTGGACCATAACATAAACTCGGTTGAGGGATTAACATGATGACTACTGCGCGAATCCTGCATCAGGGTAGTAATTGCCAAGTCAGCGTGACTGACATGGCCGCTAATCAGAGTCTTCATCCATTTTGGAACATCCAGTTTTGATTCTCTAGAGGTAGGAATAGAGCAAATCAAGGGCTCTGATACAACAGGGGCTGCCTTGTCGACATCCACTTTCTTCCTTTTGAGAGTTTGAGTCTGGATACTAGACAGGTCACTCTTAGAGGAGGAGTGTTCCCCACGTCTTGCTGTCACTTCAACCATCATCTTTTTCTGTTCAGATAGCTTGAGGTTTGTCATATCAGCTGGAAAGAAAAGAACAAAGTAAAATTCTGAAAAATAAAATAATAAGATGGCCAAAGAATGATAAAAGGAATATATAAACATTACCCAAGAATTTAGAAATTTGTTCTGAGTCGTCTGCCATATGTAGAAAGTCCTTAACTTTTACTACTCGAAAGGCATCTAGAACGACTAAAGCTCGGGTTTCCAAAGCGTCCGTCTTTTCATAATCAAAACCCAAAACCAACAGTGGGCTATCTAACCAATAAATCGGGAAACGATAGTTCCCGTCCAACGCATACATAACTTGAGGGCACTTTTCCCCACTTTGCACAACTAACAAACACATAAAACTCAAAAAAAGAGCACCTAGTGTGATCCATGCAAATTAAACTAAAAACAATTAAACATACTTAACTGAACCTAATAAAAGTTGCTAATCACAAAATAAAATCAAATAGTAAGGGCTTAAGTATCTCACAAATAGTTAATTTTAAACAAAAGATGATGTATTTATGACATAATATTGTATTTATGCTATTAAAATTTTTTTGTTTATATCTTCAAAAATCAAAGTCTAAGAAGAAGACGTTTAATATTCTTTAACTCGGACAATAATAATACATACGAATATATGCACAAAAATAGATGGTTTGCACTTTCAATATCCTGAAAATTACTATTTTACATACACAAACATTTATTGCAATCCATACACTAGTGAATTGAAATTTTGACTTGAATACTAGTGAAGTAAATTTGTTAAAGAAATTATATGTAATTTTGGTTCTTTATATTTTGAATTTTATATAAGCACTAGTTCTCAGACTTCTGTTAACACATATTAGGCATTGTTGTATTGTGTTTTAGTCTTGTATAATTTTTTCTTGCATTGCTTGAGAAGTATATAATCAACATTTGACTACTAAGACAATATTTTTTGAGAGAAATTATATGATATAAAGATAGTTTTACAAACACAAACATTCCTTATAATCCATAAAACATACAAATTCATTAAGAGTGTGACAAAATGAATCACACAAAAAAGAATGAAAGAAAAAACATAGAAATACTAAAATAGTAATTTCAGTAGATAACCTCCAATTCATTACAATACCAAATTGACAATTTATTTACTAATATATATTGCCATTACATCCTACACCCTAGCTAGTTCCTACTTCCCAAGAGGCAGAACAACGGCGACAACATCTGCGGAGACATTGGTGGATTAGTGCATGGACAGTTGACCATGCATGCAGGTGGGTTGAATAGAATGAGATTGGAAATGGTACTCATAAATTTCAATAGAAGTCAGTTCGACCACTGTGTTTACTTTAGATTTCGACATGGTAATTCATTTGTTATTTTGTTGCTTTATGTGGATGATATTTTAATAGCAAGCAACAATGTCGAAGATGTAATAAGGGTGAAGGCTGAACTGAATAAGGAGTTCGACATGAAGGATCTAGGAGTTGCGTCCAGGATTCTTGGGATTGACATTCGAAGAGATAGAAAGCAATCAAAATTATGTTTATCTCAAGAGGCATACCTACAATAGATTCTCGAAAAGTATGGTATGTCGAATTCAAAGCTTGTTGTGACTCCGACAAACCCTCAATTCAAGATGAGTATAGATCAGTGTCCCAGTACTGATGTCTCCTTTACTCTTCTAGGGTCTTTGTAAATGTCCCGTTGGAGGCTGCCTTGTCAAAGTATTCGCTCATATGTCATAGTCTTTAGCACAATACATATCGCAAACAAAACAAATCAAACCACTTATTCTAAAAGACATAAACAAATCAATCATCTTCCTTCGGGATTCTTTTCTCATCTCACTCCCTCTAATCGTAAGGACACACTATTTCCGTTCTACCGCAAACAGTTGTCGCAACCAATCTTCTCAAAAAGTTATGGAAAGAATCGAAGGAGTGGCGTCGAAGAGATACAAGCCAAGATTGGTCGCTAGGGGTTTCACTCAGAAAGAAGAAGTCGACTTTAATGATGTGTTATCTCCTTTTGTGAAGCACATATCCATTCGAGTGTGGCTAGCCACGGTGGCACAGTTCGACCTTGAACTAGAACAGATGGATGTGAAGACTGCGTTCTTGTATGGTGATCTCGATGAAACAATCCTGATGAGGCAACCTAAAGGGTATGTCAAAAAGGGGAAGGAAGATTATGTGCGCAAGCTGAAGAGATCTTTATATGGACTGAAACAATCTCTTCGAGAGTGGAATAGGAGATTCGACAAGTTCACGGCATGCATAAGTTTCATTAGAAGTCAGTTCTACCACTGTGTTTACTTCAGATTTTGACCGGGTAATTCATTTGTTATTTTGTTGCTTTATGTAGATGATATTCTAATAGCAAGCAACAATGCCGAAGATGTAATGAGGGTGAAGGCTGAACTCAATAAGGAGTTGGGAGCTGCGTCCAGGATTCATGGGATTTACATCCGAAGAGATAGAAAGCAGTCAAAATTATGCTAATCTCAAGAGGCATACCTACGGAAGATTCTCAAAAAGTATGGTATGTCGAATTCAAAGATTGCTGTGACTCCGACAAACCCTTAATTCAAACTGAGTATAGATTAGTGTCCCAGTACTGATGTCGAAAGAGCTTATATGAATAACATTCCATATGCTAATATAGTGGGTTCTTTGAAGAATGCTATGGTCTGTACTAGACCCGACATAGCTTATGCAGTAAGTCTTGTCAGCAGGTACATGGCAAATCCTGGAAAGGCTCACTGGCATGCATTGAAGTGGATTCTAACGTATATAAATGGGTCTATGAACAGAGTCCTAATTTATTGTCGAGCCTTAGGTGAAGATAGTAAAGCAACAATCGAAGTATATGTCGACTCTGATTATGCAGGTTGTACGGATTCTATAAAATCTATTTCTGGATATGTGTTCACTATATTTGGGACAACAATCAGTTGGAAAGCAACACTTTAGAAGGTTGTTGCCTTATCAACCACTGAAGTGGAATATATCGCCATAACTGAATTTGTGAAGGAAGCATTGTGGCTTGAAGGTTTTGCAAATGAGCTGAAACTTCAAGGTCGAGTTGTCACTGTTAAATGTGATAGTCAAAGTGCAATACACCTGTCGAAGAATTCATCCTATCATGAGAGAACCAAGCACATTGATGTGAGGATGCATTTCGTTAGAGGGGTAATCGAGTGTGGAGAAGTTCAAGTGCTGAAGGTTTCGATAGATCATAATGTTGCTGATATAATCACCAAGATGTTGCCTAGTTGTAAGTTCTTCCACTGTATGCATTTGATAAAGCTGCATGAAGAAAACTAGTTTGTTTCTTGATGTTATAGAGTTAGATCCAAGGTGGAGATTTGTGAGAATTTGGATCAAACTCTAGTTAAGCATGTCGTCGAAGTCTGTTCACATGGTGGTGTCGAAGACCTACATGTTGTAGTCGAATTGTGTTCTAGTATGTAGTTGTCGAATTGGGGCTTGTGTTAATGATCCAATTGTTTAAGTTAGCTTGTACCCTAAGTTAGCTTGTAATGGGTAATTGTTATTTGTTATTCTTGAGTACTTGTAATCTGATTTAAAGAGAAAGTAAAGAATAACAGTTATAACTAATCCTTGTTGTTCTCCTTGTTTTTCCTTAACCCTAACCCTTGTGTGTTTCTTGCGTATAAAAAAACCAAATACATTTTGTATTAAGGCATCCTAATTCACAACAAAAAGAATTCAACATACCTATGGTTGAATGAAGCATGTTCT